>NC_051175.1:10107800-10515300 GCF_013339725.1 Rhipicephalus microplus
CACTACGTAGTCAGCAGTCTGCCGCCCGCCATAGCCAGTGAAATCAAGGATCTGTTGCTCGCACCACCTGTCGAAAATGCATATGCAACGCTAAAAGAAACCCTTATTCGCCGAGTTACGCCCTCCGAACCACAACGACTGCAGCAATTGCTTCGCGGCACGGAACTTGGCGACCGTACTCCTAGTCAGCTTTTGCGGCACATGCAACAGTTGCTTGGCGGAACATCAAACACGATAGATGGAGTACTGCTCCGAGAAATTTTTTTGCAAGAGTTGCCTTCAGGCGTCTGCATGGTCATCGCGGCCTCAGAGCACAAGGATTTGTAGTGCCATCATCACCATCATCATTTCTCAATCACCGCGCCGCGCCTCTCGCGCAGCTGGTGCTAGCTCGAGCTGCGCGAAGATTAGAACGAGCTCACGCATCTGGCGATTATAGAAGACGAAAAGCCGCTTGGAAAAAACTTCTTCTTAATCAGAGCCCAACAAACTGGAAAGACTATCAATTCCTTGCTGGCGTATTTAAGCGTACAGTGAACCGCGCGAAAGAAGAATACGAGAGTAGACATTTTGATTCTTTCTAAATCAAAGAATAAGCGTGCTTTGTTCGCTTATCTTCGGACAAGAAAAGTACTACCAGCACCTTTAACGTTGCAGTCATGTGTCTTGACGCCGGTAGAAATGAACACTTCTCTAGAAGACATAGCGCAAGGTTTAGAACGCCGCTTCACTGCGAATTTTTCGGCTATTCAGTCCGTTCTGGTAAACTTGCATGAATTTCCAGAAGTTTCTTTAGCTGAATTGAATCAGACAGTATTATGCTTACCGAGGACGGCTCCCGGACCAGATGGGATTACGAACTCTATGTTGAAATGTTTACTCCAGGAATCGCCTAATCTTTTGCTAGAACTAGTGAATTACTCTTTGGGGAATGCATGGATACCTCCAGAATGGAAACTTGCCAAAATTGTATTGTTGCTAAAAAATGAAAATGATGCATACACGTTGGATAACATAAGGCCGATCGCACTGACATCAAACTTAGTGAAATTGGTTGAGAGAATCATCAATATACGAATTAATGAACTTATTACCATGAGGTCTATTCTAAGTCCCTGTCAAGTTGGGTTCAGGGCTGGTTGTTCAATTTGGGATGCCCACGTTGACTTAGAAAGTAGGCTTCAATTAGCTCGGCTACATAAAAAATATGCTGCTTTAGTTACCTTAGACATCGCTAAAGCATATGATACCGTGGAGCACTGTATTTTGATAGATCGATTAGAATACCTTGATTTTCCATCATACATAGTAGCGTGGGTTCACAATTTTCTCGCAGACAGGAAATTTTATTGTTTTAAAGATGGGTTTTCATCATCTACTCATACCCAAACGAGGGGAGTACCGCAAGGCTCGGTGCTTTCCCCGGTGCTATTTAATTTACTAATGAGCACCATCCCACTTAAAAAGGATATAACAACTTATGTTTATGCAGACGATATCGCATTTTTTGCAATGGCAGATAACATTCAGACCTTATATGAACGGCTGCAGACTTACCTTAATATATTGGAGAGCTGGCTCGATGGCAACAGCTTTTTACTTAATCCAAGTAAATGTGCCCTCCTTGTTTTCCCGCTGCAATACCCTGTGAACATCTCTCTGTCTTACCATCATGAGGATATACCACAGGTGGAATCTGTTAAATACCTTGGAGTAATTTATCACACGTCGCTCAACTGGCGATCTCATATCGAATATATCGCCGGAAAAGGTGTGCGGGCCATTGGCATATTACGTAGGCTAAGTAACTACCGCATAGGTATGAGAAGAGACACATTATTAATGATATATCGCATGTATGTTCGTCCCATTTTGGAATTTGGTTGTGTGCTTTTCTCTGGAGTTCCAGCTTACAAGTTGCGGCCTCTAATTCTTCTGGAAAGAGAAGCTTTACGCTTATGCCTTGGCCTTCCCAAAACAGTCGCCAACAATGTGTTATATCTCGAATCGAGGGTCCCTCCGCTTTCTTGTCGAATTCGCCTTCTGACTGTTCAGACATTCTTAAGAATTTATGAATCACCGTTACGACATTCAGAAACAGTCTTTATTTCCACCCCGGAATCATTTTTTGCTGCCAGATGGCCGCGATTTCACACGCCACAAATTATATTTGTGCAAAATTTACTGGAGCCTCTAAACGTACGTATATGCGACATCATGCCGAGTCGTTATAATTCAGCCCCGGTAGAAATTCAATTCGACGACATTTTTCCTAATAATGCCAAATTACTTCCCCATAATATTTTGGATGGTTTACTCCAAGATCACCTGCGCCGTATTACAACGAACGTTATTATTGCTACAGACGCATCGCAATACGACGAAAAGTCAGGGGTTGGTATTTTCAGCCCTATTTTAAATTGGATTTATTCCCTTCGACTACCCGATTTCATACCCGTTTTTGTGGCTGAGTTTCTGGCAGTAGTGCTCGCCTTACGCAAGTTAGATACAGCAATTACATCAGCTGTCATAATAACAGATTCCCTATCTCTTTGTGCGGCACTTTCTGTTGGTGCTGATAATCACGTAACAAAGGCGTTCCGTGCATTAGTACCTGCGCATTTAAGAAAAGTGCGATTAGTTTGGGTGCCTGGACATAAAGGTTTGTTTCTTAATGAAATAGCAGATTCCTTAGCTAAGTCGTCAATCAGCGAACCAATTCTACCGCTCTGTCCATCATCCGCTTATGTAACTGCTGCTCGATTCCGCAGACGTACGCTTATGCAAGTCTTTAAAGGTTCAGCACTAACAAACTCTACAGAATATCGCCATTTATTATATCCCTGGCGAAGAGACTTTTGCCGCACTCGAAAACAAGAAGTAGCTATCACAAGGCTGCGTTGCCGGGTACCAAATCTAAACTTCTATAAACACAGGTCTGCTCAGGCACCTTCGCCACTGTGTGCATTCTGTGATGAACTGGAAACAATAGACCATTTCTTTTTGACCTGCAGGCGGTTTAACACATTAAGAAAAACCCTATTAGAAATACCTTTGCGTGGCATTGGTATGGACTTATCTCTGCCTGTCATTTTGTCTTTTGGAGCTTCCATTTCTGGTTTCTGTAATGGCACAGTATGCGCGGCCGTCCGGGACTATATTGATGAAACTAATAGGTTGACTAATTAACCAGTTTCATTATCTTAACATGTTCACCTAATTATATACGTATAAAATCAGACTAATGCTCTATTCTAAGAATAAATTTGTTTATGTAAATATTTCTATGCATTACATTAAGCACCACACTTGCCTATAGGCTATCGGTAATCTTTCTGTTATACCTCCATCATTCTAAATCTAAACAGTAAATTTTAAAGCCACTCGATTCTTGGCCAATCCCCCACAGTGGGTATGCGCCACTAACGATAGGAGAACAACAACAACAACAACAGCATCTGGCGCGTCGGACGTGGACAGCTACCGCGGCTCCGCTTCAGGCGTGGAATAAAGTGGCGAGATCAGCATGGCCCCGTCTGCCGCCTTCGACGCCGTCTCGTGTCTCTCTTCTCACGCCGCTACATTGGTGACCCGGAGAACACGCCCTTCGCCGAGCGGCCCGCTGCCATGTTCCCCCAACTCTGCCCGCCAGTGCCGCTGTTCCAATCGACCTACCCCAAGGTATGGTTCATGCAACTCGATGCCGTTCTGGCGTTGAATGGCGTCACGGACCAGCCGCTGATGCACGCCATTCTTCAAGACGCCCTTCCGGTAGAGTTGCGTCATCTCTCTGGCACTTCAACCTCCAGCCAGCAGCCTTACGATGACCTCTGCTCTGCGGTGCTTGCCAGCTATGGCCTCACCTACCACCCGCTGCCGTTCACCCGCGACTTACAGGTTTCGTCTGCGTCGCAGCGTGCGGTACCCTCCGGCCCGAAGGTCTTCACTGACCGGGACCAAACTTCCCCGACTACGTCTCCTACAACATCTCGTCCGGCCGCTATCAACGCAAGTCCCGCGTACGAATGCCTATCCGACGAGGTTCAGAACATTCGTGCTGCACGCGACCAGTCAGCCACGAAACCCGACGAGCTTCTTCAATACGTTCCTGTAGCCAACGACCGGGTCGCCACGAGGTGCATTTTTTCGAAGTCCTCGGCCGATTGTCCCTCGGGCACTCTCGCCACCCGCATGTCTTCTGCGGCCTACACAGACCACGATTTCTCAGACATGTCAGACTCCACGACGGCTTCATCGCCGCATGCCCCGGAGTCTGCCAAGAGTATACGGATATCCTCACGCTCACTATTCGCCCCTTGGTCGTGGAGACTTTAGCGTCGACGATGTCCGAAGGCGCCTCCCCACCCACCTCGACGCTCTCTGCGTCCTGCCAGCAGCGACCATCTTCAGCCCCGCAGTCTCCCGCAGCCGAAGTTAAAGTCATAAGCCGTCAACCACAGCCAAACTTCCGAGAGGCTGCGACTACGACTGACGCAGCTGAGGACGACGTACCTGGCGCGCCTATGGCACTGCAGACTACATATGCCACACATGCTGTAGAGGTTGTCATCGATCATGCAGACCTGCACACCAACCCTCATGCGCGGAGAACCGATGGTCTTTCAGGTGTGCCACCCGATCCCCCATCAAAGCTCACGTCTTCTGAGCTTCACAACTATTCCCCAGAGCATTTGGCGCCGGATGCAGTCTGCCACACAGGCTTGTTGGTAACAACAGCGACGACGTGCGGTCCAACTGCATATCTGCCGCCCTTGATAGTATGCCAACGAAATCGTCACGTTCGGCATCGTACAGAGAGGCCCTTTTTCAAGCCTCTTGCTAAACAGTCATGGGTTGCAGCCTTGGCCTTCAAGACGGCGCAAACACCTACGAGGTTTTCCCGACGCAAGGGCCAACCACTTCCCGTGCACATGACTAGCCGCAATGCACGGCGTTTCCGCATCCGTCGACTCGGCCACACGCCCCGGCATGCCGGTCGCAGTGCTACGCGGAGGCCGGTGTTTCATCGACAGAGACGTCCGCACCAGCACGACCGCGACGCTGCTCCTTGTCGACAGCATGCTCGGCACCCTGTGCGCTGTCCGAGACCCCGCTGTGGCTGTGAAACTTCAGTGCTCGGTCATCATGGGTGCGTTCCGATCCTTCATACTATTTCGCCCACATTGCCGGCGCGAGCTCTTCAGCGCCTGTCCACAGTTCCGGCTGTGGGCACGTTTGTCAGCCGCGTCTACTCGAAACGGCGGGTGCGCATTCGGATGGTCCCGCCGCGTAATTGTGGGATGGACGTGTCTATGAACACAGCGACCCGGCACTTCCTTCTTCGTCCCTTGCGCTTCTCCCAGAGTCGCCCACCGGAGACACACTGCCTACTGATGGCCCATAAACGTTGACAACCTGGACTTGCCAAATGAACACTTTATGGATTGCCGTTAATGTATATAGCATTTGTCGCTCTCTTTCTTTTTTTCACAGCCCTTCAAATCGCGCAAAGCGCTAGGCGGGGAGCCCTGTAGTGCCATCATCACCATCATCATTTCTCAATCACCGCGCCCCGCCTCTCGCAAAGCTGGTGCTAGCTCGAGCTGCGCGAAGATTAGAACGAGCTCACGCACCTGGCGCGTCGGACGTGGACAGCCACCGCGGCTCCGCTTCAGGCGTGGAATAAAGTGGCGAGATCAGCACGGCCCCGTCTGCCGCCTTCGGCGCCGTCTCGTGTCTCTCTTCTCACGCCGCTACAGATTTAACCGCAGCCGCCGAACTTGCTGACAAACTGGTAGCAATGACACCGCCCACACCCATGGCTGCCGTGCAAGCGCAGCAGCCTCTAAACGAACTTCAAGAGATGCGTGAGGAGATTGCTCGACTTGCCGAAACAGTATCAGCTTTGCACGCTAGCAGGAGGGCGCAAACGATAACCGAGCCTAACACGCCGCTATCGCAAGAGCAGCACGAGCATATCTGCTGGTATCATCGGAGGTTCGGAAGTAGTGCGCGTAAATGTGTCCCACCGTGCGCACACTCGGGAAACAGCCACGGCAGGCACTGAGGGCGACCAGTGCTACTACGTTGCCTCCAAGTCGTCCCTCAGTATTTTTTATTACTGACCGCAACAACGGAGTACTATTCTTAGTGGACACAGGCGCCGAGGTGAGCGTTATACCGGCGTCACAAGCTGAAAGAAAGAAACCTAGTACATCGCCCTTGCAAGCTGTCAATAACACGGTGATAACAACATATGGCCATCGTTCACTGTCGCTGAACTTCGGTTTCGGCAGAACGTTTAGCTGGGTCTTCATAGCTGCTGATGTCAAATTCGCCATACTAGGCGCAGACTTTCTCCAGTTTTTCGGTCTGCTGGTCGACGTCCGCAACAAACGGCTTCAAGATCCCGTTTCTTGGGGAGCGGTACAAGGCACGCCGTGTTGGCACCCCCTATCAGCCCGGCCTTGCTCAGTCCGGCTGGAGAAGCGTACTTCACCGCAATACTACAAGAGTTCCCAGAGCTGACACGACAGCCACAGGCATTTCCAGAAGTAAAGCATGGCTTCCTGCATCACATCGAAACCACAGGCCCACCGGTCTATGCGCGACCACGGCGCCTGTCACCCGAGAAGCTGCGGTTGGCTCGACAGGCGTTTGCCCACATGATGGAACTCAGGATAGTACGTCCTTCATCCAGCCCATATGCGTCACCTCTTCACATGGTCCCAAAATCAACAGACGGTGATTGGCGCCCTTGCGGGGACTATCGAGCGCTGAACCGGGTAACCGTGCCAGACCGTTACCCAGTCCCGCACATTCATGACATGACCTCCTTCCTGCATGGTGCTACCATTTTCTCTAAAATAGATCTAGTGCGAGCATATCATCAGATACCCGTAGCACCGGAGGATATCCCCAAGACCACAATAACAACGCCGTTTGGAATGTTCGAGTTCCTACGCATGCCTTTCGTCTTACGCAACGCCGGCCAAACTTTTCAATGGTTTATGGATGGCGTTGTCCGTGGCCTCGACTTTTGCAAGGTATACCTCGATGATCTTCTGATTGCTAGCAGCACTCCTGAAGAGCACGAGCGGCATCTGCGCTACGTACTTCAGCGACTGACAGAGAACGGCATCGTTATCAATACGGCAAAGTGCGTGTTTGGGGTACCGACACTATCATTTTTGGGCCACAGCATTTCAAGTGCCGCAGTACAGCCCCAGAAGGACAGGTGGAAGCAGTACGGCAGTTTCCACAGTCGAAAAACCTCCGCCAGCTTCAAGAGTTCCTGGGACTCGTGAATTTCTACCGTAGGTTTATCCCGAAATGCGCCAACATCCTTCACCCTCTCCACAGCCTACTTGCGGCATCTGGATCTAAGGCAACTGCCATTCAGTGGAACGACCAATCCACACAAGCATTCCGGATGATAAAGGAAGCTCTCGCAAATGCTACCATGCTCACGTACCCGCAGCTGGGTGTTCCTCAGTGCGTCATGGTGGACGCCTCCGATGCAGCGATTGGAGCCGTGTTGCAGCAGAGGGTGAGCGGAGTGTGGCGACCAATTTCCTTCTTCTCCAGAAAACTGAGCCCGTCCGAACGAAGACACAGCACCTTCGGTCGGGAACTCCTGGCCATATACGCGGCTATCCGGCATTTCCGACATTATGTGGAAGGACAAGAATTTTTTGTGCTGACGGATCACAAGCCACTCACCTACGCATTGCGCGCGAACTCCGATTCTGGTGCGCACGTGGCACGGGAACTCCACCAAATGTCGTACATCGCAGAATTCACGACAAATATACGCCATGTTAGTGGCACGGATAATGCTGATGCCGACGCTCTTTCGCGCGGTCCAGTGAATGCCATTAGCCTGCCGAGCGGCGTGGACTTCACCACACTTACGACGGCTCAACGCAGTGATGGAGAATTGAAGCGTCTACTGACGTCTTCAACCAGCGCCTTGAAGCTGCAATGGTTCGCAGAACCTACAGGATCCGTATGCTGCGACATGTCTACAGGCAAAGCCCGACTGTTCATCCCCTCGAACCTCCGTCGCAGCATTTTTTGACTTGCTGCACAGCCTGGCGCATCCCGGGATTCGAGCCACGCAACGATTATGCACAGCGAGGTTCGTGTGGCCAGGAATAAACCGGGATGTCCGATACTGGAGAGGAGTTCAGCGACATACTGTGACCCCCTTGGGATCCTTCCCTCTGCCGGACTGTCGATTTGCCCATGTGCATGTTGACATTATGGGACCACTGCCGTTGTGCCAGGGGCAAAGCTACTTGCTAACCTGCATCGATCGCTTCACGCGATGGCCGGAGGCCGTGCCCATTCCAGACATGACTGCTGATACCGTCGCCCGCGCATTTATCTTCTACTGGGTGGCCCGCTTCGGAGTGCCGGCAACCGTGACTACGGATCGCGGAACACAGTTTGAGTCCGCCCTGTTCGCAAGCGTCACCCGGCTCTTGGGTACTCACCGCATCAGAACAACTGCCTACCATCCGATAAGCAACGGTATAGTGGAAAGGTTCCACCGCCATCTGAAGACGAGCCTGACGGCTACTGCGAGTCACAGTTGGGAAGAGGCACTGCCGTTTGTTCTGTTGGGCGTTAGGACGGCTCTGAAAGCAGATATTGGATGCTTCTCCGCTGAACTGGTGTACGGAACAACGCTTCACCTCCCAGGGGAGTTTTTCGCTGCCAGTAAGGACGAAAACGTGTACGCGAACGCGGACTACGCCGTGCGACTGCGAGACATCATGAGCAAGCTACGTGCTGTTCCTCCGCGTCCGCCCGCAGCCCGGCCAGTCTGCGTGGACCGGGAACTCTCCTCCTGCTCTCACGTGTTTGTGAGGCACGACGCCGTACAGCCTCCACTCCGGCCCCCGTACGACAGGCCTTTCAAGGTGCTGCGACGGGCGGACAAGCACATTACAATCGACAGAGGTGGTCGTGACGACGTGGTTTCTCTAGACCGCGTAAAATCGGCACACGTGGACTCCGACAGCGAAGCACCTGCACCACCTCGAGCTCCATCTTCGCAGGCACCCCCGGCAGACCACGTAGCGCAGCCCCAACAAGTCCTCAAACGGTTTACGCGGAGTGAACGGTGTACGAGACCTCCGGTGCGCATGAACTTGTGAACCGCAGCGGGTCGTCCGAGTGCGGCCGTTGTGCGCACACTCACTAGGGGGGGGGGGGGGAGTACTGTGGCGACGCAAAGCTGTGCTTCTGTGTGCGGTGCAGAGAGCGCATGCGCCCGCACGAGAAAGTTATCTTCGAGAGGAGAATGATAATAAAAGTCAGTTGTTGTTTGGGACGCGAGTTGTTCACTTGCGCAGCTCTGCCGAGCGACGCGTCACATGTTACTGTACAACATTTTTACATATTAAAAGAAAAAGCCACCACTTTTTTAGTGCTTTGCTTTTGCGGTTCTCCTGCATGGATGAAGTTTTTTCCCCCTAGATGTTCGCTAACTTTCCAATTACAGAAAAAAGTAAACAGGTGGCTGTTTTTTATTTTTCCAAAGAGATTGATACTAGTTTGTTATTTGCTTACAAGGGTGCCATTTCACGCCGAAGAACGAGGCACGCGTAGGCAGGAAAACCTACGGGGTGCAAACCACGCGTACTACATACCCAGGCGTCAAACACTTGTTTATGTACAACTATCGATCGTGCAGCTGTATGCGGCTTGAATAGTGTCATACAAGATCTTTCAATTTTATTCGCGTTTATCAACCATGAACGACTCGGTTCTGCATTTGTGCCCGATCGTGCAAATTACATAGTGCAACACTTGTATGGCTTGACCGAAAGAGAAAAACGGCCTCGTTGACCGATAAAACGGCAGTAGTGCCACTCAATAATTGATACATTAAATGAGTAAGCGGCAAAACAGTCAAAGTCAAGCACAGTGATAAACACAGTGATAAACGATCATGCACAGTGATAAACATACTTTCACGCTTAGTAAAATATGTACAACCAACTCTGCCACCTCACACACACACACAAATCAAACATTAGCAATCACAAAATAAGGCTGAAACACGCAGTGCCAGTGCAAGTAAGGTCCCTAGTGCAAGGGACTATAGTGCAAGTTCAAGCGCTGCAAAAACCATCCGCGTTCATCAAGCACATGGGTAACGATAAGCACAATTGCAGTGCTCATGCCCACCACAAGAACACCGCAATCAGCACACGTCCAGCAAAACACAAATGCATACAGCTCACGATCGCGTACAGCTCATCCCACACACACACACGAGTGCACACACGCCAGACGCCGAGAGAGAGAGAAACAACATTTATTCACGCATCTGGCGTGCGGGAAGTCACCGGCCACGCAGGGCGCGGGTATTCCCTATCTGAAGACTATGGCTGATAGTCCTATAGTCCCAGGCCCTAGATCTTCAGGACGTTGTGCTCCGGCTAGGCGTTGGATACTCGGGCTCCTCCGTTCCCGTTGTCTGGGGCGTCGGCTCCCTTTCTCGTCTGCTTTGCCAGGGCCTCCTCAAGCCGCTGGATGGCCCTTCGTTGCGTGGTTGAATCGTGGGAGCGTATCCATGCTCCCACCTCTTCGGGATACGTGGCGTCCTGGCACTGCCCATCCCCATTGTTCACACCACTGTTACACCCGCCCCACATGATGTGGCGGAGGGTGGCTAGTTCACGTTCGCACACGCTACACTTTGCGTCCACAAACATGTCGGGGCATACGTGCCGGGCCAATGCTAGCGTTAGCACGCATTCCGTTTGCAGTTGTCGGAGCTTCACTGCTTCCGCACGTCACGTGACAGTTCACGATGCGGGGGCGGAAAGGCTCTCCTGGCCTCTCTGTAGGCCGCCAGCATCCCTTCGTAGTCGTTAGGGGATCGACGTCTTCTTCTCGTTCTTCACCGCTGGTTTCAGGGAGACGGGCTGCCGCGGTCCGGCACGTGATGAGATCACGGGCCACAGCGTCCGCCTCCTCGTTGCGGTTCTCAATGTCGGAAGCCAGTTGTCCCATGTGGGATGGGAACCATTTGAGGGCGATGGTTGGCCCTGTAGCGGCGCCGCGAGCAGCCCGCGAAGCCCCGATGGACGTCACTAGCCGCTCCGTGTCCCGCCAGACCATGCCTCGGGCAAAATTCCTGATTGCCTGCTTTGAGTCGCTTAGCACCGTGCGCGTGCCCGGCCTACCTGTGGCCAGGGCTATCGCCGCCTCCTCTGCCTGGCCGGCTGTTCGGGTGCGCACGTTGCTTGCTGTTAGTAGTTTACCGGTAGTAGCGCTGACCACCACTGCTGCGAAGGCGTTGCGTCTTCCCGGATATCTTGCGGCATCCATGTAGACTGCGCCCTCGTCTCTCTGATGTTGACGGGCCAGCGCCGCTGCTCTCGCCACTCGCCTGCCCGCATCCCTTTCTGGGTCCATGTTCTTTTGCAGCGGGTAGACAATGATCTTCCTCGCTGCCTCATCGCTCAGGGGGACTTGTTCTTTCAGCTCCCCGTCCGGTCCAGCTCCCGGGCGTTCGATCGAGTAATCCTCTGCCCGCGGCTGTGTTGCTCAGGTGGCTCACCTGGGAAGCTCTCTGGGCCTCGCTGATCTCCGAGAGCGTGTTGTGTGTTCCCAGAGAAAGCAAGGCCATTGTATTTGTGTCTGGTAGGAGCCCAAGAGCCCCCACATAAGCCTTCCGGATGGCAGCATCGATCTTGGCTCGTTCCGCGCCGATCCAGCGGTGAAAGGCCCCCACATATGCCGCGTGGCTTATAACGAAAGCCTGCAGCAGACGCAGGAGCCCCCTCTCTTTCATGCCCAGGTAGCGGGACGACATTTGCTTGACCAGGCGTGCTGCGACGCCCATCTTGGTTGTGATGTTCTTGACTGCCGTGGCGTTGGTTTGGGTGCGGTCCACGAACATCTCCAGGACTCGAAGCCCCGGGACGTGCGGGATCTGCATACCGTCACTGGTGCGCACGATGATGTTCTCGACCACCTCTCGACTTGCCTTCTTTCTGTGCCTTCCAGGTGGTGGCAGGATGAGTAGCTGTGATTTTTGTGGCGAACACCGCAAGCCCATGCCCGAGAGTGCGGACTCCACGGCGTCCACCGCCGCCTGCAGACCCGCCTCGATGTCTCCGTCGCCTCCACCGTGCGCCCAGATGGTTACGTCGTCGGCGTAGAGGCAGTGTCGGATCCCCGGGCCCAGCGCTTGCAGACGCCTGGCCACCTCAATCATGACAATGTTAAACAGGAACGGGGAGATGACCGAGCCCTGTGGGGTCCCGACACTGCCCAGCTCTCGTTCTTCGAGCTTCATTCCTCCCACCCCAGCCTGGCCGTGCAGTGAGAAAGGAAGGCTCTAATGTAGTTGTACGATCTTGCGCCCAGCCCAATTCAGGACACCTGAGCCAGGACCGACGAGTGCCTAACGTTGTCGAAGGCGCTCTGCAGGCCCAGGCCCAAGATCGCTCGGTTGTCATTCTTTGGAGTCCCGCCCGGTGGGTCAAGGACTTCTCGTTGGAACAGGAGCATGGCGTCTTGCGTTACCAACTTGGCCCGGAAGACAAGCATTGAGTCCGGGTAGACATTGTGTGCTTCCAGGTAATGGTTCCATAGGGTGTTAATAACGTGCTCCAGGACCTTGCCCGCGCAGGACGTGAGTGAGATGGGACGCAGGCCCTCTATACCCGGTGGCTTGTTTGGTTTTGGCAGCAGGATCGTCTTTGCTGTCTTCCAGGCCTTGGGCAGCTCGCTGTTATGCCAGCATTCGTTGTAATAGCGTGTCAGTGATGAGTCGCTCAGGTTGCGTACAGCTTTGTTGGTAACTCTGTCGGGTCCGGCGGCCAAACGACAGTTCAGGTCCTGCACCACCTGCCTCACTTCCCATTCCTCTTGATCTCGGTCGAGGTGGGGGTTCGGCTGGCCGGCGTAGTCTGGGTGGTCTTCGCGACTGGTGATGGGGAGGTAGCGCTCGTTGAGTCGCTTGAACATCTCCTCTTCGCCCAGTTGACGAGCGGTGGTGTGTAGGATTTGGGCCATGCGTGTACGTTGGTATTCGCAGCTCTTGGTCTCATCCATCAGTTGCCTGAAAAGTTTCCAAGTGCCGCCGCAGTGAAGCTGCCCATCAGCCTGGCTGCAGAGTGCAAACCACTGCTGTGAGCAGAGCTGCCTGCTGTGTCGCTCGATCTCTCGGCCGAGTTCTGCAATCTTCTTTCGTAGCTTTCTGTTGTGACGTTGCCGCCACCAACGCTTTTGGAGCGAGCGCCTGGCTTCGAGGAGGTGGGCTAGTCTCGGGTCCATGGTTTCGATTTCTTCGGGTGCATTGATCTCTTCGGTGGCCCCTTCTGTTGCCGCCAGCAGCTTCGCTGACCACTCGTTGATATTGTCGACTTCGCCGAGGTTTGTGTTACGGAGCTTGCTCCAGTCGACGAGTTTGTGCTTTGATGTTTTGCCGTGGTTCGGGTTTCCGTTGAGATGAGTCAGCGGTAATTCAATTTCAATTATGAAGTGATCGCTGTCCAGGTATTCCTCCACTTCGTGGTGCCACCTTCGGGCAGCATCGCAAAGGTGAGGTCCGGATTTGTATCCCGGGCAGCCGATGTTCCGATCCTTGATGGATGGGCTGGATTGATCAGTAACGTGAACTCGGCTTCGCCGGCGTCATCGAGAAGGTTCCTTCCCTTGGACGTGGTGGTCGTGTAGCCGAGCTCTCGATGTTGGGCGTTGAAATCGCCGCATATTACCGCGGCAGCGTCTCCCCTCCTGGCCAGGTCTTTCTGTGCTTGTGATGTGGCGCTCTTGATCTTATGGAAGAGAGTTTTGAATTTCTGCTTTCCATGTCTTGGATTGCTATAGATGTTAGCGATGAAGACGGTGGTTGATGTCTTCTTTCTTCCACCCCGGGCTCCTCGTCCTTTGCCGCTAATCGCTAGCTCGGTGACGCACAGCTTGATGGCGGTGTCCCTGCTGCCCAGGAACTGTTGGTGTTTCACGTGGGCGATGCCTTTCCGGATGAACGTGCACACGCCCTGCGCCGCACCCTTCCCGCATGTGCGAGCGGACGGGGGGAAGGCGTGTGTCCGATACCCTGGCAGCGTCGGCGTGTCTTTGGTGTGGGTTTCTTGGACCGCTATTACGTCCGGGCGAGCCGTCGGGGCCAGCGATCTCAAGTACTGTTGTAGGATTGCTTTTCGGCACCGGAACCCGTTGGCGTTCCAGTGCCAGATGTTGATCTTATTGTTGCTGTCCATTATGAGGGAGAGCCTTTTGTGTTTGGCAATATTGATGCACTGCTTCACCAATTAGCGGCTGCAGCTTCTCGGGGCTCATGGCCC
This sequence comes from Rhipicephalus microplus, assembly GCF_013339725.1. Classification (NCBI taxonomy): domain Eukaryota; kingdom Metazoa; phylum Arthropoda; class Arachnida; order Ixodida; family Ixodidae; genus Rhipicephalus; species Rhipicephalus microplus. The sequence goes on from NC_051175.1 coordinate 10,122,140, forward strand.
TCTCTAGCGCTTGCTCGATTTGGAGCTGAATCGTTTGCGCAAGTTGTTGTTGGATGACTTGGTTGCATTTCGTGAGGATTTTCTGCTCGAGGCCCTCAAAGCTCTTGCCCTATTTCTTTATAGCTCTCGCGTTCCGAGCGATCTTCTTACTGAAGCTCCCGTAGCCGAGAGGTTTGGTCCTGTCTCCGTTGTTTGTAGCTGCCACCGAGATGACCGAGGCGCTATCATCTTCTTCCTCGTTGCTTTCGTTGCTCTCTAGTTCCTCTTCGGGTTGTGCTTCCGACCCTCTTGCCACCGCAACCATGGATGCCCTTGTCGGAGTCTTCGCTTTGGCAGTGAATTGGTAGATCTTAGGGGTTGTAGTGTTGACAAAGGCGTTGCCCGCGATGTTCGTTGGGGTTCCGTTGTCATCCTCATCGGCATCTGTCACCATCTTGTTGTTGGTGTCGCCACCTTGATCCCCCCTCTTGAAGCCTTCTAATGGCGTCTCGTTGTTGGTCGATGACGCCTCGTTGTTGTTTGATGGTGAGCTGCGTCGCCGCCATCGCCGTCTAGAGTTCTTCCATCGCCTTCTCCATTTTCTTAACGGTAGCTTTCAACTCCCGCGTCTCTTTCTTGCATTGTTCGCTGCAGCCACCGCCGCTTGGCGTCTTGCCAGGCTCCTTCAGCGTTGCAGCTGCTGCTCTGCTCAGGGCCCCGCTCTTTTGCGTCATCGCCGCGCGATTGACGTCAGACTTGTTTGTCAGGCTCAGGTGCGTTTGCACCTGCGGCGCCGGTCTTGGCGGAAGCGCTTCTTTCGGCCTTCCGGAGGTGACGTCAGCCCACTTCACGTCCTCCGGTTCCGCTCTGCTCCTATCGCGGCTCGCCACGCCATTCTGTTCGTGACATGTGCCGCTGGATCCCGGCTCCTGGAAGTCGAATCTTCTAGAAAGAGCAGCCTCCCCGGGCGCTTTCGCGGGCGCCATCTCGGTTATAGTTTCGGTGTTCTGTTTTATCCTCTGCCGCTGCTTGATTTGTAGCGGCGTTTTAAATTTGTTCTTGATTTGCCCGCGCCCGTGACGTGGGAGTCGCCGCAAAACTTGCGTCTTGGTTTGCAGTATTCTGCATAGTCCTCTCCTGGGTTGTTTCTACCGCAAGCGGAGCACACCCTAGCGTTCGGAGTTGGGCACCTATCTTTCCTGTGCCCTATCTGGCCGCATGTAGTGCAGACCTCACGGTGCTGCCTGTACAGCGTACACTTCATGACAAAGCCGCCATACTTTACGTAGCGTGGTCTTTGTTTCCTTCAAATAGAATTACCACCGACTCAGAATTTCCGAGCCGGTGTGCGGCCATAACGGTGGGGTTATGCTTGTTCACTAGGAACCGAGTGATGTTTCATACGTGCGTTCCTCCACCGTGATATTACGGATCAATCCGTAGCAAAATGATCTCGCTTCGCTAGGAGTGCTCAGCACTATAATGTTCTGGGCGGCGTTCGGCGCAAACAAATCGTCCTCCGCTTCGTCGATCTTAATGTTCACCGCTGTAATGATGGCTGTGCGCAGCGTGGTCATTTTGGTGGCACTCACTACGAGTCCCCCGCGAGGCCTAACAACCACGCGGTGCTCGTCTTTCTTGGCGAAAGTAGTCATACGGGCTGACTTTGCCATATTAGCGTTCACTTTGGCAACGTACTGCGCTTTCTGTTCGCGCCTACGCTCCTCCTTCAACTTAGCGTTCGAAGCCGAGAGAGACTTGGTCGGCTCACTTGCGGTTAGGGTGTCCCGCTGCGATTGGCTTCCTGTTTTTTGCCGTTTCTTCTCGCGTCGAGAGGCCACTACAGTTCAACCCGCACACGAGTTCGGCGGGTCACAGTCACTGTTCACCGCGGTAGCACACTGTCCGATGCCGGTGGCGGTCGGGAAACCGTCGCCGATCGTCGTCGAGCAGTCCCCGCTGGCGTCGAGTCGCGATCCTGTGGGTTGTCCGGCGGCTTTCTTCTGCACGGCGGTTAGGCCTAGCTGACCATGTCGCCTCTTGCGAGCAGAATCCGCACTTATATCCGCGGCCGAAGTGTCCATGGCTTGGAATTCTTCGTAGTATTGGTCGTTCTCGTCGTTCCGAAGCCCGGCAAGCTCTGGGGAGGCCGAGTGCCGCGCCGACCGAGCACATGGTCGGAGCGAAGGTAGCCGTCGTTACGCATAGCGGGGCCTCGCCCGCTTCGCATATGAAATCACTCTAAAACTTTTAAAATTGGGTGAAATGGCCCAAATTTGGTATTGACGCGGTCCACTCACCGAGTTGATCACTCACGTACCAAAATTAGTCCTGTAGGAGTCGATGGTCCGCCGAAATTTAGCATTTCCTACGGAGCCGATGTGAAGCGTGACCGCTCGCTCCGCGCGCTCGCAGCACCGCAGGAGGCCGAGAGTACAGTGTACTAGAAGGGGGCAGTGGAGTGAACGAGGCGGCCGCGCCGTATCTCGGCTAACTCTCCGGCGGGTCACAGTAGCAGTGGCGCTGTAGTTCCATGGTACTGAAGATCTCAGGAGCGTCTGCATTGGGAGCGCGTGCGCGAAAGCGTGTGTTTGCTCGTTTTTAGCGCGTTTATGCGTTTCTGAGCCTTCACAAGTGTATGCACATCTGCTACGCGCCATGGTGACGCAGGCATTCCGAAATTGCGTCAAGACATTCACTGTTTCAAAAACCTACCAACAAAAAAAAGAAGAACACGTTAAGTTGTAATTTGAGGGGATCCGCCTAGCTTCTTACTCAAGCAGCCCTTTGAGCTACGCGACATCACTAGTGGCTACTGGCGAACTACAAAGACAGGAGAAGTATCAATATTGCGAATAAATCATACGCTCGCTCTGTCAGCAATGTATACGATATCCAGAGGACTGTACCTCGTATGAGCCCACATGTGCTCGATTGTTTCATGAGAAACCTGAGTATAACTAATGTTGGCACATCATTTATATCGGCGACGACTCAGTTTTGTCATGGTAGTGTGCGGAAGAAAATAAATAATGTTTTCTGAAAAGCTCGTATTGTTTAAACCGCATGCTTTCGTGCTTACTCTGCTTCTTTTATGTAAGCTTCAAGTGCTATAATACCGGGAGGCCGATCTGAAGAAAAGCGTGCACCTAAAAGTCATAAATTCTACGCGAACGTGGTTATCTCAAACATAATAAAAAGTACCAATTGTATATATAGACTGTCTGTTAATGTGCGTAAATTCACTGCAAGCAGTTCTCATTTTGTATTCACAGCTTAAATTGTGCTGCTTTCCAAGTATTCTATTAATGTATGGCCATTGTAAGCCCAGCAAATTCATGATGACGTTTTGTAATATAAGTGTGAGGTCACTTATATTACAAAAGAGGGCACGGCACGCATCCGACGAACAACATGCCTAAGACTTTCCTAGCACCTATGCAGGTTATGCTGTGTCTTTCTGCCTTCACAGTGCCATACTGCCTCGGAACTGCTATCGTTCTGCCGGACGGACAGCGAGACGAGACTGGGATTTATCTACCGGCAAATACGCTGTCACGGCGCATTACGTCATCGGTGGTGGATCTACTAAAGGACCAGCACGACAGTGGATTCTTCAGAGGGCATGGCACGCATCCGACGAACAACATGCCTAAGACTTTCCTAGCACCAATGCAGGTTATGCTGTGTCTTTCTTCCTTCACAGTGCCATAAAGCCTCGGAACTGCTATCGTTCTACCGGACGGACAGCGAGACGAGACTGCGATTTATCTACCAGCAAATACGCTGTCACGGCGCATTACGTCATCGGTGGTGGATCTACTAAATAACCAGCACTACAGTGGATTCTTCAGAGGGCACGGCACGCATCCGACGAACAACATGCCTAAGACTTTCCTAGCACCTATGGAGGTTATGCTTAGTCTTTCTGCCTTTACAGTGCCATACTTCCTCGGAACTGCTATCGTTCTACCGGACGGACAGCGAGACGACACTGGGATTTATCTACCAGTGAATACGCTGTCACGGCGCATTACGTCATCGGTGGTGGATCTACTAAAGGACCAGCACGACAGTGGATTCTTCAGAGGGCATGGCACGCATCCGACGAACAACATGCCTAAGACTTTGCTTGCACCAATGCAGGTTATGCTGTGTCTTTCTGCCTTCACATTGCCGTACTGCCTCGGAACTGCTATCGTTCTACCGGGCGGACAGCGAGACGAGACTGGGATTTATCTACCGGTGAATACGCTGTCACGGCGCATTACGTCATCGGTGGTGGATCTACTAAAGGACCAGCACGACAGTGGATTCTTCAGAGGGCATGGCACGCATCCGACGAACAACATGCTTAAGACTTTGCTTGCACCAATGCAGGTTATGCTGTGTCTTTCTGCCTTCACATTGCCGCACTGCCTCGGAACTGCTATCGTTCTACCGGGCGGACAGCGAGACGAGACTGCGATTTATCTACCGGTGAATACGCTGTCACGGCGCATTACGTCATCGGTGGTGGATCTACTAAAGGACCAGCACGACAGTGGATTCTTCAGAGAACATGGCACGCATCCGACGAACAACATGCCTAAGACTTTGCTTGCACCAATGCAGGTTATGCTGTGTCTTTCTACCTTCACATTGCCGTACTGCCTCGGGACTGCTATCGTTCTACCGGGCGGACAGCGAGACGACACTGGGATTTATCTATCGGTGAATACGCTGTCACGGCGCATTACGTCATCGGTGGTGGATCTACTAAAGGACCAGCACGACAGTGGATTCTTCAGAGAGCATGGCACGCATCCGACGAACAACATGCCTAAGACTTTGCTTGCACCAATGCAGGTTATGCTGTGTCTTTCTGCCTTCACATTGCCGTACTGCCTCGGAACTGCTATCGTTCTACCGGGCGGACAGCGAGACGAGACTGGGATTTATGTATCGGCGAATACGCAGTCACGGCTCATTACGTCATCGGTGGTGGATCTACTAAAGGACCAGCACGACAGCGGATTTTTCAGAGGGCATGGCACGCATCCGACGAACAACATGCCTAAAACTTTGCTTGCACCAATGCAGGTTATGCTGTGTCTTTCTGCCTTCACATTGCCGTACTGCCTCGGAACTGCTATCGTTCTACCGGGCGGACAGCGAGACGAGACTGGGATTTATTTATCGGTGAATACGCTGTCACGGCGCATTACGTCATCGGTGGTGGATCTACTAAAGGACCAGCACGGCAGTGGATTCTTCAGAGAGCATGGCACGCATCCGACGAACAACATGCCTAAGACTTTGCTTGCACCAATGCAGGTTATGCTGTGTCTTTCTGCCTTCACATTGCCGTACTGCCTCGGAACTGCTATCGTTCTACCGGGCGGACAGCGAGACGACACTGGGATTTATCTACCGGTGAATACGCTGTCGCGGCGCATTACGTCATCGGTGGTGGATCTACTAAAGGACCAGCACGACAGTGGATTCTTCAGAGGGCATGGCACGCATCCGACGAACAACATGCCTAAGACTTTGCTTGCACCAATGCAGGTTATGCTGCGTCTTTCTGCCTTCACATTGCCGTACTGCCTCGGAACTGATATCGTTCTACCGGACGGACAGCGAGACGAGACTGGGATTTATGTATCGGCGAATACGCAGTCACGGCTCATTACGTCATCGGTGGTGGATCTACTAAAGGACCAGTACGACAGCGGATTTTTCAGAGGGCATGGCACGCATCCGACGAACAACATGCCTAAGACTTTCCTTGCATCTATGCAGGTTGGTTACTTTACGAATGTTGTTTGTTATAGAAGTGACGATCTATTTTTGTTACTATTGCTGTGCCCTGGCAGATTTTTCAGTATTATTTGTCATTGTTGTACAACGATTTCAATCCTGCTGTCGGGCGATGTGGAGGAAAACCCTGGGCCCACTAATTCTCGAACGCTACAAGCTATGTTAGAAAACCAAAGGCCCTCGGACCGTAAAATGGACGCACTAAAGGAAGAAATCAGTGAATTGAATGCTAAAACAGAAAAATTAGGTGCCTATCTTACGGTAATACATGAAATGAATAAACGAATTGCGATCCTAGAGCATATCGGGCAGAAACAAGCTGCTAAACTTGCAGATTATGAAAACCGCAGTTGACGCAATAATCTTTTGGTTTTTGGTGTTCCCGACCTGAGAAAAAAAGGCTCATAACCTGACCTGGGAAAGATAGGCTCATAATCATGAAGTTTTAGGATTACTGTGAAAAAGAAAGTGTTCTAAAAAACTGCAAGAAACTTAAGGGGACCAATATAACCATAAGCCACATCTACGCCCGAGACACGGTTGAAATAAGGCGCAAGCTATGGAAAGGTGCAGCTTCAGATAGGGCTAAATGTGCGCAGGTTAAGTTGGTGCATGATAAGATTAAAATAAACGGTGATATATACGGCTGGAATGTCACTCGAGAAGAACTATACCTGTATCAAAATTATGCAGATAAACAGAAACAGAGATATGCTCTTGAAGCTGCCGGTGCAGGAAGGAGCACTACCAGAAATAAGAGCATGCCATCTAACGCGCTAGGAACGTCCTTTTCTTCTCCTCAGACATAGCTCCGCCTTTCATTTAATGCCCGAAGCATCGTTAACAAAGTAACTGAACTTGTATACGTTTTGCTATCACGAAATCCTGATGTGGTGGCCATAAGTGAAACGTGCCTACACAGTTGTGTCCCTGATAACTGCATTGTGCCAGAAGGCTACGAAATCTTTAGATCTGATAGGGACTCGGAAGGGGGCGGGGTCGCTGTCATAGTAAAAAAACTCTGTTGTGGCCGCGCATGTTCGAAGCAATGTACCAGAAACAGTGTGGTGTAAAATAAGCCTTTTTAACACAGTATACCTTCTTGGTGTCGTGTATAGACCACCCGCAACAGCAACAGACTATCTTGATAAATTGAATAACTTTTTTTTGTGCCCGTGTAAAGGGGAACACCAGGCTAATTCTTACTGGAGACTTTAATCTGCCTCACATTGATTGGGACGCTTTTTTGCCCGGACACATCGAGATCGATAGTGGCGAAAAGATGTTAGAAGTTGTGTTCGCTCATAACTTAACCCAAACAGTGCGCGAATATATGCGGATGACATCTTCGTCTCGGTCAGTGTTGGACCTGGTGTTCCTTTCAAACAAACTGTGCAATTATAATATCTGTGTTAATTCGGGAATTTCTGATCATAGATTGTTCTCTGTTACTATTCCACTGAGTGTTTCACGAGCTAGAACCTATAAAACCGTGCAGGTAAACGATGACACAAACGCGGATGACACTTCAATTCGTGACATGCTGGGGTATTCATTTGGTCATTTTGAGCACGCATCCGAGCTCCAAACAGTTCATGAATTGTGGCAACGTTTTAAAGATAATAATAAATATTGCATCAACAAATTCGTTCCTAGTAGAGTAAAACAGACTAAAAAGCACGATGCGTGGATAACACGAGATATTATTCACAAAAAGCGAAAATTAAAAAGGCTGCGGAGGAAAAGAAACCATGACTCCGAGGATATAGCACGTGTACGAAAATAATTGAAGAAATATTTGTTGGAATCTAAGCGCGTTTTTTTTGGTCAAAAGTTGAATTCTTTTATTAAACAGTCATCTCACAAGTTCTGGCTTTATATTTACGATCGGCACGATAAAATTGACCAGCTGAAACGTGGAAATGAAATAGTGACGAAAAATGTTGATATTGCAGATAGTCTTAACATTTTGTTCAGTCAGTTTTTACAAGGCGCATATGTGACACTGAAACAGAGGATGTAATATGCCACTTATCTGAGCCGATGAGTGAGATTACTATCAGTCGAGAAAGAGTAATGAATAGTCTATTGTCTCTGGATTACAAAAAGAAGCTTAAGGGGACCAATATAACCATAAGCCACATCTACGCCCGAGACACGGTTGAAATAAGGCGCAAGCTATGGAAAGGTGCAGCTTCAGATAGGGCTAAATGTGCGCAGGTTAAGTTGGTGCATGATAAGATTAAAATAAACGGTGATATATACGGCTGGAATGTCACTCGAGAAGAACTATACCTGTATCAAAATTATGCAGATAAACAGAAACAGAGATATGCTCTTGAAGCTGCCGGTGCAGGAAGGAGCACTACCAGAAATAAGAGCATGCCATCTAACGCGCTAGGAACGTCCTTTTCTTCTCCTCAGACATAGCTCCGCCTTTCATTTAATGCCCGAAGCATCGTTAACAAAGTAACTGAACTTGTATACGTTTTGCTATCACGAAATCCTGATGTGGTGGCCATAAGTGAAACGTGCCTACACAGTTGTGTCCCTGATAACTGCATTGTGCCAGAAGGCTACGAAATCTTTAGATCTGATAGGGACTCGGAAGGGGGCGGGGTCGCTGTCATAGTAAAAAAACTCTGTTGTGGCCGCGCATGTTCGAAGCAATGTACCAGAAACAGTGTGGTGTAAAATAAGCCTTTTTAACACAGTATACCTTCTTGGTGTCGTGTATAGACCACCCGCAACAGCAACAGACTATCTTGATAATTGAATAACTTTTTTTTGTGCCCGTGTAAAGGGGAACACCAGGCTAATTCTTACTGGAGACTTTAATCTGCCTCACATTGATTGGGACGCTTTTTTGCCCGGACACATCGAGATCGATAGTGGCGAAAAGATGTTAGAAGTTGTGTTCGCTCATAACTTAACCCAAACAGTGCGCGAATATATGCGGATGACATCTTCGTCTCGGTCAGTGTTGGACCTGGTGTTCCTTTCAAACAAACTGTGCAATTATAATATCTGTGTTAATTCGGGAATTTCTGATCATAGATTGTTCTCTGTTACTATTCCACTGAGTGTTTCACGAGCTAGAACCTATAAAACCGTGCAGGTAAACGATGACACAAACGCGGATGACACTTCAATTCGTGACATGCTGGGGTATTCATTTGGTCATTTTGAGCACGCATCCGAGCTCCAAACAGTTCATGAATTGTGGCAACGTTTTAAAGATAATAATAAATATTGCATCAACAAATTCGTTCCTAGTAGAGTAAAACAGACTAAAAAGCACGATGCGTGGATAACACGAGATATTATTCACAAAAAGCGAAAATTAAAAAGGCTGCGGAGGAAAAGAAACCATGACTCCGAGGATATAGCACGTGTACGAAATAATTGAAGAAATATTTGTTGGAATCTAAGCGCGTTTTTTTTGGTCAAAAGTTGAATTCTTTTATTAAACAGTCATCTCACAAGTTCTGGCTTTATATTTACGATCGGCACGATAAAATTGACCAGCTGAAACGTGGAAATGAAATAGTGACGAAAAATGTTGATATTGCAGATAGTCTTAACATTTTGTTCAGTCAGTTTTTACAAGGCGCATATGTGACACTGAAACAGAGGATGTAATATGCCACTTATCTGAGCCGATGAGTGAGATTACTATCAGTCGAGAAAGAGTAATGAATAGTCTATTGTCTCTGGATTACAAAAAGAAGCATGCGGGCCTGATGAAATACCCACCCCTTCTTTTGCAGCGTTATGCGGAGTGGGTATCTTACTACTTAGAAGTTATTTTTCAAAAATCTATTTGTACTAGTTCAGTGCCATCGTACTGGCGCACAGCTGTAGTTGTCCCTGTGTTCAAGAGTGGTGATCGGTTGTCTGCCAATAATTACCGTCCCGTATCGCTCACATCTATCTGCTGCAAAATATTGGAACATGTCATTGTCAAGCATGTTTTTTATTTTTTTTATTTTACACATACTGCTGGCCAGAGGCCAAAGCAGGAGGGGCAAGATAATACAGTTGTCATACACATTTCGAAACAACATCAACAATAAAGAGAGTAAAAAGTGGAAAGCGTGACTTATTTATACAAAAGAACAAAAGGAAAGAGTGGGGAGGAAAAAGAGGAAATAGTTGGAATAGTTAAAAAAAAAAACTTCGAATTTCAGCGTAAATAAGAACGGGAGAGTCATCACATTCCTAGAAAATAAACAATACTTTTATCCTTATCAGCATGGCTTTAGGAGTAAAGTTTCAACTACAACACAGCTTATTGAAACTATTCATGACTTTGCGACAGCTTTAGATATGAATGAACAAATTGAAATAGATTTCGCTAAGGCCTTCGATAATGTACCTCATGACAGATTACTGTATAAGCTTCACTGCGCTACACTAAGTCAACTTTTACATAATTGGGTTAAAGCTATCCTAAATGACAGAAAGCAATTCGTGAAAATTGATAACTCTATGTCTAGCTCACTAGAAGTGTTTTCTGGGGTTCCACAAGGCTCGGTTCTTGGGCCCTTATTGTTTCTGATATATGTCAATGATATCGCAGATATAGCGAAACCCCATGTTAAGCTCAAACGTTTTGCTGATGATTGTTTAATTTACGTGCGAGTGACTGGTAGGAAGGACAAATTGAATATTGCCGAATGTCTAAAAGATTACACTCATGGTGTGAAGCTTCGGGAATGAAAATCAATTATTCGAAATCCACCATCATCCACGTTTCTAGGAAAAAAACGATAATTCCATTTGAATACTGTATTGGGAATCACACCTTGCTGACAGTTAATGCGTTTAAGTACCTAGGTCTCGCAATAACGCATAAGCTAAAGTGGCACACACATACTGATTATGCTTGCTCTAGGGCCTCACAAAAATTGTACATATTAAGAAAAAAACTGCAGGGTGCTAGTATGGACGTAAAACTTCTTGCTTTTAAAACATTCATACGGCCGATACGGGAATATGCCAGTATTGTCTGGAGTACCCACCAAAAAGTGCTTGTCAATAAACTTGAACACATACAACGGCTTGAAGCTCGCTTTATATGATCGAGATATAAGCAGAACGATTCAGTCGCAGATATGCTACAACTATGTGATCTGAAGACGCTCCACAAGCGCAGACGCAAAAAATAGATAAAGCTTTTTTTGCAATTATTAGAAGGTTAGTTTAAATATAACAGAAATGACTGCATAGAACAACCTGGGAAACGAAGCGAGAGGGCAAACCATAAACGAGTACTGCACCCTTATTTTGCACGAACGACCCCGATGTCATTGAAGTTTGGAATGGGTTACCGAGTAACATTGTCAATGCATGGGATGTTAATGAATTTCTCCATTTACTTTATTTACATTTATGTGAATAATTGTAAATATTATTGCGATTGTTATTTGTTGCATTGCGAATCAGGGTGTGTGTTTTTCGTTTGAAATGCAGAGCTTTCAGGGATTGGTATATATGTATACCTGGTTTATCATTGGGAGAGGTATAGTTATATCCCCAATTCGTTTGTACAGTGTGTCGTACCTTTCCTGTAATGACCCTCAATAGAGGGTTGACAATATTTCTAAATAAATAAAAAAAAGTGTAGTTCTTTTATTAAGTGTCAAAGCTGTAGGCAGTGGGTGGTGCATTCTGTCTAGAGAAATTAGAAATTTAACTTGTATATATATGTACACAGAAAACGAACGCACGCACGCACGCACGCACGCACGCACGCACGCACGCACGCACACACACACACACACACACACACACACACACACACACACACACACACACACACACACACACACACACACACACACACACACACACACACACACACACACACACACACACACACACACACACACACACACACACACACACACACAACACACACACACACACACACACACACACACACACACACACACACACACACACACACACACACACACACACACACACACACACACACACACACACCACACACACACACACACACACACACACACACATATATACATATATATATATATATATCCATACGGGCGCTATTTTTACGCGGTGCGTTTTTCGTCCGACTACGTTGAAGTAGTTTTGAGACCTCATACTGTCGAAAAGGTGACATTTACAGTGCGCATTTGTACAGAGACACGCTAAACGTTTGGCGCAAAGCTACCAAGGATTTTTTTAAGGAGGAGGGGAGTTGTGTGCAGCAGAACGACTAACTTTGGCAGTCGGTCGTCGCTGTAATTGCGAGTGAATATTTTGGTATACCCTAAAAGGTAAATTACGAAAGTATTTCGTGGTGTTAGGGGTTTAGATTCCTTTCCTCTCCTCTATCTATTTACGGCCTCCTGGTTCTGCGTGCGTTTGACACGGTGTTTTTTTATCTCACAGGTTTTTGAGCGCATCTAACTTTCAATTAATCCACTCCGTTATTCTGAATATTGTAGACGCCTAACCAACAAAAAGAAAACAGTTAGGACCGAAGAAATCAGAATTATACATACCCTTTCTGTTTCGTCTGGCTGTTAAAGAACCCCAGGTGGTCAAAATTTCCGGAGCCCTCCACTACGGCGTCTCTCATAATCATATGGTGGTTTTGGGACGTTAAACCCCACATATCAATCAATCATGTTTCTTCTGGCTAATGGTCACGGTTGCGCCGAGCATCGCGTCTCGACGCAAGCTGTTCGCTGGACGGGCTGGCCATTTACACGCATGGAGCATCGCGTCTCCAATACGGGTTGACTGCTCCGGGGTCGCACCTACGCCGTCAAGCGCAGTCGCCACGAGAGCGTCGCACATCGGCAAGTGAGCCCTCGCCATAGCGCCTTTCCACCGCCTCCTGCCCTGCACCTCATCGGCGTCTGTCGTACCGTCGATCTGGCTCTTAGGTTTTCTAACGTTCCTACTTGAACGCTAATTGGTCATTTTTTTAAATCAAGCTTAGTTCTCTCTGTTGGTTGTACGTACCTTTTGTGCCTCATTGTTTTCTATGTTTATTTTTCGTGTTTTGTCATAAACGTGGTGTGTGTTGTTACCGCGTCATCTCCAAGTCCGTTTCTCCTCGCACGACACGCAAAACAAGCGTTGACGAACCTTGGCCCCGATAAAGAATATTTTCGTTACAATATAATAGCGAGCCTGCCAGGATTAAGCTCTCTTTTTAAATATCTTTAGGAGCCTCACCTTGTTTGTGTGCCGTGACTGAGATACGGACCCGGAAAAGGTCGCACTATTCACTGTAGAACATAGTAGGAATTCGGCCGAGGAAAAACTAATTGGTTGTAAAGCCGTTGGTCGTAAAGCAGTTAGGTGCAAGCTAACACAAGGGCCAGGAGCATTGAGGTTGTTGTGTGATCGTGAGGGTAGCGAGGTTGTTGTGTGGGAGGGCTTGACGCACTAATTTAATAGCGGATTGGGCGCGATGGTAGAGGCCGTCTTGGACTAACTCAAAACAGCCATGCGCCCTGGCCTTAGCACTGTTGGTGATGCAGGACCCTTATGTCGTGTGAATGATCGCGCTATGCTTGCGGGTGAACGTGGCTTGACGGGTGAGGGCTACGGCAGTCTTAAGGACATTGTAAATGAACAGCGCTTGACATTGTGAGTTGGCATTTGGCGCAGGCGCCTTTCAGTTTCGGAACATGTTAGGCTTGAGGGCTCGAAAGCGCTGCTTAGTTAGTGCTACGCTTCTAGTAGAATATCAAGTAAGCTGGGCTTAATAAACTCAGCCTCTGTGAAGACTGAGTGAAGGCAGCCTTGCTGCCTTGTTGAGAAATAGGACATAGAGATCCCATTAAATGGCTAGCCATAGCACATTCTGTGCAGATCGCGTCTTTTTTCAATTCTTCCAGATTGGTTTGCCATAAGCGCAGCTAATACAAATTGTATAGGTTATCCTATAGTGCCTCGCAAGTTTAAACCTTTGCAGGAAAGGGTATTCCAGAGTGGAGTCGTTCGGTTGACGTGTAGAAGCTTGTGTGGAAGGTGACGTAGCTGCATGCATACACCCGTCACTAAAATTGTTACCGCTTCAGCGAAAAAAAGTTTGTTGTGTGTTTATTCAGAAGATTGCGGCAAATATTTCTTGGGTTGAGTATTGTAGCCTGTACAGAAGAGTTAAAAATTGAATTTTACTCCTAAAGATGCTTTGAAAACAACTTTATTTCTGCTTTAAGTTAGTGTACAAAGCGAAAATTGCGCGTGTAAATGCAATTACAGTAGAATGGTATCAGGTTATTTGAAATAGTACATTGTTTGGTATTAGTTCTTGCTGCCCTTACGCATGTTTGATTTAAAAAGTTATTATTCTTCTCGACTGTGTCCTTGTAAAAGCAAGTCGGATTGTGATATAGATACCTTTCCGGATAGATCAAAGCTCAAGTAACACCTGTTTTCATTCCTCATCACTGTGTTGTGTGAGAAAAGTTGTGCGCTTGACGGCGTAGGTGCAACCACGGAGCAGTCAACCCGCAACGGAGACGCGATGCTCCATTTGTGTAAATGGCCAGCCCGTCCAGCGAACAGCTTGCGTCGAGACGCGATGCTCGGCGCAACCGTGACCATTAGCCAGGCCACGTACGTCGCTGTGCCGAACGTCTGACCACGGTGACGCCTCGCCGAGATCCGCGATGCCCTCGGCAAGGAAGAGAACAGCAGGCCAGGCCGCGCCCCGAGATGCAGTACTCGTGCCGGCAATGCCACCCCAGCTGGTGGTTGGACGGCAGCAGCGTGGACGGCCGCGTTCCCTGGCCTGAACCTGGATCGCCTGCGTCCGACGCTTCCGCCCGCTGTCTTCCGTCTCCCGCTGCTTCGGCTTGTCCCCAGCCCACAGCCACAAAGCTTACCGCCACGTAATGGTCACACGTGGCCCAATCATGGCATGCCACCTCTATGGGCCACCACAGGTCATCAGCTGATTGGCTGACCTCACGCTCACAGTTGGCTCGAAATCACACGCGCCTTGCCCCTCACTTCCGTCATTGTCGTCGTTTTCTTCACTCATCACATTAACCCCCCACACAAGAAAGTTGTTTCAGAAAAAAAAACAACTTTTCTAACACAACACAGTGATGAGGAATGAAAACAGGTGTTACTTGAGCTTTGGTCTATCCAGAAATGTATCTATATCACAATCCGACTTGCTTTTACAATGATACAGTCCAGAAGAATAACTTTTTAATTTAAACTTGCATACGGGCAACAAAAACCAATACAAAACAATGTATGATTTCAAATGGCCTGATACCTTTCTACTCTAATTGCATTTACACTAGCAATTTTCGTTTTCTACACTAAATTAAAGCAGAAATAAAGTAGTTTTTTTAAAGCAGCTCTAGGAGTAAAATTCATGTTTAACTCTTCTGTACAGGCTACAATACTCAACCCAAGAAATATTTGCCGCAATCTTCTGAATAAACACACAACAAACTTTTTTTCGCTGAAGCGGTAACAATTTTAGTGACGGGTGTATGCATGCAGCTACGTCACCTTCCACACAAGCTTCTACACGTCAACCGAACGACTCCACTCTGGAATACCCTTTCCTGCAAAGGTTTAAACTTGCGAGGCACTATAGGATAACCTATACAATTTGTAATAGCTGCGCTTGTGGCTAACCAATCTGGAAGAATTGAAGACGCTATCTGCCCAGCATGTGCTATGGCTAGCCATTTAATGGGATCTCTATGTCCTATTTCTAAAAACGGCAGCAAGGCTGCCTTCACTCAGTCTTCACAGAGGCTGAGTTTATCAAGTCCAGCTTACTTGATATTCTACTAGAAGCGTAGCATTAACTAAGCAGCGCTTTCGAGCCCTCAAGCCTAACATGTTCCGAAACTGAAAGGCGCCTGCGCCAAATGCCGACTCACAATGTCAAGCGCTGTTCATTTACAATGTCCTTAAGACTGCCGTAGCCGTCACCCGTCAAGCCACGTTCACCTGCAAGCATAGCGTGATCGTTCACAAGCATAAACTTTTGGCGAAGACACGTCACCTTTTTTGTCAATCTGGTATCTTTCCTTTTCGTCTTTCTCTTTTACGCGGTCACGATTGGTGTATATATGCTCTCATTCCGCAATTAAACCTCAGTTGATAGTGAGCGCTTCTACTGACCTCTTTCTGTCCCGTATTCTGTGCGCTGTGTTTTATGAAGAACTATGAATGACCAACACGCCCAAACCTTCTCCCTTCTGAAGCGCCCGTATAAAGTGGCCCGGGTTCTCTGTTCATTGCAAGTTGGTTGAGAATTATTGTCTTGCCTAAATGTCAGTATTTGAGCTGTCTGCATTGTGCTTAACCTTAAAGTACAAGAGATTATATGTGAATGAGAATTTTCAGCCTAGTTTTTATGATGAGCGCTACCATTTTAACCAGAGACGTCTTGTCTAGACGAAAAGCTGCCCAAAACATCCGTAAAAGTCTCAAACAAGTTTACTAACTCGAAAACATCAGAAGCTCTAGAAAAACAGCATACTTGTTTTCTACTATTTACGAAAAAGACGTTCTCTAAAAAGAAAACACCACGCCTGCGTGGAAGGCGCAGCACAGTCACAGCGAAAGCTAAAAGAACGGCCTTTCAGAGCCTTCTCTAAACACACATAGGGTAACTGCTACAAGCACACTTGCTCGGTACCCACTACGGCATTAATTATAATAATTTCTGGGTAGTAGACCAGAATTTGCTTAGCTATTTTTTGTCCTTCTTCTGAGATGTGCTGTATCCGGAAAACACTTGCAAGGAATTTTTTGCCAATTGTTCATGAAGTGGCTGATGACAATGAGGGATTATGCCTGAACTGGGTATGCGCACAACTAATAGGTGATGAAAAACAATCTTTTGTAATGGGTCGTAGCATTGGACGACTCACTCGTTACGCTGTTCGCATTGTATGATGCCTCGTTCTTCTCTTGCTGTTCTAAAACGCTTTATTAGTGATATTAACGAGATTACTTTCCCGACATCAAGCCTGCCTAAGACAAGTTTGCCAAGTCCCAAGCACCAGCGTGGCTCAGTGAAATGTGAACAGTCTTGACATGCAGCGCAATAAAGAAAAAAAAACAGCGTGGCTCAGTGGTAAAATACTGGGTTCGCACGCAGCGGACCCGGGTTCGAGCCCGATTGTGTCCTTGGCACTAAGTTTTTTTATTATTTTTTGATAGTGGTTACGGACACTGGCGGTGGCGGACAACTAAGGCGCCGCGCGTGACTCGAGTTTCGCTCTCATAACAGCTTTCGCTGTAAAAAAAAATGAAATAAAAACAGTACACATGTTCTGCGCATACAAGTCTTCGCGGCGGCTATCAATCGAGAGCAGTGCGTAAAATGTGTTAGCAACTTCACCTTTGTTCTCGCATTTTCCACCTTCTGAGAAAGCTCGTGATTGATATTCTTGCAGAAGAAAACAAGACAGATTTTTCTAGGGATGTAAAAACAGTGCAAAAATATAGACAAGGACAGAAGAGGAGACGTCCTTGTCTATATTTTTGCTTTGTTTTTACATCCCAAGTATGTACCACCAACTATCCTAACTTTCGCTATTATAGAGCATTTTTATTACAATGTAACACATCACTACTCTAGCCATCACATTGCCATCATGAGCGGTGTAACTCAAAAGATGCAGTTGGAACCACTCCAATTTTTCAGGCTCAATTCAAAAGAGGTCATAAACGTATGGGGTTTTCGTGAAATGCCTCTAAAAAGGTTTCTTAACTGCTTTGAAGGTAGAAAGGAGGCCGCGTGAGGGATGATGTGAGCAGCCTTCCTGAAAACACCTCATATGAGTGGGTGCACTTTCGTGTTGTTTGTGCGCCGCGGCCCCATGGGTATTTGGGTGGGATGCTTGGTACTCTTCGCACGTTCTCACTTACTTTATTTTTCTGCAAACGTACCCACAGATGCAGTTCGCTCATATTGTGTTATACTGGTAAAGTACGCTGCACCGGGAAGAAGTGACAGCGACATGTGCAACAACTTGTTACCTGCTCTTAGGTTCAGAAATGAGAGCACTGTGATTGAGAAAAATATCTGTTGCTGTAATATGAAGGAAATGTAACGAAACATGATAACTGGTAAAAGATGACCTCTTATATATGATTGTGTTGGTTGATAATGGACATATGTATTGAAGCAAAACAATCTACTAGTTGCTTTGAAGGCATCGCGGCAGTTTGCAATTGATCGAATGTCAATGTGATTCAACTCTCTAAGTATCGACAGCGTTGTTCGTCGCGTACCATTAATCTTGCTTTTCTACTTCTGGCGGGTCCTGGCAGTGGGCATCCGAGGGGTGACATGCGTTTTCGGGGCATTGGCCCCTTGGTTATTAACATTTTGGCTTCGATATATTGCCACGTGCGTTTCTTATTTACATTTAGGTTCATTCGGTTTTTGGCCACAAAGCCTGTCTGGAATGCTCAGCGCAAACTGCGCCTCATGGTTCTAGAAGGTTCACGATTATA
Source organism: Rhipicephalus microplus (assembly GCF_013339725.1). NCBI lineage: Eukaryota > Metazoa > Arthropoda > Arachnida > Ixodida > Ixodidae > Rhipicephalus > Rhipicephalus microplus. The sequence goes on from NC_051175.1 coordinate 10,140,419, forward strand.
GTAGATCGTTTTGTTAAGATTACGCCAACTTGGCGGACATTACAGATTATTCTGGATTCTATGTGGCAGCTATCGATGGCGCTAGAATGTTCGACGCCACGTGTATAAATGCCGACGTGCTTCACCGCTTGTCAGTTGATCGTCGGCCGATGCTCTGTTCGCCGCTATCAGTGCCAGTGGGCATGGCTGTCTGACCTTCAGTTTAAGGGCCGCAAGTTTGGCCTAATAAAGTGTTTCATCCTGAAATTACAGTCCGCTGCCTTCGTCCATGTCCCGACCCTGCAATATGTCGTGGAAGTGCTGCTTCGTTCATGTACCGGTCGCCCCCGTGAAGTCGTGAAGACAGCCCACGTGAAAGAGAAGACACCGACACCTGCCAGGAGCAGCGAACAAGCTGCATTCAGCCAGGTATACCACTCAAGTACGGCCCTCTACAAGACAAGACTCAAGAGACCATGGTCATGTGTTAGTAGTGCCGTTAATTAGGGAGGCGACTGCCGGGCTAATTCAAAGGGCCGAATCATCCGCCACCCGAACCATCGTTACTAGACTAGTCTAGTAACGTTGGTCCGTACACTGCCTCGGTGCGTTAGGCTTAACAGTGCGGCTAAACAAGCAGCATATCTCGCTAATATTGACAAAATGTACCTGCTGCTTTAGTCTCAGAATGAGATGGAGGAAATCGATGGCTGGTTTCACCATTTGTTTACTAGCGGGCAGTCACTTTTGCATGGGTGCTTCCATGTTGATTTATAAACATAGTTATTGGTGGTAACCAAAACAAATAAATTCGTAAAAAATAAATGCGATGAAAAATAAACTTATCACGTATTGATGTGGCGTAAAACACCGCAAATAAACATCCATTCTAGCCAACCCTGTCAATTTTAAGGCAATTGTACTTGGGACTACGTTTCACTGCGCAAGCGTGTGGCTTTTTTACACCCCGTAGCTTTCGTAGTGCTGAACCAAAGTGGTGAAACAGAGCATAGATTATAATGTTTCAACACTGACAGAGACAGAAGATTTTCTTCTTCTGTTTCTCTTCCCCCGTCCCCCCGCCAAAGCAGTCCTTCATCGTCTTTGGGTTGCTACACTCTCCATGGCTTTGTTTTGTCACTCCTCTGGATATAGGGAATCACTTTGCTGATGTCAGATATTTCCATCACACCATCATCGGTTATGTAGCCGATGGTCTTTAGTATTCTGGCTTTTGTAGTCATTTTGGTAACCTTAAATTGTCCCAACATTTATGCACTATGACTGTCATACCCTTTCCGTATCAAAACTAGATCACCTAGAGTAATATGGGTGATCTTGTTGTTATGACTAGAGACCGGATTATAGGCGAATGCCTATTTTGTTCTTTGCATTCATATCGTGCCATTTTGATATATGAGCAGGAATTGGAGGTTAAGATGAGATTTTATGGTGTTTTATAGTGCCTACAAATGCCTATTTTGAGTGTTTGTGCCTAAATACTTATAAGTGTCTATAAATGCCTATTTTCCAAATGAGTGCCTATGTGAGCGCTGTTCAAGCCGAAATTTCGTTTTTGATCATGGCGTGAAACTGTCATTCTTGTAAAAAAGGCAAATTCGACATTTCTAAACACTATAAGACTCAACGAAGACAAAACACATGCTGCGAGCGATTGGAGGTGCAGCATGAGGAGTGCAAAAGACGCTATTTCTGCAGCCCTAAGTGGAAGCACGTCTCAGCGTCTGCAGGGAAAGGAGGAGAGATAATCAAAGATGGGGTACGAAAATAAAAATGACATCTATGGCCGAGGACGCGGCGACCGCCTTCTAGAGACAGCTGCCCAGTCCCCTGAAGAAAATGAAGAAGCGCCCTGAAAACCTGGGTGTTGCGATGGGAAAGGAAGAGCAGGTTTTTCTAGGCAGCCGCGGGTAGCTGTAGAACAAATGAAAAATCATAGAGGGCCACTCATGGAATGCTCTTGTTGATTCAGTGGTGGCAAAGGTCGCCTAACTGTTATACTTTATACAGCGAAGCCTGAGACAGGCGCCGGTATGTTTACAATCAAAGGTTTGTTTAGCATACATTCACCGTATGCTTGAATACGCTTGTTCTGTATGAGATTCCTTGTGATATGTCAAGTGACAAACATGAAAAATTACAGAACAGGGCTGGAAGGTTTTTCCTAAGCCATTACTCAAAAAATGACAGCTGCAAAAATATGAAAAATCAACTAGCATGAGATTTGCTATCATCGCGTCAAATTAAACTGTGGTTCAAGCTCTTATGTCAAACTTTTCATAGTAAAACTCGCATTCAAAAATGAATGTACCTAGAAAGTCCTTTTCACGCAATGGTACTTAGAGTTTTAGAATGCTAAAGCTCTTATGTCAAACTTTTCATAGTAAAACTCGCTTTCAAAAATAAATGTACCTAGAAAGTCCTTTTCACGCAATGGTATTTAGAGTTTTAGAATGCCGTATAAGATACAATTTTTTTATTAATTTGTTTTTTGTTAGGCACATGACAGAATGAAATGGCTTTTAAAGAGAACAAGGTATGTTGTTTCAATGAAGACATGTTTTCTTTGACATTGTGACCCATTTGCTGCAGTGTCTTCGGGTAAAAAATGTGGTGTCCATGCAGCTTTTGTTTTGTTTGTAATTTACTTCTTAAGCGCCCTCTCTAGGTGCCATAATAAGTTGTAGTTAGAAACCAGAAGTTCTTGCGTGCCCAATGAAAAGCGTTCTACCGCGGTGATTTTTCCAATTGGTTTGCTACGAGCCACCAAAGCATGAAGCAAGCTTGAATCTCTTGCCTCTCATCCTATGTAGCCATCGTGAGCCTCATTTCTTTTCTGTTCTCTTCGGTATCGGGACTAGAGAATCGCATGATGCATACGCACCAGGAACATGCGTAAGAAAGGTCACGCGCACATGACGTGCCCCAGCCTGCTTGTGCATTTACGCCATCGATGTTGTGTCGTTTCGGTGTTCTCTGTTGTGTATTACCAGTTTCTGTGGGATGGATCAGTCAGTACGTGTACTTTAGGAGAGGCTGGCAAGGACCATGTATTGTGACTGGGATACACCACGTCGCTCCGCTGAAACTGTCGTCACAGACGACGCACCAAACACAAGCTGAGCATTGTCAGGGTTGGCGAAAGCAGGATGCAGGCACGACAAGAAGGTTTAGCCTAAAGTCCGAAGACGTGCTTGCGACGTTTTGCCTGGTTTGCATGTGCACACATACTTTGCATGCGGTTTGTTACAAGGTGTGCAGCCACGCTGTTTACGGACACCAATCTTTCATGACGTTAACATGTCGTGAAGGTTTTTGACAGTCGGTAAACAACACGAGCCGGTCCAGGAAATATTTTTTTAAAAATTATCACTGTGTGTTAAGATGTTGTGGTGCCGTTTCAATATAGCAGAGATCTTAGGAGCTAAAGATGAAAATGTTAGAACAAAATTAGCTTGAACAGAGCTATCGTTCCCGTCACTTCCTTTCAGAATCTCGGCGCGGTTAAGTTCGTCGGCTCAAGTTAGGGCATCGTCTATTAATTTTTCTCGGCATTTTCCTTTTACTAGAAAAATCTTGAGCCTATTGAAATTTTCAATGAAATATTTACAGTCCGAGCACAATCGTTTAAAACGGTGAGCCTGGCTATAAAGAATTCCTGTTTTACAATGTCAGGGGTGTTAGCTCTGAAAATGCAGTTGATGTCGGTCAGTGGGCTTGCGGAACAGCTTTGTGGCAAGTTGTTCTTTGAAAATAGTGGCTGTGACATCAAGAAAATTCACAAAAGTGCGCGAAAATTGGTGCGAGAACTTGATAGACGAATAGAAATTATTAAAGTTTTGAATTAAACCAAGCAGACTTGCTTCTTCATGCGTCCAGACAAAAAAATATCAATGAAGCGCCTATATTGAGAGGTTGAAGCATTTTTTTTTATCTGAAAATTCGTCTTCAGAATGACCATTAAAATGTTGGCGTATTTAGAGTTTAATTTCGTACCCTTTGAGTTGCCGTTGGCTTGTACGTATAGTGAATGTTGTTAACCTAATATTGTTTAATTCAAGGATAAGTTACAAAAGAGTACCAAGCGCTTCTTTATCAGTAGGTTTATCAAGACAGGGACCTTTCGTAGGCCTTCATTACAGCAGAAATACCATCTTTATGCGGTATGTTGGTGTTTAGTGATGCTACGTCTAGTGTTACTAACATTGAACCAGGTGGAACACAAAGATCTACAATTTCTTGAAGGAAATGGTTGGTGTCTTTGATGAATAATCGAAATGTGGCTGGAATCTTGTTTATGAGGGAGTCAACGTAGCGAAATAAATTTTCTGTGACGGTGCCAATTCCAGAAATGATAGGGCGGCCGGGATTATTCTGCTTGTGAATTTCAGGAAGCATGTAAAATCTTCCCGCTATGGGACTGAGTGGTACCGAAGAGCGGACTGTATTTTAGTCTAGTGTACCATGAATTTTAGGAAGCATGTAAAATCTTCCCGCTACGGGACGGAGTGGTACCGAAGAGCGGACTGTATTTTAGTCTAGTGTACCATGTTCTAGTAGAGAGGTAAGGGCGTCCTTACGCTTAGATTTAAATTCGCTGGTAGGATCGGAGGGCAAAGCTTTGTAAAATTTGGGGTCTGCAAGTTGCCTGTCGGCTTCGTTTATATAATCAACCGCGCTGAGAATTACAATAGCCCCCCTTTATCGGCTGGTTTAATGACGATTTCACGATTTGTCGACAATTGTTCGAGAGCAACCTTCTCTTCTTTGGACAAATTGTGGCGGTAAGGCACGGTTTTTCTATAGGCAGCCAAAACTTCGCATTTTACAGCGTTTATGTAAATGTCTAGACATCTGTCGCGATGTGTTAGGGGTGTCCCTTGTATATATGTTGGTAGGGCAGGTCGGGTTTTGTTCTGGCTTCGGCGGTCAGGATAGTATTCCCTGAGGCGCAAATTACAGGAAAAATATTGTAGATCCTTCAGAAGTTGAAACTCATTGAAGCCACCTGAAGCGGGGCAATAATTGAGGCCCTTTGACAGAGCACCCACTTGTTCGACAGAAAGAACTATTTTTGAAAGGCTTACAACGCTGCTATCGATTTGGGAAGACCGGTCTTTCATCTTTCAAATAATTAGAATGTATTGTGGCGCAGTATATATATATATATATATATATATATATATATATATATATATATATATATATATATATATATATATATATATATATATATAAACCAGCCAAGAATGTTCATAAAATTGCGATCGGAATAATAATATCAAAAATAATAATAATCCGTTTACCCGTCACCGCCGAGCGAAAGAGGTAAAAAGAGCTGCAGAAATCAGCTCCTGATGCTGCTTGTAGCAGCTTTCATCTTGGCCCCGCCACTGTGTAACCATGTTTACAAAGAAATAAAATAAATATAAATAAATAAACAAACGAACGAACAAGTTGCGTGAAGCGAAGTCGTCATCATGCTAACCACTGTTGAAGACCGGCGCAAAGCAAGTCGGCGTGCCTTACTGTAGGTAAATCTGGGACCGCATTCTCCAAGCTTGCTTACGAAAAACATTTTGTGCAAGAGAAATTTCGTTGCGCAAGTCGATCCCCGAAGCGAAAAAACGTCGTAATAGGCCATCATTGTCACATAGGCCGCTGCAATAAAGCGCGCTGTGACTGCCTGAGAACATCTCAGCGATGGTGATGCAGTTGCTATATTTGCTTACATCACCGAAAAATGCTCCTAGTTGGCATCACGAAGCCAAATTTCGCGTAAAAACAGCATGGCTAGGAAAAACTCCCAAGGGTGGCCTGGACCATTCTTACGAACATTGTGGGTGCTGAAAACCTGCAAGCGTGGTGGGATACCTGGGTGGTCTGGCTGATTTTTATTTAGTTCACGGCCATGTAGGGCTGCCTGATGACTGCTGGAGCGTTTTAATTCATTTTGGAGCTTCGAGTTTCCTGTGTTGTTTCCCTTGTACGCTGTAGCGAAACTTCGGGGTTGTTTAAGCAAGACACATCTGAAGACCGTCGAGACGAAGAAGCGTGGTAGCGATTCCGGACAGACAAGCGATGACAAGTCGACACCATGTTTTTGGGGAGCACTCATTAGGGGTTTATTTATATAATGCAGCTTAGATTTACACAATGCACTAAGTCGCAAATACAAAAAATGGAAAATTACGGCATACCCCTCGGATTGCATAACTGGTCTTCGGTGGTGAGATGCGCTGTTGACGCCGAGTCCGCTCACTCCGAAAAGGGCCCGAGTCGCCGCCCTAATAGGTTTTTCCAGCATCCACGGGTGCGCGGACCGTGCGGAAGACCACTGTTTTGCACCAATTGGAAAACGGCTTATGCGGACCAATCAGGCAAGCCGTGGATAACCAATCCCAACAGGAGTTTTTATGGTCGCATGAATACTGCCTCGCAACAAAACTGTAGCAGCTTCTTGAAACAGGCACGTTCTCTAAAACAGCCTCGACGCACTAACAAGTGCTCAAATTTCGCTCCCCGATTTCTCCGGAGGATCCAAGTGGGGAAATTTCCCCGGAGGACCCAAGCGCTCTGTCTTCTCCGTCTATTCTTTCCTGTGTTCGTTTTTTTCGCCTTGCGCTACATAAATTTCTTTCAAATGTTTCGCCAACAAGCCCACATCGCCACTCTTGTCCGCCAAGTGGGGGCTCGCTCGTTTGGGGCGCGGGGCGCACAATGACCGACCGGATGCAGCTTTTTTCCCTCAAACTCTCATTCTTACTCGAGGCTCACTCCTCGAGAACAGTCGTTAAATAGCGCCTCTAACAAGAGCATCTGGCAAAGAAACATCTCCAGCTGTAGCTGAAAATGAAAGAAAGCTTTCCGCGAGACATTGCTTTCGTGACAACGCAATGGACAGTATTGACAGCCACAGTCGTATAACTTATGCTCGGAGCCGCAGTAATTAAGGAATCATATTGGGAATCAAGAGCGTAAAATTTCGCATGGAAAGATTTGCGTTTGGATAAAAACCAATGTGCTACGAGAATGGCCGGTGAATTTGAACGCGTCACGGTATATGATCAACCTTATCTGTTATGCTGTTGTGTTGCTCCCCACATCAGCCAATTAAAAGTAAAACTCGAGATTCTTGCCTCATTGGTGGAAATCACCACCGAAGAGGTTACTAGGAGCACAGTACCTGCACGCTATTGGAAATAAAAGTGAGTTGAGCTTTTCAATCAGCGGTTCATAAAGCCTATTTTGTGGTTGCGCTCTAGTATACTGACTCGCTCGCTGAATTCCGTGCCGACCGGTTGTGCCCTCGTGAATCGGACGACAGTGCAGCTCTGGCCGATTGGGCTGGTCCTACGCCATCTCCTGACGCCGACAATAGCTCTCGTCAAGTGGCGCCCCGTCCTCGCACTCCTGCGACCGTGTTCATCTTTCTTATCTTCTCTTTGCTCCCGTCACTCGCTGTTCCTGCGCCTCACTGTCTCCTACCTCTATCTCTTTATATATACCTTTTAATCCTATCCTTTTAGTCCCTCCTTACCCCCATCTTTGTGAGCTACTGTTTAGGTGTCGCACCTGGTGCAGACAGTTATGAACTCACTTTTCTCTTCTTTTCCCTTTAAGAACCACATAAGAAGTATACTTCAATTGGCTCTGACTGTCAAATGGGCACGATCTCTGAAATGCAGCTGTCGATAAACTATGGAACGATCTGGAACGGGCGTGTACTTTGCAAATCGAAGCGTATTAGGGGTGTGCGTGACTACGCATGAAACTACAAGCAAACCAAGCTTTTCCGCCTTCACTGTTCAGAAACCTATATGGGCCGTGATGATACGGTAAGTAGTCGGAATAAAACGGCCGTAGTAATTTTAAATGACACTGGAATTGTGCAAACCCTCACAATTCTTGAGCAAACCTTGGCTGAATTTCGTCCCTGCGTCAAGTAACAGCCCTTTAACTTAGTACACGAATATTCTTCAAAGGTAGAGCCAGCCACTGATATGTATTTCGTGCGACGCAGCACCTCTTCACCTAGGAACAATTGCGTCGCGAAGGCGAAACTGGCGAAATCCCTGCTCCTTGCTATGATTGAAGCAGGCGACAAACGCGAGCAGACGACAACTTGGCCGACAGGCGCAGCTTTTGATTGGTTGTGAAGCAATGCTCTCAACGTCAGCTCACTCACTGATAGTTCCAAAACACTTCTTTCATCTGTCACGCCTGTCGTGTTCATCATATGATCCCCCTCGCACATAAGAGCAAATTTCGTCACGCCGTGAAAATTCGCAAGTACTTTTCTAAGAGCTCTCTTAGGTGCTGCGTAGTTGGCGAAAACAACACGGTGTCGTAAATAGCCAACGCCTTGAAATAACGTATCGGTGTGTGCGAATTCTAATAAACGCCTCTCGCTTCAGTTGCTTCAGCGTTCGACTGCATGTGTTGTGATTACCGCTCCTCTTTCGGTGCTAATAAGCGTTGTGAAAACCAGCGGCAGTGTATTGGTGTACGTTGAAGCGTAGCGAAGCTTGTGCCTTGGTGTGTGTCAACCGGAATCGGCGCCTCTATCAAACGGGATCGGCGCCTCTGTATCAACGCAAACTAGCACTCGAGAAGCCTAAAATGCGTGTTTGTGTGCTGGTAATAGTTCGTTCGCTTCGCTTTCAAGTCTCTGAGTTTGGTGCTGTGCGACATTTCGGATTGACAGCGTTTTGTCACGGTACTTGAGTGACCCCGAATACGTATGGTAACGTGTGAACTACGCGCTTTGTTGGGTTTTTACTTCGCCACTGGTTAGCCCGCGTGCTTCTATTTTCTTGTGAGCAGTCCAATGTTCGGGTGGGAAATGATGTTCATTGTGAGCAGCAGCGCTGTGTTGACGCTTTCAAGCCTTGTGAAGAGGCTGTGCTCATGTGACAGAAAACTGGAAAACACAGTTGATAGCTGTTTTGCCCAGCGAAGTTGCGGCGGTGGGGCTTGGCGTTTTTGTTTATAACTCGTCACTTTTCCTTTTTTTAGTCATAACCATAATCCGAGCGCCATGGTGGGTCGAACGGAAGTCACCAGATGCTACATTCCGTCGTAAATTATGTTGATTTGGCAGCACGCCTAGACTGCTATTCGGTAAGAACTTTATATTTCTACCTGTCAGCAAGAGCCCGTGAACGTCAAGCTTCCCTCCGGCCCTCAGAAAGAGCAAATATATCACCGGTGCCTTGTTTTGTATGAAGTTGTAGGCTAGCAACGGTTAACTACAGGTTTTTAAATTTGTCTGGCCATTCTTTTGCACGACACTAGAGCCTTGAAAAGAGCGGCTCATGGCCTGTTCTTACAATTTATCAATGAACGTTTACGCCTGGTCAGCCTTTCATTGCTATGTCATCAGCAGCTTCCAGTGCGCAGATGTTCTTTGCCTGTTAGTCCCAGAGCACACTTCGTCCCTGATGACACTGAGTTGAGTTGTTGAGTTGAATAAACTTTATTTGCCCAACGATTGTAGATGTGCCCGGGGCTGGGCTTCTAGAGACACATAGTTCGAGGAACATCTTCTTAGGTCCTCAGCGATGGCCCTCGCCCACTGGGCAGCCCGCACCTGGTCTTAGAGGGCCTCGCTGAGAAGAGCGGCTTGCCATCGCTCACCAAGGCACCCCATTTCGGAGGGTCCCTCAGTTGACATCATCCTTTCTCGTGGCCCATCATCATCTTTTTCGCATTTCCAAAGTACATGTGCCGTATCGGCCTGTTCGTGCGCGTCCTACGGGCAGCCAGGCGACGGGTGCAGCGTGGGCCATAGGCGGTTGAGATGGCAGGGGTCAGTGAACGTGCCCGTCTGCAGCCTTCTAAGGTCCACCACCTGTGACCTGTCCAGGCGCACGTGGTGTTGTGGAAATTTTCTTCCGGTCTTTCCTATAGTGCTGACGCACATCATGGTACGTGGCAGGAAATTCTTCTCCATAGCAGTCGGCACACCTCAGTTGCCTTGCCTCTTCTGCCTTAACTTTAGTTGTCGCAGCAACGGACGTGGTGGGGGTGGTAATTGCGGCAGTGCCGTGGCCTGTGACCACCACTGTGCCTCGGCCGGTGCTCCTCCCAACCAATGTGGAGGCTGCTCCCTGGGTGGCTGCGTCGCGGCGAGTAAGTTGCTTCGCGACGAGGTGGGCGCGCTCGTTATCGTTGGGCGGGATGCCGGTTAGTCGTTGGCTGCTGGTGTTGTTGCTGCTAGTTTTACGGCTGTTGTTGTTGATAGTTGGAATGTCCCCCATGTGAGCGGGAAACCATTGAGGGCCATGGCAGTAATCTTGCCTTACGCGAAGTCCCCAGCCATGGCGTTAAGCGCGCGCGCCACTTCCTCGTACACCAAGCCTTTAATACAGCTCTGAATTGCTGATTCAGAATCGCTAATAATCAGGGTGTTGTCCGCACCGCTGTAGAGTACCGCTAAAGCTATGGCTATCTCTTCAGCAGCTTCGGGTGATGGCAGCCATGCTGATGCCGTGACCCGAACCTTTCCTTCTGTATCCAGGACCGCTATAGAGAAAGCAGGTCCCGCCGCTGCTGACTGGACTTGCTGTTGATGTTGCCGCTGTCGCTGCAGTCGTTGTTGTTGTTGTAGCAGTAGCAGTGGTGGTGGTGTTAGCGCTTCGACTACGTCTTGCCCGTTCACGGGTAGCGACGGGGGTTCTGAGCGTCCCCTATCGCCGCCGCCGGCTGACAGTGGATACCTGGCTGCATCGACGAAGAGGACACCCTCTTGGCTTCCATGCGCCTTCAGGATTGCTGGAGCTATGCATTCGCGTCGTTGCAAGTCGTGAACGGGGTGCATGTTCCTGGGGATGTTTTCTGTCAGTATGGCGTCCCTGACTTCCGGTAGCAATGCTTCCGTCGGTCCACGCGCCTCATGATATCGAATCCCGAGCAGGCCGAGAATGCGTCTTCCCATTCTTGTGCCAGACAACCTCTTGAGCTGTGTGATCCTCTGCGCTTTTGCTATCTCGTCGAGGGTGTTGTGCACGCCCAGCTCCAGAAGCCTATGGGTTTCCGTGTACCGGGGCACACCCAGGGCTACCTTGAACGCTTGACGAATCACCGCGTTCAGCTTCTCGAGTTCGCTTCTGTTCCATTCGGCATACGGGGCGACATACGCTATGTGGCTCAGCGCATATGCATGTATTAACTTCATCACGTTGTGTTGCTTCAGCACTTTTCTTTTTTTAGGGGCGAAACTCCTTATAACGGCACCCGTTCGTCCCTCGTAGTCGTAGTAGTAGTCGTAGTGTGTAACCAGTTTTATATTTTGACCTCCAAGGTGATGCCGGTGAGATATTTCCTCTGTGCGTTGTTGAACAATGAAAAATTCGCAGCGTGCGCGTTAACTAAAAGTCAGATTCTCCTGTCTCTCATTCCCCCTTAGCAGCCATTGGCATGTACATTGAGCACTATCTGACAAGAAAGGGTTGCTACATTATACTCACTGGGCATAACTTCCTTGGTTTTAGAAAGGTTTAGTGAGCGTTGGGCCGCATTGCCATGAATACAGTGAACTAGCATATACCACGAACTCGAGATGGTTAAAGATGGGAAGTAGACACGAAGCGGGAGCCGTAAGAAAGTGTGCGTGTGCCACCTCTCGTTTAGTCTTTGGAATGTACGCTGGATGGCGGTGCATATGCGGAATATATGATGAAAAGATGCGAGATGGTGGTACTTGGAGTGTTAAGTATATTGATGAACGGAAACACAGACAGATGCATGGACGGACTCACGGATGGCTGCACCGAGGGATGGACGCATGGACGGACGCAGGGGCGGACGCATGGACGAACGCAGGAACGGACGCACAGATGGACGTACGGACGCACAAACAGACGCACGGACGGGCGAATGAACGCGTGGACGGTCACACAGACGGACGCATGGACGGATGGATGCAGGAAAGAATGAACGGACGGATGCTTCGCCCCAATTCCATCATTCACTCATGGATATGCTGCCATTTTTTCGCTACTAGACGCACAAGGCGGGTTGCGGTGGCCACTTTCTTTTGCAGTCGCGCTACCAGCTCGTGGTTCGCACCGTTCTCTTCCAGCCACAGGCCAAGCACTCGTAGTTTGGACACCGTTGGTATTTGGCTCCCCTCCTTCGTCGTGACACGGATGCCCAAGCGACGGGCATCCAGCACAGCCTGCGGGTGAGGCCCATTTTTGCGTGGTCTAGGCAGGAGGATTTCTGATTTATCAGGAGAGCAGACAAGTCCCGTGCCTTCGAGGTGCCGCTTCATTGTCCGGACGGCCTCCTTCATTCTCTCTTTCATTTCACCGACGCTCATATTCGCTGTGATCCACATGGTCACATTGTCTGCGTAGATCGTGTGATTGATGCCCCCTACTGCATCGAGACGCTCCGGTAGTCTGTTCATGATGAGGTTCAAAAGCATGGGAGAGAGCACCGAGCCCTGTGGCGTACCCGCACCTTCCATGTCAACTGTTCGTGGTGGGGTGCCGTCAACCTTCACCGTCGCCTTACGTCCGGTCAGAAAGCTGCTGACGTACTAGTGGAACCTTGAACCAACATCTAGTTGGCTGATCTTGTCCAAAATGGCCGAGTGTTTTACTGTATCGAAGGCGCTTTTGAGGTCTAACCCGAGCAGGGCGCACGCGTGCGTGCTTGGTGCGTTAACGACCTGTTCATAATTCGCAGCATAGCAACCTGCGTCGAAAGTCCTCTGCGGAAGCCGATGACTTGAGTGCCGAAGACATCCCGCTTCTCGAGGATCGTCGTCACCCTGTTGAGGCAAAAGTGCTCCGTGATTTCCCGATGCAGGTCGTCAGAGATATCGGCCTCATATTTTGAACCTCAAGCGGTTTACCTGGCTTGATTATTAGTATGACACCCGCTGCTTTCCATTATTGTGGGATACGGCCTTCCTTCCAGCATGCGTTAATATACTGACGTAGCTTCTCGATGGCGTCATCGTTCAGAATCCTCAGAATTTGGTTGGGGATCTTGTCAGGGCCGGGCGCCGATTTAGTCTTCAGTAGCTGGAGGACTGCTCTAATTTCCTGCGTGAAAAATTACGCGTCAAGTTCCTCGTTGGGAGCCCTGCAGTATTCCACATGACTCTCGCCTGCCGGGCGAGTTAGGTGCGTATGGATGATCTCCTCCACGAAGTCATGTGGGTCGTCTTTGTACTTGTGTCGCAGGTTGGCCACCTGGACACGAGTCACCGTTCTCGTGCTGTTTGGGTCTTGCAGGTGCCTGAGAATCTTCCATGTGCGCCCTGCATTCATGTTTCCGTCCATCGTATCGCACAGCTCCTGCCATTCCTTTTAGCACAGTCGAACGCAGTGGGCCTCAATCTCTCGGTTGATCACGGCAATCTTCTTGCGTATCTTTCTGTTCAGTTTCTGCTGACTCGCTCTTCGCTGCATAGATTTTTTGGCCGCTACAAGATGCACAAGCCGGCTGTCCACCCTGGACGGCTTAGGAACGCTGTCGTCGACGCTTCCACGGGGCCTGTCACTACCTTCAGGTTATTTTCGCCAGTCTGGTAGTTCTATGTCTTTAGTAGCTTTTTCTACGTCCGCGAGTAGTTCCCTGCACCATTACTCGATATCATTCATCGGTTCTTCGCGCTTCTCTCGTTCTATGTGCTCTCGAAAGTGTTCCCAGTTCACGACTCTAGCTTTTTGGCAGCCGTCCATCATGCCTTTATCCTCTCCCATTGTCACGCACAGGACTCTGCGGTCGTTCCCCAGATCCTAAAAGGTGTTCGATTAGGTGATCGCACCCGCGTCTGACCAAATAGAGAGATCAGGGGACGTGTCGCGGCACGCACCCTGCTTGATCCGGGTGTGCGATGCCGGTTCATTGAATAGAACCAAGCCAAGCTTGTCCATCAGTTTGGCAAGCCTGTTCCCTTTGGGCGAGTAGGTTCTATATCCCCAAAGAGTGTGCGATTCATTGTAGTCTCCGCAGATTAGGAGGGGACTGGAGGCGGCCTTGGCCACCGCTTCACGGAAAAGGGCGCCAAAGTTGTGCGTGAGGCACCTTTTTGAAGAGGGACTGTACACAGTAAGCACAAATAGGCCGGCCTTCCTGTTCCCAATGCAGGGTACGACCTCAATCAGGGTGTGGTCTATGCTAGACTCCTCGATGATAAAAAGTGAATGGCCGATAAAGGCTGTCCCTTTTTTAGTCAGGGTGCACATTTTATGTCCTTCCCCGCACATTCGCACGGAGAGCCACACGCCACATAGCCCGGTAGCTGAGCCCAGTCGAAAGGTTCTTGCAAATCAATCACGTCGGGAAGTTTGCTTTTTGAGAGAGTTTTCATATATTGCATCATTGTAGCTTTTTTGTTTTTGAAGCCCCTACAGCTTCATTTCCAGACGGTGCGTCTGCCGCCAAACTTGCGGGACGCAGCCATGGTCGCTATTCGAAGGCGTTGGAAGAACGTGACTGTCCGTGCTTCCCTCCTTCTTCAGTGTGGGTGGCGTTGACATTGCTGATTCTGTAGAGAATGTTCGATGCGTCCCCCCTCCCGAATTCATCGTGGCCTTGTCCCTGTTGCTGCAACTGCGCCGTCCCGCGTTCAAGATATTCGATGCACTTATTCACGGCTGCAAGTTGGTTATTGATCGCGGCATACTGTGCGTTCCTTTCCGCGTCAGACTCGTTCATCCGAATGAGGAGCGTCTCAAACTGTCGCTCTGTCTTGGTGGATAGTTTGCCTACCACTTCTTCGACTGCGTCTATCTTTCGGCCTCCTGGTCGTGCCCGCTTCCATTCTTGCGTGTGATTTTCAGCGCCATCAAAATGTTGAGAATCATTTGGGCTCTTACGCTTAAAGCCCACCGCCACTGACGCTTCATATTCACCTCCACAGCACATTCCCCGTCTCCTACTGCTGAAGTTGTGTCGCGTTTATCCGCAGCTCTATGGGATGAGGGGGCGCCAGAGGATAAGGTCGCTGCGGGCTGCCCTCCCATTTTCTTAAGGATTTCATTCAGTTTATGTTGTAGCTCCTCAATTTTCTGCGTCGATTTTTCATTCTGCGTTCTGGCCTGGGCCAACTCTTGTCTAAGCTCTCTATTCTCTTTCTCATGTTTTACATTGTCACCGCCAGGTCGGGGTCGGCGGCTGCCCATGGGTGGCCGGCGAAATGGGGTCCCTGTGCAGAGTCTGCCTTTGTTCCCGCGACTATGTCTCACCAGGTGATTTTGTGCAGCCTTTTCTGTTTCCCACCAGGTGTGGCCCCTCCTATTTCTTGTTGGGGGTGGTGTCGGTTCTCGATGCGGCTTCTGCTTCGACTCCGACTTCTGCTCGTACTACGACTTTTGCTCCGTCTTTTTACCGGCGAGGGGGATCCGGATCTGGTTGAACGACCCATGACCTGTTGGGAGCGGGTTCTGGATCTCTAGCGACTAAAGCGGCCTCCTTTTACTGCACCTGCATTGCTATCTGGTGGTGACGGGGTTCGCTCTTGAAAGTCTCTGAACCGGACCTTCCACCTTCTCTGCTTCACTATGTGTGGCACCTTGTATTTGGCCGTGCACATCCGGTCATGAAATCATGAAAGTCTCAAGTACAACAGACAAAATAGAACTGGCAGAGCTTTCAAAGTTGATTATAGGCGTAAGGTATCCGATGTAAGAAGGTATAACATGGAGAGAATTGAACACGCTCTGAAAAACGGAGGAAGCGTCGGAGCAGTGAAGAGGAAACTTGGGATAGGCAAAAATCGGATGTATGCACTAAGGGACAAAGAAGGCAAAATAACTACCAATATGGATAGGATAGTTAAAATAGCGAAGGAGTTTTACAGAGATCTGTACAGTAGCCGGGACAACCACGACTTTAATACTATAAGAACTAGCAGTAACCCAGATGACACCCCCCCCCAGTAATGATAGAAGAAGTCAGAAAAGCTTTGGAGAGCATGCAAAGAGGCAAAGCTACTGGTGAGGATCAGGTAACATCAGATGTGCTGAAAGATGAAGGACAGACTGTGTTAGAAAAACTAGCCACCTGTTTACAAGGTGTCTCCTGACGGGAAGAGTAGCAGAGTCTTCGAAGAACGCTAACTTCATCTTAATACATAAGAAAGGAGATGACAAGGACTTGAAGAAATACAAGCCGATTAGCTTGCTTTCTGTAGTATACAAGCTATTTACAAAAGTAATTGCTAACAGAGTAAAGAAAACATTAGAATTCAATCAACCAAAGGAACAAGCAGGATTTTGAACAGGCTACTCAACAATCGACCACACTCATACTATCAAACAGGTAATAGAAAGATGCTCAGATTATAACCAACCACTATACATAGCCTTCATAGATTACGAGAAGACGTTTGATTCAGTAGAAATATCAGCCGTCATGCAGACACTGCGGAATCAGGGCGTCGATGAAGTATATATAAACTTTCTAGAAGAAATCTACAGGGGATCAACTGCTACCATAGTGCTTCATAAAGAAAGTAACAGAATACCAATAAAGAAAGGTGTAAGGCAGGGGGACACAATCTCCCCAATGCTATTTACCACGTGTTTACAAGAGGTTTTCAGAAGCCTAGAATGGGAACAGTTAGGGATAAGATTTAATGGAGAGTACCTTAGTAACCTGCGCTTCGCCGATGACATTGCTTTGCTGAGTAACTCAGGGGACGAATTGCAATTCATGATTACGGAGTTAGACAAGGAGAGCAGAAAGGTAGGTCTTAAAATGAATCTGCAGAAAACGAAAGTAACGTACAACAACCTTAGAAAAGAGCAGCGCTTCGAGATAGGTAATAGTGCACTTCAAGTTGTAAAAGACTACGTTTACTTAGAGCAGGTAATAACCGCGGAGCCGAACCACGACATTGAAGTAACTAGAAGAATAAGAATGGGGTGGAGCACATTCGGCAAGCACTCTTAAATTATGACAGGTAGATTGCTACTATACCTCCAGAGGAAGGTATATAACAGCTGTATCTTGTCGGTACTTAGCTACGGAGAAGAAACCTGGAGACTTATAAAGAGGGTTCAGCTTAAATTGAGGACGACGCAGTGAGCAATGTAAAGAAAATTGGTAGGTGTAACCTTAAGAGACAAGAAGAGAGCAGAGTGGATTAGGGGACAAACGGCGGCTAAGGATATCATAGTTGAAATAAAGAAGAGAAAATGGACATGGGCCGGGCATGTAGCGCGTAGACAGGATAACCGCTGGTCATTAAGGGTAACTAACTGGATTCCCAGAGAAGGGAAGCGGGTTAGGGGAAGACAGAAGGTTAGGTGGGCAGATGAGATTAAGAAGTTTGCGGGTATAAATTGGCAGCAGCAAGCACAGGGCCGCGTTAACTGGCGGAACATGGTAGAGGCCTTTGTCCTGCTGATTGATTGATTGATTTGGGGGGTTAACGTCCCAAAACCACCATATGATTATGAGAGACGCCGTAGTGGAGGGCTCTGAAAATTTTGACCATCTGGGGTTCTTTAACGTGCACCAAAATCTGAGCACATGGGCCTACGACATTTCCGCCTCCATCGGAAATGGCCTTTGTCCTGCAGTGGACGTAGTCAGGCTGATGATGATGATGATGATCCGGTCAGCTGTAGGGTGCGCTTCACCACATATTCGGCTCTGGGGCGTACACTCGTGTCTATTGATGGGGTTCTTTATTCCACAAATTGGGCACAGTTTGATATCTGGTCTTGGGCACACGTCAGGTCTGTGGCCGAGCCTGCCACATTCCTGGCAGAAGTCTATCTGTTTCCGGTACATAGATACTCTTAGCATAACGCTGTTGAAGTAAACCCACGTAGGAACCCGGTTTCCTTCATAGAGCAGTATCACGCTGGTCGTACTACCGAGCCTCTTCGCATAAGTTTGAGAGGGCTTTCTTGTGTTCACCAGCGCTTCCACTAGCTGATATTAATTATATTTAAGGGGCACATTGCTATAATTACTTTTGTCATATGCTCAGGCGCCGAAACATATGCGTTCGTTTTTTATCTCTTTCCGTTGATAGTCAAAACTTTCATCTTGGCGATTTTCGTCGCTCTGCTTTCCTCCGGTGTATTTATCACCAAATTGTTTTGCGTGGGGTTGGGGCAGATCATGATCATCTCGTCGTCACCCACTCCTGCTCAGTTGCGTACGGCCTCATCAACACTCACACCACCCTTGCTCCTTATATTCAGCGCGTTCCTTGGTCTAACAATTACCTTGATATCGTCCCTGGGCAGTCTGGGCACCTTGCTTGCTCGTAGAACCTTGCTGACGATGCTTCGGTGATTTTGGCGCATTGGGCTTTGAGAATGAGCGTCTTCTTGTCTGATCACCTTGTTTTGGCCCACGTGTCCTCCTTTTTTTTCGTGTAACTTCAATCCATCCATCTGCAACGCTGTCAGCGTCTTTGTCTTCACTCGTTGAAATGCTTCTTGTTTGTTCAGTTCTGTGATTCGTGGCTTCCCTTGTCCCTGCCTCGTCTACGTCCATCTCGGCTGTTATTTCAGTCTTCGAGTTCAACGCGGTATGCGCCATGCCCAACCTACGTTAGGCCTAGACGCTCACTCATATAATTCTTGCAGTTTACGAGTCTTAAAGCTCGTATAGTTCACGCTCACATAAATAACTGGTGCCCGTGGGTTCGCGAGGACTTGATCTGTCCGATGTTGTGGCACTTTCAAGGGTAGAGCTTGAAAAACTTGCGAAAACATTCACAAATCAGCGGAACCGATGTGACATGCCTTTGCTCCCGCTAACGACCGTAGCACCTCCCATCCTGATGACACTGACTGCTATTAAACGCTCTGCCATCGGTGAAGTTGACCTTGCGGAACTAATTTTGTTGGTACTCGAGTGATACTATAATATGCGCAAGTTTTTCAGCCCAGCAGACGTAATGTTTTCCTATGTAAAGTTCAAGCATAAAAAATTTACTACTGTTATATACATACATATATTATGGGGATCGATTGATTGATTGATTGATTGATTGATAAGTGGGGTTTAATGTCCTCAAACCACCATATGATTATGAGAGACGCCGTAGTGGAGGGCTCCGGAAATTTCGGCCACCTGGGGTAACGTGCACCCAAATCTGAGCACACGGGCCTACAACAGTTCTGCCTCCATTGGAAAAGCAGCCGCCGCAGCCGGAATCCTAACCTGCGACCTGCGGGTCAGCAGCCGAGTACCTTAGCCACTAGACCACCGCGGCGGGGAATTATGGAGAGGGGAGCAAATACATCAGCAGTGTATTTTCTGATTGGATATAAGTGAGCTCTTGTTTCATTATTAAGGCTAGCCTGTCAATTTACCACGTTTGATAGTTGAAAATGTTAACGTGAATTTATTTTAGATGAGACAGCTTGCACTTGAGAAATTTTGTTATTTTCAAGAATGACTTCTACTGACAATTACCGCTGTGGTAGCACTATACTTCACTGGGGCATATATATTGCGGTATGTAAATCCTACATGGGGATTCCGGTTGTTTCAAAGTGAATGCAGCAGATTTGATCACTTTAACGAAGTGATAGCTCTCCATTAGAGTAAAAAAAGTATTAGAAGTGATTACTTTTAGTGATGGTTCTTTAAACTATATGATACTTGGCTCTTCACAGATCGCAGAGTTTGCTAAGGTCCTGTGGTGCATCGGTTGCACGCACTGGCACATCTAGTCTCCTCATGACTTGGTGCATCTGTACAAAAATAAAAAGGACACGTGCTCTCTAAATGTGCAAGCCTCTGTCACTGCTTGGACTGTCATCATCCAGCGTACCTGGAAGTGGCCTGGAAGCATGCATGGCAGCCTCATCTGGAAGGACGGTGATCGGCCTTGTAGCTTCATGGGTACAAAACTGCCTAACGGCTAGTTGCAAGGCAAGTTTTTTTAAATACATACGATAAAGTAAACACCACCTAATGTGACATATTGACAACCCAAACATGGCTGCTAGCACTGAATGTTTGTATTATTCTCGCACATAATGCGAATTGAATAATAAGAGAAGTAAACTGCCGGGTAAGTGAGAATGGTGAAAGGGGAAAGCTTGCATTTGCAGATTCGCCTCCATTTATTTGAGCTGGAAAAACTCGTGCTTTTGAAAGAGCACAAATGCTTTGATTCCTTATTCAGCTCTCGAGTTTAGTACTCACTCGGTGGATCAAGTGCTTTGGAAGCAAATAGCAAATGGGTGAAAATCGCCTGGCTCTTCACAACTTGCAAGGAAAAAGAACTATCGTAGAAGCCTGAGACGACATAAGGCCACTAACGACATGTTTTTTTTTTACTTAAGTAGCTTTTTCACTTTTATTACTTGGGAGTTTTGTATTTCAGCCGAACATGTTCACCACTATTGCGTAGTGATATAATTTTTTTCTACAAATTCTACCTGGCCTAAATATGCATGGTTGTCCTCTAAAGGTGACTCTTCGTGTGCCTCAAAGCCATGGCTCTTCATCCCCCTGTCCGTGGCTAGCCTACCTGAGCAGCAGTGCGAGGCAGCCAGCACTCATGTAAGCCAAATCGTGGAGCGCTTCTTTGGTGCTCTGTGCGGGATGGAGCATATCCGTCTGGCATGACACTGACATCAGTGATAACGGTGAGTGTTGGTGGCAGCTGTAGGAGCCTGTTAAAATGAACTGGCAGATTGTAGGCGTGTTTGTTGCGTACGATTATTTTCCCTAATGAAGGGCATTTTTGAAAGGTGTTCTTTGTTGGAATATTAGATGTGAGCAAGGACACTCATAAGCCGCAAGTGTCTTTTGTCTTCTAGACAGCCCACTTGCTCTTGTACGGTGAGCTGGCTATGTTAAGTAGCTTTAAAGCTATGAACATCAGCGGTTGTCTTGCAACACAGTCCAACTTGTGTGGCCTAGTGAACTCATTTGTAGCCGGCTTCCCACACTTAGTGTAAAGTCTAAATAGAAGGTACTTTACTGGCTTATTATGCCTGACAGAACTTTCATGCCTTCATAATTAACATCGCAGTTATGTACTTGTATCATAAAATATATTTTCAGTCCTCACTGTCTGTGTGTGTGTTGAGACTTTTTTTTGTTCTTTCTTTATACTTGTCATCGGCTTCTGAAAATACATCTGTAAATTGAGCGCATATTTATCAATTGTGCACTTTTGCATTAGCTTGGTTGTAACGATTTTCTGTATTTTTCTAAGTTCCAGCAGTAACAATGAATCAGGTGCTCCCCGGTCATGTACAGTGTATCACGAACAGAGCACAGAAAACTACGAAGTAGGGGCTGCCAGTGACTGTGCTCTCCTGCTTAGAGTTCATTTTAGCAGAAAGAGCACACTGTGATGGCTGAAGCAGTTTGAAGTGTATACGTAGCAACACTCTGTGCAGCTGCAGTTTAACTTCTTGGCAGTGCATTATTCAGCGGTTCCTTTGCGCTTGATCATTTAAAACTAATTAAATTTTGCATAGAACGTTCCAAACTATGACTTTAATTTAAAACCTCTTGTAGTTGTAATCGGCAAATCCATTTGAGCTAACGTTTTTAACTTGCATGTTAATCAAGGTGCCTGTGTTCCTCTGCGTTTCACTGCTGTAGAACACAGCAATCATGGTTTGCAATGCTAACTGTGTATGCATTCTTTGTAGTACAAGAAGTAAAGCCATGGATGCAGTAATCTTGTATTTAGTCAATATATTCCTTCAGTTGACACTCATTTGCATAGCACCAATGATTTCATGTGTATATAAGCTCTGGTAAGTGCTTTTATGTGAATTATTTTATTTGGAAGGAAGAGGATCATTGCTACTCTTAGTATATCTAACACCAGGTTTTTGTACTTGTGTAATGTTTCGCCACTGCCTGTTCATCCATCAACAGTATACTTATCTGGTTCTGCTGTGTAAGTGTAACCATTTAATGTAGTGTTTGGTCGGAAAGGGTTCTTCATAATGTAACTCTGCATAATATGTACTATGCAAATGACTTATCGTCTATGCAGCTTTATTCATAATAAAAATGAGAGTATTAATTTTAATATTTAAGTAGCTATAGCATGCATTTACTTATCTTTTTCTAGGTGTCTGTACCATAGAGGAGACTGGTGTGCTCTAATATTGAAGCTGGCAACTTGAAACTATTTTGTCAGTGGAAGCAACAACGTGCTTATTACATATAATAGTATAGATAAGGTGTGAAGACTCTATGGCAATGTATTTACAATTTTCGAACTGTGCGAAGGTAAATGTTCTTATGTTCTTTTATTGTGGTCACTGTTTCATGAAAATGAAGCCTACGTCGTAGTGACATAGTATAAGTTGTTATTTTACACATATGTGCTGCGAAACATTGCAGTTGAGGCCAGTAGGAAGACATACATTCACGGCGATGGAGCATCACCTCACATACTTAGTGAGGTGATGCTCTTTGTCTGTCTTTGCCCACTAGTGAACACAATTTTTTTCAAGGATACTAACAGACAGCTGTGTGGGAACTGTGCTGATCTGGCAAAATAAAGCCCTGCTGAGGAGTGTTTTGTGGAATTGAAATGGAGTCTACAACTGTCAATAGAAACACTTTTGCGCCGAGGAGCTTTGTAGCTTGGAGTTGTAATATTTGTCTTGTCAAGAATTTCTGCTGTGTCGGTTTTCCAACTCAGGTGTCCTAACATGGCTTGTTACTGTGTTGTGAATGAGCCGTGCTATCTAAATAAACAGTGTAATGTTGCAGACATATACCAGATTGTGATGCACAGCCCTTTTCTTTAGCACGACATTGCCAGGGGCTTTCTTAAAGGGTTATTTAAAGGACTGCTCGTCCCTAGGCAGTAGCAGAAACTATGCATCAAGCTATTACAAGATGGTCCGACAACGCCGAGTTCAGACTTAACAGTGTTGGGGTATTTCTCTCGCAAGTTACTCTCTATAAGGCTGATATATTCAAAATTATTGTACTAGAATTGTTGTTTTATAGACAAGAGCACGCCTATCTCGAACCCAGGTGCCTTCGGCGGTATACCCCCGTTCCCAGAGACGCCGTAATTTGTTAGGAACTGCCAGGGCGCGCCTCGCTAGCATAGAATGCAGTGACTCTGGAAGTTTAAAATGCGAAAAAAGCACCTGTTCTCGCTGCGCCCGCTCATAAATGTCATCTGGGTACCGCTGCGCTGTCATCTGAAGCGACAAAAACCAGCGCAAGATGAAGATATTGCTGAGCACTGCCTGTGAAGTTCACAGCGCATCGCGGGAATGGTGCTGGTGCGGCGTTTTACGATTGCACAGATTTCCGTCCACAACGAAAAGCGCCGCGCTCCACCGCCTTAGAATATAATCGCAATCAGCAGGAAAAACTACGAGCCCTGTGAAGTGTACGAGTAAGTAAACTTATTGTGTTTATTCAAGCGTGACTCGAGCTTTACACTTTACATCACTTTACACCAGCGATTTGCGTGCAGTATGCTTGCAGTATGAAGCACAATACCATTGCCATACTCTTTCGCAGGTAGCATGTCAATAGAGGATTTTAGTCTGTCCGGCGCACCGCTATAGGGAAAAGAAGTTTGCGGATACCGGTTTACCGTGTCTGAATTGCTCATGTGCGTGCCTTACTGGCGTTTACCGGACGCGCTCAAACGCCCAAACGTCTGACATGCTTCCAAGGTTGTCATTACCAGCTTCCCTTTCCTTTGAGCCGAGTCAAATTGAGCCTAACAAAAACGTAAAAGAACAAGATGGCTACTTCGAGGCCTGCTACCAGCATGGCGCCGCGGACACGCTACTCGCCTTCTGACGATAAAATTATTCTTGATGAGGTTCTTGCTCTGAACCCTTACGAGAATGCTTCTCGGTGGCACACGATCACTGAAAGAGTGTCAATGCTACTGCAGCGGACACTTAATTCACGAAGTGTGAAAGAGCGCGTTGACCTTCTCCTGGCCCACTTTCTACGGAATGACGCGAAAAACAGAAAAAAGTAAGTAGACCGTATATTTCACGTTATCTTCCAGCCACCACGTTGTGGCCAAACTTTGTAAACGTGATTGTTTGCTTGACTATCTATAGATCGGGAACAGAAGAAGAATACACGGCAATCGACGTACTTATCCAGCACGTGGCTGACCTTACCGCCGAATACTCGTATCGGCCACCACGGTCGGCTGTTCGGAAGCACCGTGCGAAGAACACTATAGCTTCCACATCACAGACCGCGCCAGAGTCTGCGCTAAGCGGGTTAGAGCTACCGTGCAGGCCAGTTGGGATGACTGCCACATCGCCGCGCTGAAGTGCTATGCTGCTGAATCAGCAGCGGAGATAAGCAATCAATCTGGTAAGAACCTCGCTGCCATCCCCCCTTTTTCTTTTTCTTGTTTCATAAGGCGTGGAGAAGGAAGCTCTGAAACATTGGCACTCATCTGCATCGTTCAATCAAATTAACTTGCACAATTCGAGGCCAAATATGCTCTGTATTGGTTGACGCATATGATACATTTATGTTAACATTATTATTCACACTTAAATTTGTCAATGTGTGACTTTCTGAAAGTTTTTATTTCCAGTTGATATGCACGAGATAATTGCTATTTTCACACGATAAAGTTTTTGCAGTGAATTCCACGATGACACCATTATTACGGTCACTACGAATGTCCCTCAATTATCTGATAATCCGTCTTCTTAACTACTTCAAATGAAACAACCTATTGTTATGGCACCTATTTTTTAGCACAATGGAAAGCTTAATAGTCAGAGTGACTAATTACAGAATAGTAACAAGCAAAATGCTGTGAAACATTTGTAATAATTTGTTTCTATCTCCGGTGAATTTGCGGTTGGAGATGTTCGTGACAAAACATACCTCAAACAGTGAGCGCAAGAGTGGTTCGTGTCCGAGCAAGGCAGTGCATAGAGTTTGCACTGTGCATGTGCACACTCTATGCGCTTACGCAGCAGCCTAACAAGGTGCACTGCTCAAAAGGCAGCACAGCTTCTCACCGTGCAACTCCTTTTGCCTAGTAAATAAAAGACAGAATAGAGCAGGCTTTGTTATACGTGCTGTAATTTTGATGATGGCATGCATGACAGCATGGGAATATGCGACTGCATACAACAGCAATAGACTCAGGAATCTAGCTGCGAGGGGCTTCTTCTAGGCTGTAGGACATACCTGTTTTTGGTTGCTTTCAAAAAATATTCAAAATATAAATCCTACTTACAATGGGAAAAGGCTGCTGTAATCTGTCAATATTTTCATGTTTGTTTTTTCCATTCTGCTTGGTTGTAGTCACACATTTCTACTGGTTGTCGGTCCCATCAAGTAACTGCATTCACAAATTTGCAAATGATGTGCTGCAACAATGCTTTCTAGCGTTTAGGGTCACTGGTGCTGTTCAGCCTGATTGAATGCAAATATGCACCTATTTCAGGGTGAAATGTTAGAGAACTTGTGTAACTAACCTCACTAAAGAGGCACTGGTTTTTGATTTCATGTGTTTTATTATTTTCCAACTGTACAAGGTGACGCAGTGACCCAAGCGGCTTCACTGCTGTGTACCATGTATGCAAGGGAGAATGAAGATACTGCAAATGATGTGGACGATACAGACACGCGCTGCCATTTTTACTGGCCCTTATCAGCTGAGGCACAATGTATGTAAAAATATTCAAGTTTCAACATAATTCACTATAACAAAGAATTGGTGAGGCACTTATACAGATTTTTGCCGGCATACTCTTGAAAACCTGTAAAAGCCGTTGTTAGGTAAAACTGCCCTCACTTATTTTGCACAGCAGTGTTCCTGTGCATGTGGACAGCATGATCATCTGCCACATCTTCTGCATTGTTCTAATCATTTATATAGCTTACCGCATAACACTGCTTTGTTTTTGCTGTTGTTAGTTGAGCATATGCAGCCATACCATCTCGTAGCACTGAATGGATACTTTTAATGAATAAATGGCCTCACTCTGTGTTGTGATACCTTCCCCAGACACCAGTGGTAACAGCTAGAATGGTGAATATTTTTTCCTACGTTGTTTATTTAATACTTAAGCAATCCTACTGGTGCAGGTGTTTTGTTACTTCGTGTCACCCTGCTTAATGCAATGAGCCCCTTAAAGGTTTACTTGAAATCATGTCATTACTTTGAAGAATCAAATGTGTGCCCATAATGGGGTCAGTTTTTCTAGCTCCCAACATGAGCGCAGCTGGCATGGCTGATGAGCGGACCCACACGCCAGCAACAACTCTTGATGAGCCAGCAACAACTGTTGATGGGCCCCCAACAGAAGTTCGTGGCAGCCATACACCATCACCAGGTATATTATTATTGTTGTTTCCTTGTCATGTTTTTAATAGCAATTATTAGTGGGTTTTCATGTGCCACGTAAAATTTACCGATTTTCTTTGGTTGTGAGCACAGCTGATAGCATGATGAATACTTGGGCAAGTATACTGGTGTAAATGTGTTGCTTTTCGTAATGTTGCCTAGTGTGACAAGCCAATTAAAGGCTTACTTAAAATTATGTCATCACTTTGAAGAGTCCCGTATGTGGCAATGATGGGGTCAATTTTTCCAGAGCCTGAGCTAACACCTGGCACGGCCAATGAGGCAAGCCACACGCCAGCAACAAGTGCGGATGGGCCTTCCCGAGTCCCTCATAACCGTACACCATTGCGAGGTACATCATTTTGTTAACTGTATATCCCTGCTTGTTATGTTTTCACTAGCTACAATTTGTGGGATTTCGCTTGCAAAACCCACAATATGAGTATGAGGTGTGTTGTAATGTACGTACTCGGCATTATTCTTAACGACTTTCAGTTCTTTTATGAAAACCTCGGTTAAGTACACGAATGCCATTGCATTTCGCACACACTGAAATGAAGCCACAGTGGCCGAGAATTCAACCTACAACCTTGAATTAGGCAGTTCAACAACTAAGCTTGTTTCAAGTTTTGTTTGTTCTCTTATGCAGAAAACAGACAGTATTTGCGATGAGCATGCCACTGCTGCCAGTATGATTATCAGCATTTAATGATTTATAATACAATTCATGAAACATGACTGCCTGTTGACATATGGATACTTTTTGTCAGCTTGTGCAGAAATTATATTCGATGTGCCATAATGTGAGGTCATAAAGAGACACAAGTATTCAATGCTATTTGTACATATTTTACAGCAATTTTTACTTTTTGGAGCATACTTTGGAGCTGTCATAGGTGTTTTCGAAGCAGAAAAAATGTTAGTTCAGAGCAGCTATCGGTGTTTTAGAAGGTATTAAATTTGCCATACATTAGTTTGAGTTCGGAGCATTGTTGAATAAGCTCGAAAGTACTATTTCTGATTAAACATATTTAACAGACAATAGTCATTGTAAATTAACTGTATCATACAATAGCAGATTGTCCAAAATATGCTGTGCAATAAGCTACTCCTTAAAATACTACCATGTGTGGCAGATATGAAATCATACTGGAAAAGCTGAGCACCACATTTTAGAAGTAACCACAGTCCCGTATAACTGTTGCCAAATAAGCAGTAGATAATCGGCATCAGATAAAAGCAGTCCTGCTCATTTTCAAATTTCCCCATAGTAGCCTGCATGTCTCGCTCAGAGAAAAACAAAAAACAACAACCTACGAGCTGTATGCTTCATATGCCAATTATTGTCGCACATATGAGATCATAGCCAATAACGCTGCACATTGGTAACACACTGGGATGGTAGTACGAAGATTCTTTTTGGTTTCTGTAAGACTTGTGTGTCGGTCAAACAGTAAAAGTTCAGCATTCTCATACTCTCAGTGCCCCGCCGTGGTGGTCTAGTCGCAAAGGCTGCTGACCCGCAGGTCACGGGTTCGAATCCCTGCTGCGGCGGCTGCATTTCCGATGGAGGCGGAAATGTTGTAGGCCCTAGTGCTCAGATTTGGGTGAACGTTAAAGAACCCCAGGTGGTATAAATTTCCGGAGCCCTCCACTACGGCGTCTCTCATAATCATATTGTCACGGGGTCGTGACGTGGCCTAAGACAGGAGACTTTATGTTGGGATTTAACTGTTTATTTGGGTGAACCTGTGCCCGGTAAACGGAAAGTTCGATTACAGTAGCAGTCTTGCACAGATAGCGTTCAAGAGAATTTTATTTCCGGATATATCTTACACAGCTTATGTGCACACATAAAAATGAACAATGGTGAAATATGCGTATGTACAGCGAAAAAACTTATAGTGTATGCGGTGACGTACAATGCGAAAATTGTACAACAAATACAGGACATTCATGACATCGAGATGATTAAACTTAAATAAACAGTAAGGCTACATGAACAAACAAGGGGAGGTCATTCACAGTGTAGCGTGGTATTTTGCATTCACCAAGGAGGACAATTTGCTCTCGTGCTCTAGAACAATATTGCACAAAAGGACATGTTTCTAAAGAAGAAAAGAAAAATACACACTGTAATGTGACAGTGGTACAAGCTCTAGCCCACCTCCTCAATAGGGGAAGAAAGGGATGGACACTCTGTTGTTTTTTACGATAATAAATCGCGTAGACAACCGTCGGAAGAAAGCCTCCTCTCCCAGCATGAATAGTTCTGCGTTAAAATGCATAAGCATTATGTTTCTTAGCCGATGTAGTAGGGAAAACATGGCTCTCTGGGAGCGTCCCCTCAGGCGGGCCAGTCCCCTTCGTTTCCACAAGACGAAGGCTCCGATAGCCATTAAGAGTACGACAAACTTATCCCTGTGGCTAGACTTCCACTGCATACTTGTTTGGAACATCCTGGTAACCATGCGCCAAAAGGTGCGCACCACCATACATTTATGGAAGACATGGTTTAGTGTTTCGACGCGACCGCATTGCGGGCATGTGGCGGAGGGCGCCACGCCCCACGCCGCAAGGCGGTCGGCCGTTGGTAAAGCCCCCCATTCCCTGAGCCAGTTTAGGTCACGGACATCGGAGGGGAGAGACGTGTTTGTAAGAGTCCAGCGTCTTTTCGCCCGGCACTTCCGGCGTTGTTCTTCAGATAGGCATTTAAATGCTTTTAATTCGCTCATATCGGTGGAGGACATTTCCATAAGTTCTTGAACTGGAAAATCGTTTCGCCATTGTTGCAAAGATTTTATAACATGTGTGTAATACGCTGGTGGCTGCTCAGCAGCTGGTCCCGTGTCGTTTGCTAAACCAAAAAGTCTTCTAGAGGTTTCTAGCAGATACACTACAAGTTGCCTGCCTCGATACGATGAGTTCTCTAAGAGTGCCCAGGTGTTTTTGAAAGCCAACATGCGGCACATTACATCAAGATTGGGTAAGCTGAGCCCTCCCCATTTTACTGGTAGGCGGACCAAGGCTCTGGCAGCAGCTTCGGCGTGGCCATCCCAAAAAAAGGAGCCGCACGCAGTAACCACTCTCAGCAAAACCCATCGGGGTGGTCGGGCAATTCTGGCTACATAAAGCAGTGGCACTGTTATGCTGGATTTAATTAGGTAAGCTCTTTCAGTAAAATGCAGTTGAAACGGTCTTGCGACTTCAGTGCGTCTGTCCACTTCGTGTTGCATTTCTTTCCGTGTGGTGCGGGCTACCTCACCAGTCGAAAGGAAAGTTACACCTAAGACTTTAACGCCTTGGACGATTTGGACGCCATCAGGGAATTCTTCATTGTGCATCCCAAAGCACAATGCCTTGCTTTTTCCGGGATTAAGACGTGCTCCCGATAGGTGTGGAATATTTGCGGAAAGGATCTGTAGCTATCTATGCTCCGAATAAACAACGAGATGTCATCGGCGTATGCCGCTACTTTCACTTCGCCCAAGCCTGGAAGAGGAAAACCGCGTATCGAAGTGCATTTCTGGATTTGTTTCAATAATGGATCTATGCATAATACAAAGATAAGTGCGGAGAGGAACAGCTTTGTGAAATGCCCCTACTTACTGCAATGCGTTCAGATGGATAGCCATTCACTACTAATGACGTTTCTAAGACTGTGTATAGTAAGCGGAGGGTGTCGGTTAGATGGGCTGGGAAGCCATAACACTCAAGCACAGCGAAGAGATAGTTCGATTCTACGCGATCAAAAGTTTTTTCCTAATCCAAGGAAACAAAAATGCCAGATATTTGTGTTCTTGTAGCGTACGTGAATAAATAGCGAGTCAGCGCAAGCGAGGAATAGATCGTACGACCTGGGACACAGCATGTTTGTATGTCGCTTACTATTTCCGGTAGAATGGTTGTTATGCGGTTTGCAAGGATGGCTGTCAATATCTTATAATCCGAGTTAAGTAGGGAAATGGGCATCCACACCCTTAATCAGACGGCTCTCCCTCGCTTTTAAGCAAGAGTATAACTCTGCTCTCACGAAACGTATTCGGTCTTATTCCGTCAGCAAGAAGCCCATTTAGCATTGTCGAAAGGTGGTCTTGATTGTTTCAAGGAAGGTTTTGTAGAAACTCAAAAGTATCCCGTCAGGGCCGGCGGCGGCGGTTGTATTCATGCGCTGAAGCACGATGCGTAATTCATCCAGCGTCACTGGGCTGCACAGACCATCGCGGAGCTCCTCCGGTACGCGGGAAATTCCCTCGCAAAACTCATTAACTATGGTGGTATAGTTCACGTCGTTTGTGTTCTCCGCCCTGAAAAGATTCGAAAAATGTGTTTAAAAGACCCTCATTATGTCTTCTGCTCGTGTAGACTGTTCACCATTCGGCAACTGAATGAAAGGGACATGCATTTGTTCACCCAAGGAGCCATTGCGAACACTTCGAAGAACAGCTGGATCTGAAACCGGTCGTCCGTAAATAAAAGACTGCGAAGCCGTGCGCGAACTAAGACGTAGCAAAAGTTCGTACCACGCCTTTAAAGGATCGAGATAGTCGTGCATTGCGAACGTTAGCGTCTCGCCTCTGCGTACAATGCGCGCTTTTCGTAGCGTTTCGTTTATCTCTGTCGTCAGGCGGGCTTTCCTTTCGCGCCCCGCTTTCATCAGCTCGGTGCGCCAACTGTGTTTCAATGCGTCCCAGTTACAGGGTTCAGGCAGACTTTTGCATGCTTGCTCTAGTGCATTGCGCAGTAATGCTACGCTTTCCAGGTCGTGCACGAGTGTGGTGTCCATTTTTCAATGGTTTCTAAATGTGGTGGATTCTTCAAAAAAATTTTTACAGACACTGGAAAGTGGTCTGTAATGCATGGAACGTCCGGTGGGAAATGTAGGACCTCGCAACTAAGGACATGTGTGGCTAGCACTTCTGGAAACTAGAAGTGGTCAAGCCGGGTTATGTTGGGACCCCGTTGCCATGTTGCAACGAAGTCATTTCCGTGAGTGTCGACCCACGCATCCCTGAGCTTGAAATTGTGGATGAGTTGTCGCAATGCGCTAACTCCGCTATATTGTCTGCTTTGTCTGCGTCCGCACGCATCTCTGTCGGTGTCCTCAACACAGTTAAAATTTCCTACTAAGAAAGTAGGGTAGCTGTCAAACGTAAACGAGTCGAGTGAATTGAAAAAATTGACCGTGCCCCTACGTTGAGCTGGGGCATGTATTACGAGCACCCTTACTCGTTTGCCGTGGAGGTCAAAGTCTACTGCTAGTGTGCGGCCGTCAACACCATAAACACAGTGTGCTCTTCGACGTAACGCTGGTGTCAAAAAAACAACTCCGACTCCGAACATCTTTGAATCAGTCAGCGAAAAAAAAGGCTTCGACTCCAAAATGTGAACAAAAGGATTGCACATCAACAGGGGTTCTAAAATTACATTCCTGTAAGAAGAGGATGTCGACATGACGTGACCTTGCGAAGTGCATGACTTCTCTCTGCTTATCTTGGCATCTGAAACCCTTGACGTTTACGGAAAGAAAATGCACCGTAGCCATTTTGAAAAAAAGAGAGTGCGCGCAAACTTCAAAGAAACCCCTTGCAGGGGGCGGGGCGAGCGCTCAACGAGTGAACATGACTAAAGAGAGAAATGCTGTGATGTCAGAGCATTAGCGAATTTCGGGGCTTACTACTGTCCGTAGAGCCCTAGGGATCCGTGGGCGGTGGGTGGGCTCGTTTGGTGGCTGGACGGTCTATTTCTATGGCGCTGGCACCGAAACTCGCACCGGCGGCCGCACTTGTAATCTCGTAAATGGGTTTGACAGGCTCAGTTTGCGGGTCTGAGCCGAGTTCTTGCTGGCGCGGGCGCTCGTCGCTGTCGGTGGCATAATCACCGTTGTGGTATTGTCTGGGCTGATGACCGGAGCGTCTGCACGTCCCGTTGTTCGGATGCCGCGTCCCATCGAAGCTCTCGGCTCCTCGGAGCTACTGGTGGTGCCAACTGTGTCAGAGCTGTAGCTCTCGTGGTTTCTGCTAAGTACGGGCACTCGAGCTTCGGCTTTGGTTTGGTTTGGAAAAACTTTATTGACAAGTCCGAAGGCGTGCGCCCTAGCACACGGCGGGCCGCTCCCACGATGGGACAGTAAGGCCGAGCCCTAGCGCCGCATCGTGGGCCCTCTGGACAGCCCAAAGTTGCGATGTTATGTCTGGACTCCGGAGAGCGGAGTCCCACTTTCTGGACGATGCTGTATCGGTGCCACGTACCGAAGGGCACTCCCAGAGCATGTGGTGTAAGGTGGCTAAACCGCCACATTTTGTACACGAGTTGGTTAAATAAACATCAGGATAAAGCTTGTGAAGAAAGGCAGGGTTAGGGTACGTTTCTGTTTGAAGTAATCGCAATGTAAGCGCCTGCGCTCTATTTAGCTTCGCATGTGGAGGTGGAAAGATTCTCCTATCCATAGCGAAATGTTGGGTTATTTCATTATATGTAGTTGGCGGATCCCTGTTTACGAAATCTCCAGTTCGACCCAAAGGTCCTCCATGGCCGCGGACAGCTAACCCTCGCGCCCTGGAGTGGGCCAACTCATTGAGATTTATGATCCCTCCGTCCATGTTTCCCATATGAGCTGGGAACCATGTAATGGTATGGGTTGTAAGCAACTTATCACCGAGTATGTTTTTGGCCTCTTTGCACACAGCTCCAACACTGAAGGCACGAATGGCAGCTCTAGAATCGCTAAATATGTGTTCATTACGCTGATCTAAAAGAGCCAAGGCGATGGCAACCTGCTCAGCTGCATTGGCAGTTCTGGCGCATACCGACGCCGCATTAATTGTAATGCCTTTATGGTTGATTGCCACTACCGTGAATCGGTCTCTCTGGCCATCATATTGCGCCGCGTCTACGAAACAGGCCCCCCCGTCAAGATCCGCAACTTGGCGAAGAAGGGCCCGAGCGCGCGCTCTCCTCCTTCCAACATTACGTTGGGGATGCATGTTCCGCGGGGCAGGCGAGACAATGATGTTTTCCTTCTGATCCCTCGTCAACCCTTGGTACAGAGCCTCAATCTGAGCTGGTGGAATACCCATTTCTGCGAGAATCATCCTCCCCGCTTTTGAGCCAGACAGCCTAATTACCTGTGTTCTTTCTTGTGCTTCCGCAATTTCCTCCAATGTATTATGAATTCCCAACTGCAGGAGACGATTGGTGTGGGTGTAGTTGGGGAGCCCAAGGGCATTCTTTACAGCTCTCCTGATCATTGCATTAAGCTTGTCCCTTTCCATTCTCTTCCAGACATGCATTGCCGCCACATATGCAAAATGACACAGCAGAAAAGCATGTATAAGCCTGACCAAGTTGTCCTCTGATAGTCCTGTCCTTCGGTTAGCCACCCGTCTTATGAGCCTAATAACACTGTCTGTCTTTTTTTCCAACCTTTTAATCGTGATGGTGTTGGTGCCCGTTGCTTCTAGCGTCATACCTAAGATCCGAATGGAAGCGACTTTGGGGATTGATCGTCCACTTTTGGTACGTAAGTGGATGTCATTTTCTAGGGGCGGCACCCAGCCTCGCGGTCGACGGCCCCTCCTGACCGGTTTATAGAGGAGAAGCTCAGACTTTTCCGGAGAGCAAGAAAGGCCTGTGTCTTCCAGAAAACTCTCGGTAGTGTCGATGGCCTCTTGCAGAGCCGCCTCTACAGTGCCATCACTTCCTCCTCTACACCAAATGGTGATATCATCGGCATAAATTGTATGACCAACATCTGAAATTCTAGAAAGCTGCCTCGAGAGACCAGCCATGACGATGTTAAAAAGTAAGGGTGATAGAACAGATCCCTGCGGGGTGCCCCTATTTCCCAGCGCTTGCACATCCGATTCTAGATCTCCAACTTTAAGTATGGCCTTTCGACCACACAGGAAGGATCTGACAAACGCATGAAATGAGGAACCTAGGTTGAGACTTGAGATCGCATCTAAAATAGAATCATGGCGGACATTATCAAACGCTTTTTTTTATATCCAAGCCTAGGATCGCCCTGGTGTCTCTGGTATGATTATCTAAAATTTGACACTTAATGATTTTCATAGCATCCTGCGTACAGAGGCCTGGCCTAAAGCCAATAAGGTAGTGAGGGAAGAGATCATTGTGCTCTATGTAGTCCGCGATTCGGTTCTGGACAACGTGTTCCACCACCTTTCCCACGCATGACGTGAGAGAGATGGGGCGCAGATTGTCCAAACTTGGTGCTTTACCGGGCTTGGGAATGAGGATCACCTTGGCCAACTTCCATTGTTCCGGGATGTCACCTCCCTTCCAAATCCTATTAATCTCATCAGTAAGAAATTCAACAGAGTCATCTTCCAAATTCCGAAGCGCTTTGTTGGTGACCCTATCTGGACCCGGCGCCGATCGGCCATTGAGTTCGTGCAGGGCACGTCGCACATCGCTGATGGTGAAGGGTTCATCCAAATGGGCACAAGGTGTTCCCATATACCCCGGATAGGCTTGCATGGAATCAACTGCTAGCGGTAGATACTTCTCAGCAAGCTGCCCCAATAGCTCCGCGCCCGAGGAGGATTTTTGAGCAAGATGAAGTATTCTAGCAAGGACCCCCCTCTGATTAGATTTAGTGCCCGACTCGTCAAGCAAGTGTTTTAAAAGATTCCATTTACCTCTGGTTCGCATTTGTCCATCGACTGAATTACAAATTTCATCCCACTGCTGCCTCGACAAGTTTTTGCAATGTTCTTCAATTTGTGTATTTAACTCTGCTATCTTTTTCCGAAGCCTACGATTAAGTCTCTGACCCTTCCATCTGGCCAATAGCGACTGCTTTGCCTCCAGTAAATGCGCAAGCCGACTGTCCATTTTGTTTGTCTGTACCTCTGTCTCAATGGTTCTGGTAACCGCTCTAACGTCCTGCAGCAGCATCTCTGTCCATTGCCCCAGAGAGTCCGGGATTTCCCCCTGTTCCGCTCGAGCGCTGCGTGACTCCCGAAATTTATCCCAATCCACGTAAGTAAACTTTCTTTTAGATTTTGCCTCCATCTGTAATTTAGTAACTGTAATATAATGATCACTTCCTAAATCCGTCAGAAGATTTTCCCAACCTACCGAGCCAGCATTTTTCACGAAAGCTAGGTCCGGGGTGGAGTCCCTGGTGGTGGATGTGCCGCGCCTAGTAGGAAACATCGGGTCCGTAATTAACGAGAGATCCGCATCTCCCGTCTCCTGCCACAAGCTCCTGCCTTTAGCTGAATCATACGGGTAGTTCCACGCCCGGAAAGGCGAGTTAAAATCCCCCGCCACAACCAGAGGAGAGAGCCCAGCCAATCTGGTTGCCTTAGCTATGATCGTCCTAAAACGCTGCCTATGATCACTAGGGCTACTATATATGTTCAGTATAAAAATGCTGGAAAGGTTGGAAGAACTCGGAATGACCTCAACTAAGGAGAGCTCCGTTTTATTAGGTCTTACCCCTAGATCATGTGTCACAAAGGTGAACTTGTTGCTGACTAACGTGGCAATCCCTCTGCCTTCCCCTTTAACTGCATGTGCCTTGTACCCCGGGAGGGTTACACTATCAGACAGCGTCTCCTGCAGTAGGATCACTTGCGGCTTCTCGCTGTGAGAGCGGACAAATTGCTGCAGGGTGCCCCTTTTGCTAAGGATCCCCCTGCAGTTCCATTGCCATATACGAAATTCAGCGTGCGAGGCCATCTTGATCATTGGAGGTGCTCCCTGACCCTGCCGTCAGGTTCTGTACAGAAGCAACTGTACTATTCGAACTGGGGATACTCATGGGAATGGGCGCCGATAAAGGCGTTCCCTCTGGAAAGAAATCCGGGTGAATCCGAGCTGCTCCCCTGATATTGGGGCTCTGCACCATAAGGCCGGCGTTCTGTAATTGATTCTCCACACATTGAATTCTGACATGTTGAATGTCTATTTTCTGATCCATAACTGTGAGACGTTGATCGACCGCCGAGAAACGCTCATTAAGTTTGTGAATCTCAAGGCAAATTGAATTTAGAGTCTCCTTAATTTCAGATTTAGCTCTAGCCTGCACATTCTCGGCTGAAGTCGCAGCCTTACGCTTGGCTGGGTTACCCGAGGGGCCCGCTTCCACGACCATGGGAACCTCCATGGGTTGAGGAGAGGGAGAACCTACACACGGAGAAGCAGATGCCAGAGTAGCTTGAGATGTACTGACACGTCTAAGCTCAGCCATTTCGGCTCTCAGCGACTCAATAATGCTGCGCATTTCGGCATTCTCCTTCCTAAGCTGATTTAGCTCCGCTAGACCATGCTCTGGCGCAGTGCCTCCCGTTACCTTTTCACCTCTTCCGCTGCGCACCCGGTCAGCCCAGGAGCCACCCTGCATCTCCGGTTGGGGTGGGCTTTGGAAACGGACTGTGCCATGCGGGTCCCTGGACTGGCTCCTCGAGTGCGATGGGCCTCTGGATTGGGACCGACGACGATCTCTGGACCGGGACTTGGCTCGGCCTTTAGACGAAGTTCCCTTTCGCTGGCCTTGGGAGCGACTTCTGGACCGAGATCTGGATCTGGACCGACTGCTTGCCTGTTGCGATGAGTCACGGCTGTCCACCCCAGTTGCAGCAGAACGACTGTTTGAGCTGGAGTTGCGGTGTGCAGGCTGGCTCACACCCTCGTCGGCGTTAGCAGGTACCGTTTGCTGACTACGACGCTCTGATTCCGCCCGGCGCTCTCTTCGCCGCCTTCGCACAATAAATGGAAGCTGAAACCTTTGCTGGCAACTTTTATCCGTCGTGGCGTGTGGGCCGCCACAGAATCCACAGGTCGGGGAACATTGATGGTTCTCATCAGGGTTGTTGATTCCGCACCTCTTGCACACAGCTTCGTCCGGTGTCGGACAGACGTCCGCCCTGTGCCCGAGTCTGCCACAGGCATAGCAGCAGTCATGCTGCCGATGGTAAAGCGAGCATCTGACCAGCGCTGTGCCGAAATAAATGAAGTTGGGAACTTTGTAGCCATCGAAGACAATAACCACCGTCTCAGTGTTCTTAATACGTCTGACTCCCAGAGCCGTGGGGTTTCTTTCAGTAAGGATGCTCCTCTCCAGCTCCGTCTGGCTCTCCGATGCGTCAATCTTACGGATGACCCCCTTGCAGGTCTCATGCGGGGCAGCCTCGTAAGTGTTGATGTCATACTTCTTCATTCCCAATGTAAGGCAGCTCATCCTGAGGTAAGAGTCAGCGTTCGCACGGGACGCCGTGCTAATAACTATGATATTTTGCGTTGCATTCGGGCAGACAATGTCCTGACTAATGAGCGTGGGTACAATTCCAGCCGCCTCTGCGATTGCCCGGCCAAGTCTAGCTGAGCCCGCCTTCTCAACATCCAAGCCACCCCTTGGACGGACGATAATCTTCCAGTGCTCGCTAGGCAGTCGAGGCATTCTCGATGATTTGATAACTTGATTCTTCAAGTGTAGAGCTTTTCTTGTAGCACTGAAATTGCCCCTGGCATTCTCGCCGCATGCCGTGGCACGCTCTGTAGCACTGGCGTTCGTGCGCCTCGAGCTTTTCTTCACCGCGGCGGAACGCCAGCCGTGTTCCTCTCCGAACTCTTCCGGAGGGAGTTCATCACCGTCCATAATAACAGCAGCACCGTCCAGCATATTGGCTCAGCAGGTGGAACGAAGGGCGCGTCCATGGAAGGGCGCGTCCTGCCCGGCAGACGCCAACTCGGCGTTTGGTAAGCACGCGAGGCGTAGTCGGTGGCGTAAAAGTCCGAAAAATGCTCAAAAATGAACCTACCGGTGAAAGTCCGCTACCGACGTGAACCTTGGCAGCTTATGAGTTGACTCGTAGCAAGATCTTGAGGCACAGCACACGAAAAACCACAAAAATCATTTGCTGAAGCGGGAGCCCAAAGCAGCTTCGGCTTTGGATGAGCTGTGTTCTTCATAGGCGTCCTGCGATAAATCGTTGGTCTCGGACGGGGCGTGAAGGGTTGACGAGGCTTTCTCAGATAGGGGAGGCAGGTCTCCTGCGTCTTGTGGTTCAGCATGGGCGTTAGTGTCGCTTGTGTCAGTGTCGATCGCAGGCTCGAGCGCCGGATAATCATCTTGCAATGCGGGCGTGAGATCGGTGCACGCTTGCCCTTCGGTTGCCGCTGCTGCAGCCGCTGCGAAGGTCTTTGGGCGTACACAGTCAGCTGTTGCATGGCTACCCGAGCACTTGCGGCACGGTATGCGCATCCCTCTGTGGCATGTCCAAACACGTTGCAGTGCGTGCAACAGGGCGTGGCACAATCTTTGGCTATGTGGCCAGCATTCCTGCACTTAGAGCACACTTTCTTGACACCCAGGTGGTCACACATGACATTGTAACCTTGAACTGTCCGAAAGTTCGGTATTTGGCTTTTCAATTCCACTCGTGCCACACGGACACCTGTGCCAACCCCAGGGCGACCCTTGAACACTGGCTCGTG
The DNA here is from genome assembly GCF_013339725.1 of Rhipicephalus microplus. Taxonomy (NCBI): domain Eukaryota; kingdom Metazoa; phylum Arthropoda; class Arachnida; order Ixodida; family Ixodidae; genus Rhipicephalus; species Rhipicephalus microplus. Next base: position 10,179,174 of record NC_051175.1, read on the forward strand.
GATATGTTGCACGTTGCCGTAGGCGGAGAGAGCAGTCGCTGGGGCTGCGTCGCTTACCCACCGTGGTACCTGGAAGACTGTGACGTGGACTGTTTGAGGACCTACGCTGACTAGTGGAACTGATTCACCGTTCAAGAGAATGGCGCCCCGGCTCTTCAGCTTGGTGGCTGCGTGGACGTTTGCGGCTGCGGTGCCGAACTTTGCTCCTCCCATGTGCTGGAGGGACCTGATACCGGCTGGGCCGGTTACTGCTTCGAGGGCATCTATGATGTCGTCGACGGTGCTCCCCTCTGGAGCATCGAAGTCAAAGCAATGAGCCCCCGGCGGTGGCGCTGCGAAAGCCATAACACTTCCGTTCTGGCCCCGGCTCCCACGGCTTGCGCTGTGGTGCCCGGGCGTTGGCTCACGATGAAGGCCTGGACAGAGCCGGGGGGTTGTCCAGGGGTCCGCTTGATGCTCGATGAGATGGGGTCGACGACTGGCGGCGTGCCTGGTCACGGAAATCCGGCACCAGGTAAGCAGGGAACGGAGCGTCGGCCGTCGATCAACTACTGACAAGCGGCGATGCGCGTCGGCTTTTATACTCTTGCCATCGAACGTTCTAGCGTTATCACTGGTGGTGGTGAAGGTTCCAGAATAATCTGTGCAGTTTGCAGAGTAGGCTTCATCTTATCGAAATGATCTACTACAGTACCGAAGCTTCTCGAAAAATGCAGGCGTGGTTAGCACTGAAAATTGTGTAGTGTTTTGGCGCAATAACAAAACTTGGGAAATGGAACGCGGCATTGCCACTCTCTGAAAAAGGCATCGTCCCGATGCTTTAACTAAAAATGAAGGTACAACAATAATGCAAGCAAGTACAATGAATAAATTACGATACAATAATAATACAAAAAACACTGTTTCAGTTTGTCAACGCGCTTGAAACGGCTTGAGGCGCGCGACATGGACGACTTCAGGTGGCGATTGGCGTCTTGAGAGTTCGTGATGCTGTCGGGGACAACCTCGTAATTAAGCGGGCCGAGACGTCGAACCACCCTGTACGGTCCGAAGTACCGTCGCAGAAGCTTTTCACTTAGTCCGTGTCGGCGTATCGGCGTCCACACCCAAACATGTTCACTGGGCTGGTATTCCCCGAAGCGTCGTCGAAGATTGTAACGGCGGCAGTCGGTCGTCTGTTGATTCTTGATACGGAGACGCGCAAGTTGTCGGGCTTCTTCGGCGCGTTGAAGGTACTCACTCACATCGAGGTTTCTTCGTCGGTACGTTGGGTAACATGGCATCGAGCGTCATTGCCGGGCTCCTTCCATAGACCAATTTGTATGGAGATATCTGCGTCGTCTCCTGCATCGCCGTATTGTATGCGAAGGTCACGTACAGAAGAATGGCGTCCCACGTCTTGTATTCGACATCGACGTACATAGCCAGCATGTCGGCAATCGTCTTGTTAAGCCGCTCGGTGAGGCCGTTGGTCAGTGGGTGGTACGCTGTCGTCCGGCGTTGGTTTATCTGGCTGTATGCCAAGATCGCTTGAGTTAAGTCGGCAGTAAATGCAGCTCTGTCGGTGATAAGGACCTCCGGGGCACCATGACGTAGGACGATATTTTCGACGAACTTAGCTACCTCGAATGCACTGCCTTTGGGAAGGGCTTTTGTCTCGGCGTAGCAGGTGAGGTAGTCGGTAGCTACCACGATCCACTTGTTTCCGAAAGACGACGTCGGGAACGGCCCCAGTAGGTCCATACCAACCTGCTGGAAAGGTCGGAAAGGTGGTTCCATTCGCTGCAGAAGTCCCGCTGGCCTTGTCGGCGGTACCTTGCGTCGCTGACAGTCCCTGCTTGTCCTCACATAACGAGTGGCGTTGGTGGTAAGACATGGCCAGTAGTACCTTTCTTGTATCCTCGCGAGCGTGCGAGAAACACCGAGGTGCCCTGCCGTCAGATCGTCGTGCAGCGTCTGCAGGAGTTCTGGTCGCAAATCTGAAGGCACCACAAGGAGGTACTTAGCTGGAAGCGGTGAAAAATTTTTCTTTTGTAGAAGACCGTTTCGCAGGAAAAACGACGCGAGTGCACGCTTGAATACCTTCGCGACTTCTGCGGTCCTGCCTTCGAGGTATTCTATTAGGGCCTTAAGTTCCGGGTCGGCCCGCTGTCGTTCAGTGAAGTCGTCGGTAGTTATTGCTCTCAAGAAGTAGTCGTCATCTGGGTCGTCGGGTGGTGGTTGGTCGACAGGCGCACGAGAGAGACAGTCCGCGTCGTAGTGTTTCTTGCCGGACTAGTAAATGACAGTAATGTCATACTCTTGAAGTCTGAGGCACCATCGTGCGAGGCGACCTGAAGAGTCCTTCATGGTGGCTGGCCAACACAAGGCGTGGTGGTCACTCACACCTTTGAAGGGCTTGCCCTAGATGTAGGGGCGAAATTTCGACGTAGCCCAGATGATGGCGAGGCACTCCTCATTTGTTGTGGAATAAATGGCTTCTGCTTTTGATAGCGATCGGGTGGCATAACTAATAACCCTTTCAAGTCCGTCAGCCCTACGCACAAAAACAGCGCCAAGACCTACGCTGCTTGCGTCAGTGTGTATTTCTGTCTCGGCGAATTCGCCGAAATGGGCAAGTAACAGAGGCGTCTGGAGGCGATGTTTAAGCTCCCGGAAAGCATGTTCCTGCGGCGTTTTCCGCTTGAACTCCACGTCGGCCATGGTAAGGTTAGTGAGAGGCTTAGCGATGCGGGCGAAGTTTTTCACGGGCCGCCTATAATAGGCGCACAGGCCCAGAAATCGGTGCACCGCCTTCTTGTCAGTGGGCGGCGGGAAGTTGGCGATGGCGGCTGTTTTCCGTGGATCGGGACGAACTCCAGACTTGCTAATAACGTGCCCCAGAAACAAGAGCTCCTCGTACGCAAATCTGCACTTTTCTGGCTTCTGTGTGAGTCCGGACGTCTTGATGGCTTGAAGTACAGGTTCAAGGCACCGAAGATGCTCGTCGAAACTCGAGGAAAACACGTATGACGTCGTCCTAGTACACAAGGCAAGTCTGCCACTTCAATCCTGCCAGTACTGTATCCATAACACGTTGAAACGTTGCAGGCGCTGAGCAAAGGCCGAAGGGCATCACCTTAAACTCGAAGAGGCCGTCCGGTGTTATGAACGCCGTCTTCTCTCGGTCTCTTTCGTCGACTTCGATTTGCCAATGGCCAGTCTTGAGGTCCATTGACGAAAAGTACTTGGCGTAACGGAGCCGATCAAATGCGTCGTCTATTCGTGGGAGAGGAAACACGTCCTTTTTTGTGATTTTATTCAGGCGGTGACAGTCGACGCAGAAACGTAGGGTCCCATCCTTTTTCTTCACTAACACCTTGGGGGATGCCTATGGGCTCTTGGACGGCTGGATAATGTCATCCCGCAGCATTTCATCAACTTGTCTTCATGGCCTCACGTTCTCGCGTCGAAACCCTGTACGGACTCTGACGGAGTGGTCTGGCATTTTCTTCGGTTATGATGCGATGTTTCGTGATTGGGGTCTGCCGAAGTTTTTCGATGACGAAGAAAAGCAATCTTCGTATTGCAGGAGCAGGGCCTTGAGCTCTTCTTGCTTATGGTTCAGAAGTCTGGGATTGACATCGAAAGCTATGGGAGGGGCTTGGTTCCTCTGAGCAGGTTCCGCAGAGTCGGCGAGGGCGAAAGCACTGGTGGTTTCGACAACTTCTTCGATGTATGCGACTGTTGTTCCTTTGTTCACATGTTTGTACTCATTGCTGAAATTCGTGAGCAGAACCGTTGCTTTGCCTCCCCACAGCTCTGCAATTCCTCTTGCGACGCAAATATTTCGAGTGACCAACAGATGCTGACTGCCTTCAACGACGCCTTCCAAGTCAGGTGGTGTAGTGTTTTGGGACGATAACAAAACTTTGGAAATGGAACGTGGCAATATGGTGGTTTTGGGACATTAAACCCCACAAATCAATCAAATCATCTCATACTCTCATTGTCATCTCAGAGCAGGTTTAAAGCAATCAGTAACGAAGAATACACTTCGAAGTAGCATTTCTCTTTTGGGGCAGTTTGGAGCAATTGAAGCAGCACTTTCATCACTGCGTGTCATCAAGCAAGCTGTGGTTTATGCAATGAGCAATACTGTACTCCCCAAATATAGGCTGATTTTGTGGTTACAATTAAAATTCACGTGACAAATCAATTGCAGTTAGTATCTGAAGTGCACATTTTCAGCAGCAGTAGACACAAAGCAATAAACATGACAATCTTGTGCATTTTCAGAGCTTTCAACAAATGTGCCACAGCCACCGCCTATAGGCAGTGCACGAGCACAACTGACCGCTCGACGACGTACACTACTAAGAGGTACATAACAAAGTTTTTGCTCTATCCAAATGAACCCAGAGCTTACAGGGCTTGTCTGCCATGATGGCACTCAGGAAAGAATTCATTTCGACACAGCAATGTAATATGTGCCATTGTGCAATCACAGCACCAGCTTTGACTTTACTGCAATTTGGTTTTGAGCTCAAGTACAAATATGGATGCAACAGTCAATCTTTGAAGTCCAGAGTAATATTTTATATCTTATGGGCATATTACTCAGCAGCATAAAGCGGCCTTAGTTTATTAAGTAGATCATGTATAACTTATTCACTGTAGAAGTCACAAGGCTGTCCAGAGAGTTAATGTTTGGTGCACTTTCTGTCGCATAGCTTGTTGCTGAGACATAAAGCCTTCTAAGGGATTGTAGAGCTGGTTAAAGTTACTGAATTTCAATGTGCCACTGCCGGCATAGGAGCACACAAAACTGTATTGAACTGATTTCAGAAATATATTGAGAATTTCAGTAATAAAGCCCGTTCAACTGAAATGTTTACCATTCAAGTATGTTCAACCGAAACATTTTTGCACAAAACAAATAGAAAAACCAACGGGGGTTTCCTAAAAGCATAAATAATTCTTAGATGTTAGTAAAAATTATGTTTATAAATCCGAGTGTTTACTGTATATGATACTGAGCCCCAGCAAGGGTGCTTGTCTTCTTCAGTTGATGCTAGGTTGTTAATGCTTGTCAGGGGACTACTTGGTTTGCAAGCACTGTAACGAAAGAGCAGTGCGAGAAAACAGGGACACACTGGGCACACAGATGAGCGCTGAATCACACCTGATTTTTATTTGCCGCAGTGCATAAATATATATACCATACACATGAAAATAAAAAGCTGTTCAACAACTCTTGCACTCGTCCGCTCATAGTGAACGCTTATTCACCCAAACAATACAAACCTAGAAATTATTTTTTTTCTTTAATGACATCATGCTAACACAAGCACCTTCCTTTTTTTTCGATGTGTGTAGACTCGATAATTAATGTAGCCACCTTGTTTAACGAGCGGCTAAGCACATTCGTATCTTCCAAGTGAGGAATGCTTCACAATCTCGGCAATGCAACCAGGGTGAATGCAGAATTTTATTTCAGTATGTGTCTGTTGGGGGGCGAGGGTGAGTCACCACCTAAATCTGAAGGGCTGACCAGGCAGGCAAAGTTTTTGCCAAATGAGGGTTGCGTCAATTGATTTCAGGAGCCAATCTTTCAGTTTGCTTGAAAATTACAGTGCCAAAAGTTTTATTCAGTATCCCTTTAGGTACTTCAGTATGTCAAGTCCTATGTTTCTTGTTTACATATTTTTGCAGCAGGGAGAAGCCGAAATGAGGCAACGCTGGCGTTTTTGGAGGCCAGGTATGATCAAGACGTAGAAATGCGCCTCCTCAGCTACCAGACCAACAGAAGAAAGCTGGACCTGAAAATCCGCCAGCACGAAGGCAACATGAAACTGCTACACCAGCGGCATGCCGACGGCGTCAGATTAAGGGAAGCGGAAATGGAAATGAGAAGTATGGAAATGGTGGCAATTTCCGGAGTCCTCCACTACGGCGTCTCTCATAATCATATAGTGGTTTTGGGACGTTAAACCCCACATATCAATCAAACCAATAGAAGTCACTGTCGGGGACAGAAAGTGGTTACAACCACCTTATGGTAATATGATATATGAGGTTTAACGTCCCAAAAACCACCATATGATTATGAAAGACGCTGTAGTGGAAGGCTCTAAAAATTTTGACCACCTGGGGTTCTTAAACGTGCACCCATATCTCGACACACAAGCCTACAGCATTTTCGGCTCCATCGAAAATGCAGCCCCCGCAGCCAGGATTCGATCCCACGACCTGCGGGGCAGCAGCCGACTACCTTAGCCACTAGACAATCACGGTGGGGCACGACTACCTTATGTTTATTGTGCGTCATGTCTCCTATTTTTCTCTGAGCTGCAGAAATATTATAATACATTGTGCACTATAATTCATGAATTGTTGGTGCTGCTGTGTGTAATGGTATGCGTTCAAGCTATTTCATGTTGTCACAGGAATCGTCATTTGTAAAGTTGCAACATGCGCCTCTGAAACTTTCTCTTTGGTAGCCACAAAAACTAAAACGAACACAATAGCTCTAGGTCTGTTCGATTTACCTGCACCACTTGAAATTGATTCACGGCTGTGCACGCAAAGTTCGGAAATTGTGCAGTGCGAGTTCAGCAGTGCTGGCACAGCGCAACACCTGAAACGAATGACGAGGTGCCGACAAGTTGCAGGTTTTATTTCTGTTCGCTGAATTCACATCATTCAGCGAACACTGAACAATGCAAACTGCGCATGAGGACATGCCTACACAATCCCTACAGGATCACTTGTAAAACATAACATTCTATTAATTAAAATAAAATGTTATACTCTTTGAACTGACACATAGAAAAGCCTCTTTGTAAGCTGGCTGTGCAATCCAATTTTATTGTGATAGTTAAAAAAATGCACATATCTTGAAATAGTTGCATACGTTGATTTGTGGGGTTTAACGTCCCAAAACCACCATATGATTATGAGAGACGTCGTAGTGGAGGGCTCCGGAAATTTTGACCACCTGGGGTTCTTTAACGTGCACCCAAATCTGAGCACACGGGCCTCGACATTTCCGCCTCCATCGGAAATGCAGCCGCCGCAGCCGGGATTTGAACCCGCGACCTGCGGGTCAGCAGCCGAGTACCTTAGCCACTAGACCACCGCGGCGGGGCAAATAGTTGCACACGTTGGGCAGTATTTCATATATAAAAGGTCCGACGAAAAAAAGAACAAGACTAAGTGTGCACCTTGAAAAGAGTGGAATTGAAAAGAACTGTTTTACTGACATCATCCCACACACATCCTCTATCCATGCGGCCAGTTTGGGCTTAACAATGATCACATCAGTTGTGAGTGCATTGCCATAAATGAACACATGCAACTGTGTTCTGAAAAAAAAATGTGTAATGTAAAAACTGAACTGAGCCTCAACATCAAGTTTCTTGTGTTACTTAAAAAATCTTCTATGAAAACATGTCGAATAGTAAGTGAGGTTTATAGAGATGAAACGTCTCATGCATGTGTGTTTGAGTGGCGTAAGTGGCTTTCAAGGGAAAGTAAGTGTGGAAGATGATGAACATTCTGTGGGCCCAAGGTCAGCGATTACAGATCCAAACATTTCCAATGTTTCCGGGTGATCTGTGGTGACCGGAGATTAAGTGTTCATGCAGTAGTTGTTACAGGAAAAGCTGTTCAACGCATTCTAAAGGAGCAGTGCCACCCAATGTCAAACTTGAGATGCGGCGTTCATTCGATTTTATTTCTATTATGAGCGCAAAGAGCGTCCAATGGCTCAATGGCGCATTCATTGCCACGAGACATCGACAGTATTTTGTAGTGTTCAGCAAGCTCGTAGGCCATGCCTCAGGCACTGAGCGACTTCGAGCGAACAGCGATGACGTCATCCCTGGCTACGGCTTCACGTGCTTTGTTTTGCTCTGTTCCCTCAGCGCGTTCGTGTGAGTTCTGAGTTTTCGTGATGCCGCTTCGAGTGATTTATCATGGAGCTGTGAGCGTCGACCTGGTAATTTCAATCTACGATCATTGCGAGGTAACAATCACGCAGCGTTCGTATGTATTACCAGCCAGCGTAGCCCAAGCATGCGTTGCCAGCTGCCTCATCACTGCTCGGTCCAGCGTTGTATGCAGAATTACAGCTCAGAAGAGGACAGAACTGAGGATGATTTGCCATGCCATGATTGCATATTCCTCAATTTTTTCTACCGTTGCTAGTGAATGTTGATGATGGAGGTGAGAACAATGGGGGCGGAAAAGGCATGCCCATACATGTGCACGCTGAGCAGAGCAAACGTCAACGGAAACAGGCGCCCACTCATGTCCACCCACCCACTGATGCCCTCTTATTATTGTCTTTTTTAGCCACTAGGTTTTGGGTTCTGGCACTGCAGTGCTGCCGTCACACTGAAGAACTCGACCACATGGTACAGCTCTGTGCCAATGACAACTGTTCATGATCAATGAATAAACAAAGCATTATGGTACCTGTATATATGTGTTAATGGCAAGAGCTCAATCAGAAATAGGTGCGATAGCCAGAAGAGCATCAGACCCACTTTATTTGCTTAATTTCGCTTGATGTTTTTTATTTTTATTTGTGAAGGTTAATATTGCTGAAAGGCACCTATCTTTATCTCAGTTGAACAGTTTCCGTCAAAATATAGAATCTCCTGAAGGGTCTCTCAAAAAACTCATCGCAAAACAATCACCAGCCATAATAGCACTGTATGCAGAAGTGCGTGAATGTTGAAGGGGACTACTTTGAAGGTGATAATGTTAAGAAAGACTGTTTTTGGAAGTACAAGAAATTATTGTGCACTCTCATGTTATTCTTTTTTTAAGACTTTGTAGCCTGTAGCCTCTTTAAATCATGACATGCGCATCAAACTACTACAGTCGAACCTTGCTACAACGAAACTGACAGGGCACGAAAAAATTTCGTTGTAGTAAAATAAAAAAAAATATATAGCTGATCTGAGCTAGCAGAACAAAGAAACGTTTATTCTCAATATTTAAAAAATGCCCTCAGCTTCCTATTCTTTTCTAGCAGCGACACGACGTGTTTCTCACCCATGTATAGCGAGGCCATGGTCAAAAGCACGCTGAAACAACACCTGAAACCACCTTAGTGAACGAACCAAACAGTTGCATTAACGCATTAACACGAGCAGCTGTCCGCCATCAAAAGTATCCGACAACGCCGAAATAGAGGCAGGGCATCGTGGAGCGGCGCCTTTTGCATTATTCTATACCATTCTCATCATCCATCACTCGCAGGTAGCTGGTTTTGTTGATAATGCAGACGAACAACCGCTCTGATTAGTTACACACTGGTCAAGCACGAACATAACGATAAGCATCGGAAAAGGCATCGTTCCGAGGTTGCACCCAGCAGCTGCGTGGAGGAAGCCATGAACTGAGCTTCAGCTTCGTATTGTCTGCGGCTCAAAAGCAAACCAGTGGCAAAAGCAGGGCTAGAGTGTACTAGCAGGGCAGTCTCATTACCACCGCTATCGAGCAATGGCGGCGCCCATGCTTGCTGAACAGCCCCGGTCCTTGTGGTGCCAACATGTGTTTTAGACTTCGTTGACACATTTTGAGGCTCTGAATATGTATGGAAATGTTAAAGATTGGGTTTACTGCATAGCAATAAGTATCTGAGCCTCGAATTGCATCGTAAAATTTCGTTGAAGCGGTACGATCGAAGAAAAAGTGTTCTTTGTGGCGACTATATTTATGCCTTGACTCCTATGGACTGCTGACAGGGAATCGTGAATTTTTCGTTGAAGCGGCGTTCGTTGTAGCGGAGTTTGACTGTACAAGATATTTTCATGCTAATAGAATGAAAGTCAATACAGTCCCGGTTATCAACAAGCAAGTTAAAATAGAGCCGAACGTCTTGGTTCTCTTCTACTAGCTGTCAAAAAGAAAACTCTGCTACGCACAGATAACGAACTGCCTTGCACAACAGACAGGGATCATTGTATGCTCATATCAGTATGCTATGCTGGCATCTCAAATGGTACAAGGTATTCTCTGAGGGTAGGCGGAGTAACATCAAAATATGTAGAAACTTGGCTGCCATACATGCAAGTATGGCAGTTTAAAACAATGTTGCAACTTTGTACATCCGACCCACCCTCTGCCGAGTCGTCTTCTGGCCTTTATAAAAATCAACAAAGGCAAAGTCTGCAACGACTCTGCCGAAGCCCCACTCAACGGCCTGCCGCAGTGAGCTCATGCACTTATTGAAGTTAACCTCGAGGGGACGCATAGAAGCACCTCCAAAAGGCTTGTAGAGCAGTGGCTGGAGTGGGTAGGCGGGGTCTCCATATGTTGCATATGTGCGGCCTTGAGTAACAGTCTCCAAGTTGCGGTAGAGGGCAGTCTCCTTTAGGATACCTGCGAAAAAAAAAACTGCTTAACAATACTGAACATTATATAGGATAATCAGCCATGGTATCCTGCTACATAAACAGTAGACTTGAGCTTGCAGAGAAGAATTAGTGGTTCAACAGTGTTATTAAACTACTGTCACCAAATTGAGTGTAGTAAAGAGAACTTGCTGAACTGCCAGTTGCAGATTTCCTCTGCTAGTTGTGGAGCTATCTTTGAACTGTACCAGCTGCTTGACCACACACCTGTGCTCCATCATGGTGGTGTGTCCAGTTAACGCTTACAGACACAGGACGGTGAAGAGCATGGCAAGGTGAAAAAGAAAAAAAAAAGACTGTGACCATCAGGGAAGCAGCATATATCCTGCTGTGTTCTCAAGATATGACTGAATATGTGAAATTGAAAAGGGTAGACGGTTGTTGACCTCTAAGTGATTTTTCATGGCAGTGTGACGTTACTGGAAGACAGCCACTAGTCACTTGTTAGCAGCAGATGCGTATTTTTTTAAATAAATGTATGTAAGGAGAGGTTGGTGCCAATGCGTGGCGCTGGCTACTCCTCTTGCACAAAACTCGACATCGCACATTTTGAAGCAAACACAAGGCAATACATATGTACATAGCACAACACTTACACAATGAATGCACGTTTTTCAACACTGAGTGCACAGAAATATGTACACACTACATAGAAATGTGTCCGCACCACACTGAGTTTGTAAAAACACAAGTAATCACGCCAATTTAAGTGTTCACACAAAAAGTGAAAGTTCAATAAAATGTCTTAGGTGATTTTGTCGCTTAAATACTGAAGTGTTTTTCAGCAAGGTTTTCCCAAAACTATGGTAGTAAAACACAAAAATACTGTTTGGAACATACCGCGGTTAACAGTGAAGTGCATTTATTTTTTGTTTAGTACTTTTGAGCTACTTCTGATTCCTCCAGAAAGTAAATTTGGCAATCATTTGCTTGTAATGCAGATTAGCAACGATAAGACAGAAATCTTCCCGTGACCTTGACAGTGATTTGGGCAATTTAGGCGGCATCCAGAACGTAGAGTTCACAAACTCAGAGTAACTGCGTCGACTAGTTGACATGATGTTCATTGCAGTGAGGCATGCTAATGCTCTGCGATAAAAACTTTCAAATCAAAGAAAATATTTTGGATGTGTTGGCTTACTTCAGTGTGTGGAGAGCGTTAAATACACTGTATACTCATGAAAGCAAAAATGTCTCAAATCATGTTAGTACACTTTTATGCTGCATACCAAGAAATAAAAAAATGTCACTTGCAGGACATCCGAAATTGTGTCACTGCTACTTTAAGACACCTTGTCAAATGTCAACTGCAAGAAGTGGTTGGAGCAGAATAAGCCAATAAAAGATGGAAAATTTCAACTGCTTTAAGCCCAGGGAAGAAGTAACAATATTAGTTGAACGTTTGTTTTTGCAAGGTTGGTAATAACTAGGGGCGTGCATAGTGAAATGTAGGAATGAACAAATACACATTGAATAGTGATCATGCCTAATTCATGCCTAATTGAATAGAGTACTATTCAAATAGTAGTTGAACAGAAAGGCACCCATTTCGCGTCTCTCATAATCAGATGATGGTTTTGGGACGTTAAACGCCAAATATCAATCAAAGGAACCCATTTCCAAGACAATCGTACAGTGCTGCAACACATAATTTCAAGAAAATATCCACACTTTAATGAATTAACGTCGTCATAATATTTAACCGCTAAAATATACCATTATGTGAACTGACAGTTTACATGCAGCAGTATACAGCCTTTGAAGTATTTTTTCATTTGTATGATAAACATTGAAGTTACATCAATATTAAAGGAGGTACTTTGCCACCAGCTCTTGAATAACATTCCTTATCATCAATCTTATGGTAATGAATTGAAGTTACACTTTCTTCAGCAACGCTGGAGTTTAAAGCGAAAATTTCTTATTGCGGTGATGACTGAAGTATTGGTAGTCCCGTAAAAGTGTGAAATTAATGTATCTTCACAAGCTAATCATTTAAACAAAAGTTTCGATCTTTTGCTCTTCTAAAGCTTTGTTGCTTTGAGATTTCGCCATTGGTTATTTGCAATTATTGTAGTTTGAATAAACTCTAAATATTCAATCAATTAAAACACCAAATCGAACAAAACACTGTTTAATTCGTCATTTAGAATTTTTGAATAGTCAAACACCCTTATAATAATAAATTAGGGCAGACACAAATGGACAAACGGGTACATATGTGCCGTCTGAAGTAAAGGTGTCTGTTCGAGCTGGTACATCATCATTTCACGATGAATTCACTTGAAAAAACAGAAGTGTTAAGCAGTGGGTACAATTATACGAAGTAGCATGCTTTTGAAATTAGCCTACATGAATTTTCTATCACAGAGGTGCATGCTACCTTGCGAGGACATGCCAATGTGTTTGAAGCGAAATGTTTCATTAACAACATAGTATTTCATAGGGCATTTAAGTTGGTTTGGTACCTTTGCAGGAGAAATTGAAGGAAAGTTCACATACCAGCATCATGACGACGGCCTGGAAATGGCCCATCCAACTGACAGGTTACGCCATTTGCGCACATAAATGCCTGAAACTTCAAAGAATGATAGCGTTTGTGCCCAGAAAAATAGTCTTCTTGTCGAGTTGATGGTCGACAAATTCGTCTATCTGTTCCGTCAATAAATCCCCAGCAATTATTCAATGGGGCAGCTTTCTTGTGCACAGCCTGAAAAATGAAATGGCAGCTGCAGAAAGCAACACATAGCACGACGTTCCGAGATCGAAATAAGTATAAGCTAAACTTTACGCAGTAAATGAAGCTGCTTAAGGTGTAGTAGCTCTACCTGACAGGACGTGTGTTTGGCACTAACTCGATGCTTACCATCACTGCAACAGGAAATCAGATCTCTCTCCCACAGAAGAAACACATTCAATGACACATACATGAAAAATTTTTCTTATCACATTTTCAATTATAAGTGGTTCATGTGAATCTGTCATAATTATTCATGAATAGTAATCGCTAACACCTTTTATGCTGGTAGCTGGCATCAGGTACTGTGTCTGTTGAAGTAATGGAGTAAACTGCATGCGAAAGTAGGTTGCTGACACAGAACAGCCAGTTATACAGAGCAATGGTGCTAACCTTGGAAGACAGGCTGCTCGTCGGCACAACACCGATATTTTTTAGTTTCAATGAAACTTGTTTTTCTGTGAACACTGACAAAGCTGTAAATAAAATTAGAAATTGTCTCGTTGGGCAGAAAAGTCTGAGAAATATGTCAAATGGCATTGGTACAGCAAGAAAGAAAACTGATCTATAAGGCATTGTTACAGTACAGTTGTTCTGACACTGACTACATTGTGAGGTTTTTCTTGGGGCCGTAAGGAGGCAAAATAATGAAGGAGTAGGTGTCTGGTTCACAGAAATAGCTGCTTTATAATGTTGGAAATAAAGGGGATGTCTCCTGTGCTTTTTTTTTGAAGCACGCTAGGAAATATAATGGAATTGACAACAAATTCACGTATTAAATTGATGCGGCAAAATATTACTTAGGAGATGATGGTGCTACGACATTGGTGCGGTTAAGGGGCGATATAATGCGCTTGGTGTGCTATGAATATAGAAAGCCAGAGCCTTATTTTCCCGTCATAATGACGAATTAGATTTGATTGATTTAATGTCCCAAAACCACGATATGATTATGAGAGACGCTGTAGTAGAGGGCTCCGGAAATTTCGACTACCTTGGGTTCTTTACCGTGCACCCAAATCTAAGCACACAGGCCTACATTTCCGCCTCCATCGGAAATGCAACCGCCGCAGCCGGGATTCGATCCCACGACCTGCGTGCGGGTCAACAGCCGAGTACCTTAGCCACTAGACCACCACGGCGGAGAACGAATTACATCTAATGACCTCTACCGAAACACAGAGATGTAGAGCGGCGAAGCATAAACATAGCGCTAAAGGCAGTCATGCAGTGCAACAGCAACAGCACGCTTTCTTACCTGAGAAAATAGCTCCAGTGATTGCAGATTGAGCCACTTGTGCACTGTAAGGTGCGCAAGGAGTTGCGCGAAGTAGTAATCTATGTGGGCTAACACTTTAGACACCACACTTGATATTACCGAGCTGTGGCACTTAAAGAAGAGCTCCAGCTGAAAGAGACGATTAGGGTAGGCTAAATACCGCATCGTCATGCACAGCGCCTCGCGTCCAGACACTCGAACCTGTTGAGCGCTCATGACCTGTTCGGGAATCAGCAAGGCTTCAATCAAATCTCCCAGGTCTCCTTTTTGGAACCTGAACGAACGGTAGAATGTAGTGAAGTCTATTCCATCCAAATCGAGAAGGCCGTTTATCTGGAGGTCACGGCGCGGTGCAGTTCGGAGCAAATACATATTTTCGATTTCGTTCCATCGCAAAGTTCGCGGGTCGTAAAACACGCTGTACGGCATCGGTGATGCAGACACGACCACAGCAAATCATCGAAACTTCAACGGCATCAATGGATCGCTGCGACCGATGCAACAAAGGAGCACACAAAAAGTAGGCATGAGTCTCATGACGCTTGTGTCATCAACTCGTGATGCAGATTCTGATGCCAATCACCGTGATGCTGATGTTTTCTTCATAGTTAGGTTTACATCATAGCGCAATTAAAGAAAACAAACGGAAAGTTTCGTTTTGTAACGCAAAAATTTATTGGCATTGTCCAATGTTTTCTTTATTTTCAAATTTGAAGTCAGTAATTGCGAAGACTTTCTACTTTGCGCATACGCACATGCGGCAGCCACGGCCGCGAAGGTGTTGCGGGCGTTTTTTTGGGCGTTTTTTGGGCGGTACGGGCTAAAAGTGCAAAAAGCTAGTTTCAACGCTATCCGGCTTGACGCCCTCCGGCAACCTGGTATACGCAAAAATGTACCGGAGTGCCGGACAGACTAAAATCCCCTAATAATAGGATATACGTATTACGACCCATGCGTGCATGCACGCCCCGCGCATGTTTAGCACAAACGTAATGGCCTACTAGCGCGATGCGTGAACGGCGCGGAAAGCATGACTTTCGACCCGGTCGAGCTGCGACATGCCTTGACTGTCACTAGGCGAATCTACACGTGCTTTCCGCTGGCGTCACCGTAGCATTTAAAAATCTTGTTGGGGCTGGCACTTTTGCACCGCGCGTGTGTTCTGAGTGCCCGGCAGGACTGGCAATTGATACACATGGGGTGCATAGGCATAAGTTGGAACCAGGTTCTAACGCTACGTTGACGCCGGCTTACAGCTCAAATCCTGCATTGTCACCGCTAAGGCACGCCGCAGTTAGACTGAGTCGAAAGCAACGCTTTCCACTGTTCGCGTTTCTTTCAATCGTAATAGTAGGTACCTGATGAAGCTGCTTTCGTAGTCTGCATTGCACGTAGGGCAGACATTCCGGACTGTCAACGAAGGTATCCTCGACGTTTCACACGACATCAGCATAAACTTCTAGCACAGGAACAGTGCGAAACATGCCTACAGCCGGACTCGAGTTGTGAAGTTTCGCGTTTGATTTGCAGAGCGTCTGCTCGCCTCGCAGTTGAGAGCATTGCTTCGCCGCGCTTGCAACAGACGGCGCCACGCACTTTTAAATATGGCAGCAAGCACTTAGCTCGCTGTGTTCTGGTGTATAGCCGTTGATCCTGATAGTCATACTTCGATGTATGTATGTATGTATGTATGTATGTATGTATGTATGTATGTATGTATGTATGTATGTATGTATGTATGTATGTATGTATGTATGTATGTATGTATGTATGTATGTATGTTTTTTTTTCACGAGTTTTTCTCCGGGACGGTCGCAATTTCTCGCTCCTCCCGTGGGCTACTTTTGACGCCTGCTTCACGCCTTCGGGCGCCCAGCCCTTCTGAGGGTTACCCCTAGTCATGGGCCCACCTGTCCTTCGGTACTGCGCTTGGGCCAACCAGAACCTTAAAGCTGACTTCCACCCGAAGCAGCAAAGGCTTCAGGATGCGTCTTCAACACCGACGCTTCGCGACCGACGACCATGGCCGTCGGCAGCAACATCGCAAAGCTCGCCTTCGGGCGCGCGCGAGGAAGAGCGCTCCATCGAAGCCGCGCCGACTCGGGCAAATCCCTCGGAGAAGGACGAATCGTCCGCCTCTAGTTCTTCATGGGAACACCGAACACCACCGTCGTCGTCACCAAATAGTCACGAAGCGACATGGGAGGAAACTGGCGCCCCCAGCTTTCGCTTCAGCTCACCAACTCGCCCCCCAGTTCATCTGGATACCGACCCAGCTCCTGAGCCCGTCACACAGCCCCCGGCCTTTCCTGCAGCAGTGGGAGAGCACGGCGGCACAATCCTTTACCGCCCAGTTGGCAAGAAGGCCAACTACCTCGCCACGACCCGCGAAGCCATCGGAGCCTTCCTCTCCGGTTTCTCGGCCACTCGACGCGTCCATGTCAATTTTCGGCTCAACGTCGTCGCTGTGGAGCTCCAGCCCCTCGCGGATCCCACACCCCTGCTCCAGGTGAGCCGGATCTGCGACACCAACGTCAGGGGGAAGCTCCTCGCGGTAAATAGCTGCGTCGGCATCGTCTATGGCGTTGACGAAACCCTTGACTTGGAGGAAATCGTGGCCAGCCTCGACTCAGCTGTCCCGGTCATCTCCTGCGTCCGACGAGGCAGGTGCCTCACGATAACATTTCAGGGCACCACGGTCCCGCTGGTTGTGGCCCTTTTCAAGCTCCGCCGGCCTGTCCGCCCTCGCCTGCCGCGGCCCCTCCAGTGCGGCCGCTTCGGCCACGCCACCGCGACCTGTTCGCGGGACCAACGCTCCCTCCGCTGCGGGGGAAGCCACGCCAAAGCGCCCTGTCCTGCGGAGCGCACTCGCTGCATTAACTGCAGTTGCACGCAACTTGCTAACGAACCGCGCTGCCCTTCCTGGCAAATTCAGCGCAAGGCCGCCGTCATCATCGCCTCCTCGGATGGCCCCGTGACGTGCCGCCAAGCGCTGGAGAAAGCCAGAACCGCTGTCAACACCATCGACAAGCGAGGCGGCGCAGAAGTCGTCCATGGCCGCTCCTTTCGGGATGCTGTCGCCTCCGGTCGCCCATCGGTGTCGGTGCCCGCTCCTCGCCCTCCTACCAGTGCGCCTGCTGCAAGCTCAAGTGCCCCTTCACCCCCTTCTCTGGATTGCCCCGACTTCGGGGCGGACCCGATGGACGCGGTGATCTCCGCACTTGTAGCAGCTATCCGCGCAGTGATGGTGTTCTTGCCCCCTAATTCTCCGGTTCGTGACCTGTGTGTGGCGGCTATCGCTGCACGTCAGGCAATCGTCCCGGCGAACTAGAGCAACGCGATTCACACATCGAGTTCCTCGGAACTCTCACCTGTGCGTTCGGCTAAACATCATTCTTCTTTTAGATGCGGAAGCATCTTATACTCGCGCCTTCTAGTGCGCCGTCCGCGCCGTCCGCACCGCTTCTCGAACATTCGACAGCTGACGCGCGCGCATGCGCCGTCGCGCCGTCGCCCACTCTTCCACCACCTGTGCATCCCTTCCTCCTCTACACACCGCGCGTGCTTCACGCCTCCACCATCTGTGCACCCTTCCTCCTCTACACACCGCGTTCGACATCTACAATTCTCCTGATTCTCCAGTGGACGCGCATGTGGCGTCGCGCTTCGAGAACATTCAACAGCTGACAGTGCATGCGCCGTCGAGCTGTATATATACCCAAGGTCGGCGCTCGCTCGCTCAGTTGCCGCTCGTCGGTTGGTTTGTACGGCGCGTCGACGTCCAAGGTCGCGGTGAAATGAATTCCAACGAATCCACAAACACAATGATCGACGTCCCTTCGACCAGCGCCGCCCTTTCGCATACGTGTGTACGTGTTCACTCATTTAACACCCCCTCCTACAACCACGTTAACCAATTTAGCCATCGACCCAAGTAAGTCGCAATTTAACACCCCATTTCACAACCACGTTAACCAATTTAGCCATCGACCCAAGTAAGTCGCACTTTAACACCCCGTTAACCAATTATATGCTCCGCATCCTCCTCAGTGTTCCCCCGAGGGAAGCTGCGGGCAATTTTTTTTCCCTCCTTTCTTTTGACTGAACTGAACCAGTTTTTTTCCCTTCTCTTTCGTGTTCGGGCTATCCGCCCTTGCAGTGTTCTGTGCCCCACTGGATTATTTCAGCGAGTTCAACAGGAGACTAATCTGTAAGTTCAACAGTTATGGTTATTTTTTTCTCCCTTCCTTATTGCTGAACTGGAACAATGTTCCTTTTTTTTCCTCTCTTTTCTCCCTGTGCTACGTGCCCACGCGCGTTCTCCCATCAGTGCGTTCAACTGGTTTTTTTTCCCTCGTTGAACCGAAATCGTTCCCCCCCCCTTTTTTTTAACCCTCTCTCATGTTTGCGCTTTGTGGTCACGCGAGTGTGTTCGCTCATCATTTTATGCGCCTCTTAGGCTCATTGTCTTCTTTTTCGGTGAATTAATTCTCCGGCCTTCCCGGCGGCTTTCCTGATGGTTGCGGATCATCGCAGCGGTTTCGGACGCACAAATGTGATGCTGTGCGAATGCTTTTCACCACTCTACTCTTACCTCTTCTCTACTGTCTCTTTCATTCCCATTCCCCCTTCCCTGCGCTTAACTGTGGAGGTGCCCTCGTTTAAGAGGGGCAGTAACGGGACAGTGCTTTTTCTTCCTTTTCCTCTTTCAAAGCCACTTGGTTGGGGTATGTATGTATGTATGTATGTATGTATGTATGTATGTATGTATGTATGTATGTATGTATGTATGTATGTATGTATGTATGTATGTATGTATGTATGTATGTATGTATGTATGTATGTATGTATGTATGTATGTATGTATGTATCTTTTTTAAATTAAAAGCCACTTATCATTTAGAGTAACTTTGGTAATAATTTGGCTGGATTTCTTTCTCGTTCTCTTTCTTCTTAGCCATTATACTTTTCAATTTGTTTTCTACTGTGTAAAAATAAATGTAATCTTACCCAAATTATGTGCAATCAAAGAAGTTGTTTCATGTGATAGTGTACAGTCATAAGCTAGAAATTGGATAAAGTGAAACCAACTAGCAAAGGTTAGTTTATAGCAAAGCTTCTCTACATGGCATTGCTTATACACATTACGTTGGTCGAGTATTTCTATTTCAACTTATCAATTTGTATCGGAATAAACAAGCTATCACCCATGGCTGTACATGTGTGTGATATTTATGCATATTCAAAAACCTGTTGGCAATTTCTAATAAGGGCAAATACCTAGTCAAGCTGAATACACAGATTTTCCCCATGCACTTGTCCATGCCCATACTGGAGCTGTTATTGGGAAAAAAATTTCGGTTTAGAAATTTATTGTAGTAATCGAAAACAGAGTATTTCTGTATGACGCAAATCAGTTTGGCACTACTCAGTTCCGCTTAGCACAATCGGTGACCCTCTCAGCAGAACCCGATTGGCTGCTGTAGTTCTTAATAACCATTGACAGCGGCATTACACTGAAGCGCGAAACATGAAAGGTAGCAAGAGAGAAGACACAAACTAATCACTCTGTTTGTGTCTTCTCTATTCGTGTCCTTTTGCCTTGCTGCATGTAATGATTCCCACCAAATCATCACGAAAACGTGTTCCGACAAAACGAGTCAATTTGGCCGCTAGCAATTAGCTCGCTGCATGTCTCTATTACCTTCAAAACATTGTGATGACTGACCGCCGGTCGACTATGCGGACTCGTTAAAAGTGATATACCTGGTATGATAATCTTGTTTCGGTTTTGGGGCACTCTTGCTATAACAAAGAATGTAAAGGGGAAATATCAACTTTGAATTCTGTAATCCTTGAGGAAGCACGGCACTGCGCACTTTGGTCAAAAGAGGAGTGACAGAAAAAAGCGTAAAGCCACCTTCTTAAGAAATGAGTGCCCGCCGCAACGCACATTCTCAGGCCGGGTAACGTCTAAAAAAAAACTGTGCCTGGTGACACAGCGAATCGAACCCAGTACCTCCAAGGTTGTAGTTCAACGCTGCAACCGCTCGTACACTGCTGCAGTGTACGAGCGGTTGCAGTGTACCAGCGGTTGAGAGCTTGCCAATGCCGCATTCACCCTATTGTTAAGATATTGTGATTCCGTCGAATGACTAATTGATTGATATGTGGGGTTTAACGTCACAATACCACCATATGAATATGAGAGACGCCGTAGTGGAGGGCTCCGTGGTGGCTCAGTGGTTAACGCCTCACACTCACGACGCAGAGGTACCAAGTTTGATTCCGCGTGCTGAAGTCTTTTCCTGGATTTTATAAAAAATGAACGCCTTTCCTGTCAAGTGCTTTTCCTTCTACCTTGTGTGCTCATATATTTCCGCACTATGTTGTACCAACTGGCCCAGCATTCCACTTTATTGGGCTCCGAAAATTTTGACCACCTGGGGTTCTTTGACGTGCACCCAAATCTGAGCACACAGGCCTACAGCATTTTACTCGAATGACGCCAAATGAAAGACGTCCGCTGAAACTTGGTCAAAAATAGAAAAAAAATTAGAATGCGTTTATCAAGGTTGCTATAAAAGGTATAAACCACCAATCGTGGTTGTAAACCCTGCATCTTTTACCTTGTACATTACTTTCATGATGTTACAATAGCGGGCTCCAATGTAGCCTACCTTGTCGTATTTTGCCAGATAAAAATAACGCAATAAAATATATTGGCCTATGACAACATCTAATAAATATCTTAAATTCAGTGTCAATAGTGTCACTTTCACTAAATGAATACTGATTTTGTTTTCATTATCGTCTTTAAGGAAAAATTTCGCTCATCAACTCACAACTGTCTTAATTTGCATTGATTCGCACATCAAAAGACAGTCACATTTCATCTCGTTTTCTGTGTGGCTGTCACTCCCATAAAACGCGTACTCCGTTTTTTTTATGCTCTTCAAGCATCGGACACTGCTTTGCGGAAGCTTTCTGTTACGTCTGCTGGCATAAAAACTCGTCTTTATTACATATCACTTCGATTTTAGGCTTTCGTGGAGACAAAACAAGAGTGTCTCTCTCTCTCTCTTCGTTCTTTTTGCGTGTGTGGTTATCTCGCAAGAATCGTATACACGTTCCTTGCTTTATGTTTGCTGACGGAAACACCGCATGCAGGATGAAATATCTGCACCACGTTTTCTGAAAAACATTAGTAGTGAAACACCTGCCGACGAGTCTCCCTCGTTTTACGTAGACATATATCTAGGCGTAAGCGTATGCATGTTCTCGCATTCCGGCTTTATCAAAATGCTGTGGGGCACGGAACCAGTGAAATTTCGCTCAAGATTTCATTTGATTACTGCTGTTCTATATTTCTGCAGAATTTGTCTGCAGACACAAAAGCCGCTTCTGTGTCTTTAATAAGATTATTGTAAGAAAGGCAACCTTTTACGTCAGCTGCAAAGCAACATTAAGGTCACCGCTACACCGTGCTTGATTATGCCGGATTAGTTGAGTATCACCACAGCTCCATTAAAATGTAAGCTAACTGATCGCGTTAAACAGGGGAAGACATTTAGGGCAACTCTTCAAACAGTACATGCATCAATTTTCGCATGATTTCACTGATGTGGTATACCTGGAGTGTTGTTCACTTGTACTTGGCGAGATAGCATAAGGATTATTGCTTAAGGCCATCGAGCAATTACTTTTTTAGCTACGGTCATTGATGAAACGTGAGCGTTTGGCTCTGCGCAGGACGCCCAGGCGTCTAATACAAAGCGGTATCGCGTATGCGCTGCAGCAGACTCCCGCGAAACTGGAAGCTGAGATGCAGCAAATCATTGGCTATCATCGTTTACCCTCTTATTCAGAAACGCTCCTCGACTCGACTTTCACCTTTCACTTGACAGAGTTGAGCACTGCGCTGCTGCTTGGCTGAAAAAGATGCTGCGCTACTCAAGAATCGCAGCAGATTATCGCTGATATGCAGTGACTTGCCATGCCTAGAGACAGCGCTCTCATCGGCTTTCTGAAGTGAAGGTTAAGCGTTGAGTGAAGGGACGTTCTAGAATACGGGGGTTACTCTCGATGCTAGACGCTTTGCGTGCGACCTTGCTATCATCCGCACACACTTCTTTCCTTGTCGTTCAATCGGGTTTCGTGTGTCCTCCTCACCTTCTTGAGTACCGAATAAGGTAAATATCTACCATTGCTATCGTAATCCCTTGAGATAAGAGAATTCTTGGCTAGGAAAATGCGTGGCCAAGAGGGAGCTTTGTGAATACGGCCCCTGCTCCTCTTCGGCACGCTTCATACGTAACAAACGCGTTTGCGTACAAGAAACTACGCAGTTCCAAGAACAGTGCGAGAAGTGATCACGTGTTAATACAACGCCCCATTAAATCATGCAAATAAAGCTGTGGCATTTGAAATTGCCGTATATTAAATACATTTTACTTTCTTATTGTTGTAAAGCTGTGTGGTCGCTTCATATTAACGATATCGAAGAACGTTTTATAACTATTAGTAGTTTAAAATATTTTCCTTTGGAAAACATGCTAAACCTGGTGTCACAATGAATGTCTTCGTGTGAGTCATGTTATAACACCATCAAAGCCACATGTAGAGTACCAAATAGCTATCTTTTCACCATTTTTTCGCCATTCTGCTGTTCAGAGTCAGATAAAGCAGATGCAATAATAATTCAAGATGCTGTGAATTGCAGGGTGTGGTCTGCAAATGGGGTATCTGATAAATAATTTTAAAACGACATATAAAATATGTCACGCAATCACAATTTTTTTATTTTCACGACCACACTTAATTTCTTTCATTATTTTTTTTTTCAGCCGTCTGGCAAACCGTTTTTACACTTTTCAGGGAGACACACAACGCACATACACAATAAAAAGTCATAAGACTTGGGTGCGTGTGTTTCGCATCTTTAACCTATATACTAATGCTTACCAACTAATCTAAGAAGATGCTAATCAAAGGTGTTATCACGGCTGGCGTCGACGGTACTTTTTCGCTGCGACCAACTCCAGCTGCTAATGTCACTTTAAAAGTAAAGACTAGAGATTAGAAATCGGAGACCTTCACACTCCCGATGCAAAAACTTCGTATTTCACTAATGTTCTTTGAGTACCACACGTTTTGAGGTAACAAGCTCTGTATGCAGCCGTGCAACAATCGTTTGCTCACCATTGTGGCTATAGGCGGCTTATGGAGAGGGCATCGCAATGGCGAACTCAGCAGCAGACAACGCGGTTGTCTCCACCCTCCAAGGAGGTGAAGCGGGGTGCGGGTTTGAGAAACCCTAACTGCTTCTTAGGGTTCCTCGATGTGCGCGCCTCCCTCCGCCGCATGCTGTTTGCATGCGTAGAACAGTTGATGAATGTTATTCACTGCCTCGTGAGATTTTTTCCGCTGACAATTTCGCTATTTCGCGGGAACGTTATCTACTTCATGATTGGAGTGTTCAAATGTGTTATAAATTTTTTTGCTGTTTCACAGACCTGTGAACTCTGTTAGTGTATGGATACACGTTTTTTTTTCTGCTGTTACGAATCACTTGATGTTTCTTATGCACCTCCTGCCTGGACCGAAATTCTGGTCTGCAGGCTGTCTAAATAAATAAATAAGATAAATAAAAATATTCAGCTCACACTTCTTCACGTCGCACGCACCTCAGCAATCTTCAAAAATGCACAACTGTAGTATGATTTTGCCGCGAACAATTACGTGGGATTACACACCTTCTCGATTGTGCCTTTTGGGACGGTTAGGATTAGTTTACGAGAACGTGTGTTGGAGAAAACAGATGAATAAATGAATAGAGATGACACTAATTGGCGCTCGTTTTCATAAGGGGATTTATTTTGTGGTTTGTCTTTTTTGAAGAGGAGAATTTGCACACAGAAATCAAGAAAAGGATGCGGTTCATTGAAAGAAATAAAGAAATACAGAGGTGCAACAAAAAAAGCTATAGCACGGTGATAGCGGGTCAGCCATCTTCTAGGCGACCATGAACGCAATCGTTTTGGCCCCGCCTGCATTATTTGTCTTCTGTTCCCCCGTAAGAAACCATATTATCATTTATACCAGTGTCACATGGGTACTTCTGACCGGGATCAGTCAGTCCAGATAGGATTTTTTTTGGTCGCCATAGCCGCGCGGATAACGAGGACAATCTTGGTGCAGAGTTTCTTCTCACACAAGTAACCCGATCGCTAGTTTTTTTGACAAAAACATACTTAGTTCAAACAATCATTTTGTTATGTTTGTGTATCGTAGTAGATGAGTCGCTGTTGGTGACACTTAATCGTATTCACATTGCTCAAAGCCCGTCTTCACTTTGGAGGCCACTGCGCAAAGCTGCTTTCACACCAAGAAGATGAACAGATGGCTAAAAGGTGCACCCTCCACGAAGTCACTGTAATATGTGATGCTGTAAGTACGTGCGTCGTATACTGGCCCACAAGCATGAAAATGATCCGAACACAGACGGACATGCCACAAAAAGAACTACTTGAGATGCAAACGTACAGCATGTTATCATGCGACAGAAAAACATCCGCATCACAGAACTCCCCATAAAACTTTTATTTAATTAGCATGCCCCGCATATACGACCTTTGGCAGAAGCTAATCCTTTAAGAGACGGTTGCCACAGTGTTCCTAATTTTATAATCACTAATTGATATATTTCAGCACTACTGCGGCGCGCAAGCTGCCGCAAATAAACCACCTCCATTGATTTCTGCGACGCGCCCGCGAGAGCATCGGAGAAAAATGGTGCCATGCGGCGCGCGTACGGTGAGTGGGCGAGGAGACTCGGGGAGAAAACGTGCACGTGGAGGAGAGTGTCGTTACTTCATGGAGGAAGGAAAAACTAAGGAGAGGCCCTATCGTATCTCAATGCATTGCGAGAAACGTGGCGGAGTGTGACCTCAAATTTATGGGGCAAACAAACCGGTATGGGGCTAACAAAACAGCAGGCGCTCCATGGCGTGCTCTCAGAGCTGTTTCACTTCATAATCCCGGAACGCGTATTGTATGGTTTGAATGCAGTAAAATGTTGTGAGCACACCTTTCCCAAAGTGTTCGTGCGTGGCAGGCCCGAGAGCGGCGTGCTGAAATATTTCGTGGAGTGTTTTAAGTGTGAATACACTTTATAAGCGACCCCAAACCATCCACCGCCGTCGGCGGCGTCCGCAGTCCTCTCTCTATCTTTAAAAGAAAGAGGACTTGGCGGGCCGCAGCGCGACGCTCTACCGAATAAGCTACGGACGTGACGCTGATATCGGTGTCAGTAACGCGCCTTATACCCCCTCCCCCTTCGCTCGCCCCTCCTTGCTGCAGCTGCACGCGCACCCCTCTCTCTCGCGCGCCCGCCATCTCTCTCAGTCTCCCGTCGAGAGCGGGTCGTGAGGGGGAGTAGTTAAAATCCGTTGGCATTCGCCAGTGAGTTAACGTAAATTCCCCCGTGCGATCATATTGCGATTCCCAGGAACCATTACACCATAAAGGCACCATAGTGTGATTAATAAATATATTAGTGCGAATTAATAAATACCCCTCATAGCATCACCCCGTGCATTCGCACTCAACCATGTTCACCCTCGGGGAGATTCTTGGGAGTTTTTTTGTGCAACGGCACAGAAAGTACCGGCACGTGTCGTAATGAAAATCATTCAGCCCCTGCATCATCGTATTCGAACTCTCCCGGCAGTGACTTACGCGTTCTGCTCGCCAGAAGGCATTATTTTTTTCTCCCTCTCTAGCCAGATTTCCTTATCTATTGGCCGATTAGGATTTTTTTGCTCGTATGTAGTGTCAATGTGCAATGCACGATTTCGAGAGCTTGCTTCGTAGCTATTCCGTGCAACGCCAGGCTAGTACTTGACATACTTCACGTCGGTAAGAAGGCACAGCTGTATTGTATACGTGATCGTGCTCGTAAAGTGTATATTTCCAGTGCGCACACAACTAAAACGCAGCAAGCGCAGACCGTACAATGCATACATACTTAGTCCGGTAACAAGAAAAGTTCATTGCCCTTCCGTATGAACGACACAACTTCTGAAAACACGACACGATGCCTACAGCACTAAAACGAAAGTTAGTGTGTGTTGTCCGTAGACACTATGAGTAAGAACCAATGGAGCGTACAGCTGAGAGCTCCGCATGCAAATGCCATCAACAGTGAGGCGAACATACGTGAAAAGTGCCACCAGGTACATACAGTGGTGCATGCGATTCGCACCGAGTATACACTACAGCTGGGCATAGCACAGCTTTTCTAAAAGAACACGCAAAAGAAGCAGCGCTCGTGCATTGACTCACAGCCGGCAGAAAACACCACTTCCAAGGCTGCTCGGTGGCTGCTCGCCGGAAATCGCGAAGTGTTTATCTGCTTCTCCACTAGGAGGCAGTGTGCGTGTTTGGGATGCGGCGGCTTCGCGAATATGACGTCATGGCCTATCCTATCTTTAAACATTGTCACTCTTGCCATCAGAATACTTTAAAAAAGCGCTAAACTTAGACGTTTAAAACCCTCAAATTTTGCAATACAATTTGTAAACAAGCGTGCTCACGTAATAAAAATAAACAAAAATAGCATAAAGTTTATAAAACGTTTTTCAGGAAAGATACCATGGCCGTTTATCCAATTTACTAAGTGCGGAGAAGAGCGCTTGCAGCTTGGATGGATGGATGGATGGATGGATGAATATGGCTGTACCCTTTAAATCGGGTGGTTGCTAGCGCCACCAAGCCGCAATACCTAATGAACCAAAAACTAGATTTATCTTTCTATTACCTTTATATAGTGAAGTTGAGGACTGGTACTTTGAAGTGAAAGATTTAATTTTCACTCGTGCATTGATTTTAGCCACCAATCAGATAACCTTCTTCTAGTTAATTCTACCCGCTTAAAGTCTATTTTGCTCTCCTTGTCCCTAAACCCCAGTGCTTTGAAAAACTCTGCGCGATCATCCTAAACTATAGGGTGAAGCCCTTTACAGAACATTGCGGAGTGTTCGGCAGTTTCCTCCTCATCTCCACACGCACTGCATACAGTGTCTACCCCTTCGTATTTGGCCCAATATGTCTTGGTTCGCAATACTCCCATCCAGGCCTCAAACAGTAGAGAACTACCCCGACTATTATCATGGATCCTTTCCTTGGTGATTTCCTGCTTAAAAGTTCGATTGATCTCTAATGCGGACTTCTTAATTATGCCGATTCTCCACATATCTGTCTCAGCTTCCTTCACCTTTTTCTTAATCAATAATTCTTTTTGGTTTGGCTCCCTGGTGTTTTCTAAGTATTTACCAGTCAATTTTCTGGTTCGCTTCACCCATTTTGTATCAACTGTCTTCATGTACAAGTAGCTGAAAACCTTCCTAGCCCAATGCTTCTCCCCCATTTCTCTCAATTGCTTCCCGAATTTCATCTTGCTGCTAGCTTCCCTGCCCTCACATAATGTACATCTCATACAACCTTGTACTACCTGATTTGGAGTACTCCCGTGAGCTCCAAAGGCAATCCTACCTTTTCCACGTTGCTTAATTTCTAATCTTGCTTGAACTTCTGATCTCATGCACAAGACCGTATTGCCGAACGTCAAACAAGGAACCATGACCCCTTTCCATATTCCTCTCACAACATCATACCTACTGTAATTCCACAGTGCCCTGTTTTTCATCACTGCTGCATACCTGTCACCTTTAGTCGTCACGTATATTTCGTGTTCCCTTAGGTACTCGGCCCCATCACTTATCCATACGCCCAGATATTTGTATTTATCCGTTATCTATAGCATGACGTCCTGTATTCTAAGCTCACTACCTTCATTGTAATTAAAAATTATGACTGCTGATTTTTCCCTACAGAATATGAAATCTAACCTATCTCCCTCATTACTGCAAATGTTTATCACTCTCTGCAAATTTTCCTTGTTGCCGGCCATTAGCACTATATCATCTGCGATCATCAATGCTGGTAGTGCCTGTTCAATGAGTTTTCCATGTTTGACGAAAGAGAGGTTGAAGCCCAGCGCACATCACTCAAATTTGGCCTTTAATTCTTGTAGGTAGATCATGAATAATAAAGGTGACATAGGACATCCCTGCCTAAGCCAATGTTTTACCTCTGCAGGCTTGGATACTTCTTTTTCCCACTTTATAACTACCTTGTTGCCTTTATAGATATCCTTTAAAAGATTAGTGACTCCATCTTCCACGCCTAGTGTGTCCAGTATTCCCCACAATTCCTCTTGAACCACGCTATCGTACGCTCCCTTGATATCCAAAAATACTAGCCACAGGGGCCTGTGTTCCTTCTCTGCTATATTGGTGCACTGCGTCAGTGAGAACAGATTGTGCTCCAACCTTCTTTGTTTCCGAAACCAATTTTGCAGTTCCACCAGCACCTCCTTATCTTCTATCTACGCCTGCAGTCTTTCTTTTGTAATCTGCATCGCCAGCCTGTAGACCCCTGATGTCACGTTTATAGGACGGTAGTTGTTTATGTCAGCTTTGTCCCCCTTTCCTTTATAGATGATGCTGATCGATCCTGCTAAGTTTCCATTGATCGGGAACTTCTCCATAGATTATTATTTTGCTCACTGCCTCTCTCAAAGTCTGCTGAGACTTCGGACCTAATGTCTTTATCAGCATAATTGGAATGCCATATGGGCCAGTTGATGTACTACTGGGAACCCTGTTCTCAGCCCTTTCCCACTCTCGTTGTTCAAACGGAGCCATTGCGCCACTTGATTCATCCTTGTCTATTGTGGTGCATAAAGCACTTCTGTGTTGAAATTTTTCTGTCACCCTTGTTCTTATACATTCAATAGCTTCGTCCCCTGCTAGCCTAGCACCTTGACCTGTAGTTAAAATCCTCTGCTCTAGGCTCGTCTCATTTCTTAGGGAGTTTAGATGGTTCCAAAATTTCGCAGTTGCCTTGCTATCTTTTGTATCTACTTCTTTCAGCCACTGAGCCTCTTTCTTCTAATCCTTTCATTGATCAGGAGGGATGCATCCCTTCTACAGCTTAAAATGATTTCACATTTTCATTCAACATCATCTGTCGGTTCACCCCGCTGCTTTGCATGTCTTTGTTCCCTAGAGGCATCCTGACGTTTTGCTATGGCTTTCTTAACTTCCTCATTCCACCAACTTTTGGGTTTGTGCCTTCTTTTTTTGGTTGACTTGTCACGTGCCTTATAAAACTCTAGCTCAAACAATCTAATTAGATTCTTGTATGTACACATTGTGTTATTATCCTCAGTGATTACTTCCTCCATTAGTTTAGTAGCTATTTCTATTTGCCTTTCTGAATAAAACTTTTTCTGTATTTGCACATCTGGTCTCCTTCCCATTTTCACTGCTCTTCCAAAACGTAGCTTGATACGTTTGTGATCACTACACAGACGTTTGGAGCCACCTTCATCTCTGTGCATTCCCTTGAGCTTATCATACATCATATGTGGCATCAGTGCGTAATTTATCGTCGACTGGAGCCTTCCTACCTCCCATGTCATTTGCGCTTCACACTTCTTGGTACTGTAGCAAATGATCAAATCAATCAAATCATGCCTTTCAGACATATCCATGATCATTTTGCCTGTCGGGTCGGTATACCCATCTATATCTTTTATGTGCGCATTCATATCTTCTAGTATAATTATCTCGCACTCTCCTCCTAAATCCTCAATGTCCTTTGATATACACTCTACCATTGCCTGGTTTTCCTCTCTGGCCTTTGCTTCTGTCTACAAGTACACGAAACCAAGGAGTGTCGTTTGCCTTGCCACTTTCCATTTTAGCCATAAATATTCCTTGCACTCCTGCTTGATCATTTGCCAGTCTGTACTTTTATAATTGAATGCCCCAATACCACCGCCTTTTCTGCTGCCTTCTGTTCAATAACAATATTCCCGCGCATAATCCTGGTTGTTAGGAGGTTGTTCCATGTCCCGAAGATGTGTTTCTACAAAACCGCATACTATCGGCTTCTCCTCCGTTAGCTGTTCTCCTATCTCTTCCCACTTCCGCCTGTTTGCCACCCTGCATGTTAATATACCCAAGTCTGAATTGGCTCGGCACTCATGGCTACGTGTATTGTTGCCCCGGACTCTACCTATCTTAGATACTGGTGTCACTTCGGAATCGTATCTGTCCATACCACCTGTCAAAGAGTCTCTCTGGTTGTCTTCCTCGTTACTAGCTATCCTGCACCCCGAAGGGCCCACGTGCGCCCCAAAAAAGCTACTGCGAAAAAAAGTCCTGCAAGTCGCCAACGCACCCCTTGACCTAGACGCCCATCGAAGTGAATTCTGTCTCGTTGAAAACCGCCCCACCTATGTACCTCTCTGTTTATTTCCACCACCTCAAAGCCTTTTCCTCGACTGATCCGCCATACTTCTTGGTTTGCGTTGACAACCACTCTTTGCAGGTTGCTGTCACGCACCGGTACCTCCGGTATCGTGCATATCACTACCTGTACCTGAGGAGAAGTTGCGCGCATGTTATCGACCGCTTTCGCCAGTGTGGTTGCTAGTCCTGCTGTATCTCTATTTAGGACATCGTTTAAGGCGCCTGAAATTATCACGAGGTTTCGTCTATCAGCTGTAGTTTTGAGTTTTGTGCTCGCTTGCCTCATGGCTGCTTCCAGCTGGCGTCCTGAGGACGCCCCTACTACAACCCTCTTGTCACTTCTTACCCCCTCTTTGATTTCTTCTGTGCATCGAGTTAAATTCGAGTCCCCGGCGATTATAACATGCTGTGACTTTTCGGCTGGAGCGTCCTGCACCTGGGGGTTACTTGCACCTGTGACGCCGGCTGCTTTGTCCCGTTGCCGCCGCATAACTACTTTGCTGAAGCTGCGCCTTGCGACAATTAAACCGGCTGAACGTTTTTTTACTTGCTTGCTCTTTCTTCTCCGCCGTTCTGGTTGCCGGTTCCCTACTTTTCTCTCCGTAGGCCGCTCCTTTGTTCAGTTTTGCTAGTGCTTCCTCGGCAGACTGCAGTATTTGTCCTATTGCCCTCGTTTTCTCTTGCTCGGTGACCAACGCAGTCTCCAGCTCGGTGATTCTCATCAGCAGTTCACTCTGGGCAACCATCATTTTCTCTATTTTTTCCTCGACCTCACACTGCCTACACTTCGCGTGAGCCTCTTCTCCATCCGCTTCTACACTTGGGTCTATTTTCAAACCCACCCCACATCGTGAGCACTATACAGTCTTTATAACCCTATCTTTCTGACACCAATGGTCCCTATGACTTGTCTCACTCGATAATTACAAAACTCGAGGCCTGCCCTACAAAAAAGAGAAAGTCTAAGTATTCAGTAGATGGCGCCACCTTGTACGTTGATAGGTGAAGAAAACGGAGACCATCATGAGGAGAATCGATATGTTTAAGAAGTACGCACTAGAGATCTGTCAATATTTTAAGCAGATAATTGTCAAGGAAACGATCTTTGATGATACTCGGGGTAGTTCTCCATTGTTTTAGGCCAGGACGGGAGTATTGCGAACCAAGACATATCAGGCCAAATACGAAGGGGTAGACACGGTATGCCATGCATGTGGAGAGGAGGAGGAAACTGCCGAACACTTGATAATGTTCTGTAAAGGGCTTCACCCTATAGTTCAGAATGTAGGCGGCGAGTTTTTGAAAGCTCTGGGGTTTAGGGACAGGGAGGGCAAAGTAGACTTTAAGCGGGTAGAATTAACTAGAAGAAGGTCATCTTATTGGTGACTAAAGTTAAGTCAAGAGTGAAAATTAAACCGTTCCGATCAATGGACCGGTCGTCAACTTCACTATTTAAAGAGAAAAAATGATAAATCGAGATAATGGTTCACTAAGTATTACGGCTAGGTGGCGTTAGCCGCCGCCCGATCTAAAGGGTACAGACACATCAATCCATCTACCCAGAGCGTGGCGATGTGGCCGATTGCGCCGACTAGCTTGCACCCCGGGTGAATCGGCGTCTGCGTTTTTCGTTGCCATGCGCCGAAGCTCGACTTCATCTGAAGAGTCTCTTACTGCGATGTTACACAGATCCACGAAAACAAGAAAATTCCGAGTGTAATGGGTGCCCCCCAAATAGTGATCACACATTCTTCGAAAAGCTGAATGAATTCCTGTGTTCTAGCAGATGTGACACAAGCAATGTGTTGATAGCTGGAGACTTTAATGTTCCGTCCATCGACTGGTCCGGTGATTTTCCGCAGCCACTCGTCTGTGCGGCGGAACCCATTGTGGACCTTATGCTCTTTCATAATTTAACGCAATTAGTCAAACAACCCACGCGCATTCAGAAAGACAAGAGCTCACTCTTGGATCTCTTTATTGTTAGCCAGAGTATTGCAAGTCGAAACGTTGATGTACAAGTAATGGAAGGAATTTCAGATCATAAAATGGTTTTCTTGTCGATCCCTGGAAATCGTATCATCAAAACAGAGAAATACCGACGGTCGGTTCCAGTTTTTTCACGTGCTCAAGATGTGGACATTATTGACGCTCTAGACATGTCCTTTCCAACATTCTGTTCCCTTTACGAGTCAAATGATTGCTCTGTCGAACACTTGTGGCACTTTTTTAAATCACTTGTTTTGTCGTGCATTGAACAATTTGTGCCCTTCAGAGAAATTTTCAGCCATAGGGTTAATCCAAGGATTACAAGAGAAATAGTGCGTATGGGACGAAAGACAAAAAAATTAAGAAAACAGCATCGCAAGTCTCCATCACTAGCTAACAGTGAAAAACTTGTGTCAATGCGCAAACGCCTTCAAGAAAGCATTAAAAAGGCTAAAGAATTTTACCACAAAGTAACTATGAAAAATTTTCTTCTCTCGTCTCCTGAAAAATTTTGGCGCTATTTTTCCCCAAATAAGAAGTCGATTTCTAACATTGTAGTTAACGGGGAAACCGTCACTGACCGACTCACAATTGCAACGTCCTTTAACGAATTCTTCTGTTCAGTATTCACGAAAGATGACACAATTACACCTTCAGTCAACCAGTTCGAGAACATTCCCCCAATAAGCAACATTTCGATATCCCAGGAAGGTGTCCTTTCTCTTTTGTTTCAAATTGATCGTAAAAAAACACCCGGAATAGACTGTATTGATAACCACTTCTTGGTGAGGTACGCTGAATGGAGCTCACATTATCTGCATCTTATATTTAACAAATCTTTATCCCAATCTAAGATCCCAGAAGACTGGAAATACGGTAAAATTACGCCTATACCTAAATCAAACACTCCACATTTGGTTACTTCATATAGACCTATCACCCTCTTGTGTACAAGTGCAAAAATATTGGAACATATTTTGTTCAAGCACTTATCAACATTTCTAGAAGAAAACAAACTTATTGACCCCAGGCAACACGGCTTCCGAAAAGGTCTATCTACCGTAACACAACTATTAGAAACAGTACATGAACTCGCCAAAACCCTTGACAGGCAAGGTCAAACAGATATTATTTTTCTAGATTTTGAAAAAGCGTACGATCGCGTGTCGCACCAAAAGCTGCTTTTAAAACTTCAACCCATACTGAAGAACGATACACTTCTGTCATGGATAAAAAATTACTTAAATTTAAGACGACAATGTGTAACAATTGATGGTACGTGCTCTCCAGCAGAGACAGTTATATCCGGTATACCTCAAGGTTCGGTGCTTGGGCCACTTTTCTTTCTTGTGTTCATTAATGACATAGTACAGGATATACCAGTAAAAATTAGACTATTCGCAGATGACTGCATCCTCTATCATGAAATTCAAAGCCGCTGCGACCAAGTTCTTTTGAATTCTTCTTTAGTGAAAATACAAACTTGGTGTTCAACGTGGCAAATGAGTGTTAACAAGGCTAAAACGGTAGCCATGTCAATAACGCGTAAACAGCATCCCCTAAGCTTTCCATATTCCATAGATAATCACACTCTTTCTGTTGTAGAAAGGTACAAATATTTAGGCGTAATTATTACCTCGGACCTTAGATGGAATGAACATATTTCGTATATTACAAGTAAAGCCATGCGTAAACTTGGATACCTTCGAAGGTCATTGCGAAAATCAACCAAGGAAATAAAGTTACTGGCTTACAAAACTTCCATTAGGCCCTCCCTCGATTATGCATCAGTTATATGGGATCCGTACACAAAAAACAACATTGATAAACTAGAACTCGTTCAAAGGAAGGGCATCAGGTTTGTTCATAATTGCTATCGCTGGCAAGTATCTGTAACTTCAATCTTGGCAGAATCAGAGCTGGATACATTGCAAAAGAGACGTCAGCTTGAACGGCTCAAGTTTTTGTACTCCCTTTATCATGATAAGCTGGCAATAGACAAGAGTAATTTTATCGACCTGGTTGGTAAGCGCTCGACGCGATCACACCACACGAAAAAGATAAAGGATTTTAGCTGTAAAACAGACACATTCAAAAACTCCTTTTTTTCCGAGAACAACGCGTGAATGGAATCGACTTCCATCCAATGTAATTGATTGTACTACACTAAATTCTTTTGCTAAAGCATTGTCAGATTATCTGTAATTTTTTCGGTATCTTGGTCGTCACTCCGCTTTCCTAGTATCGCGACTTCTGCAAACTGATATGTGATTGCGAAACAATAATGTTGTTCTGATGTTTTTTTTTCTTTTTTTGTTGTTGATGTTGAGTGTGTCACATTGTAGCTCTGTTTTGTTTAGCGGTGCACCTCGGTCCAGATTTCTCCTGCTCTTTCCAGTCATGTCTTGTATATTATTAATAGTTTTTATCAGTGTAGGTCTGGCTTGGTACCAAACAAGTTGTTAAAAGTAC
This sequence comes from Rhipicephalus microplus, assembly GCF_013339725.1. Classification (NCBI taxonomy): domain Eukaryota; kingdom Metazoa; phylum Arthropoda; class Arachnida; order Ixodida; family Ixodidae; genus Rhipicephalus; species Rhipicephalus microplus. Next base: position 10,214,442 of record NC_051175.1, read on the forward strand.
CTGCTGTCACTTTGTTGATTGCGTAATTGTATATTTTTTGTTTTTATTTTGTTCCCGCTCATTGTTGCGGTTGTTTTGTGGACGTATTTGCGTATGTTCTCGCATTCTTTTATTTGTTCTGCCCGCTCCTGCCAAAGGCCTTTTTCAAAGGCTGGCAGTAAATCTGAAAATAAATAAAAATAATTTCAGCATGCAGTGGCGACTGTGAGTGAACGTCACCTTAAAACTGAGTATTGTTCCATCATGGCGGCACTCGAGCGGTTATGGGTTTTATTGCATGGGCCCTATGGGGAGCTTTTTCTCTAGAGTCTGTATAATAATTCTATGGCGAAGGCCATAAAGAGGAAAGCGCATGCTCTACCATTCCAGCCGTAGTGTATGTTGGGGATGGGACCGGCAAAATGACCCTCAACAGTGGGGACCTGATTGGGTCAAAACGTCTTTTCCCGTTTCCCTAGGCCTGGCGCCTAGAGACTGCAAAATGACAAAAAGCGGCAGACGAATGTCTGAGATCAATTCCTGTTTCAAATATTCTCTTTCTGTAAAAATGTAAATAAACCTCTCGTACTCTTCATCGGCTCTTCTGTCCGGTTTCCTCCAACAGCAGCTCATCGATAAGACTAGGTGTGCGACAGCCTGCCTGGCAGCAAGGAAACCTGGGTGGTTGGGAAAACCTTCATTCCAATAATGGCGTAGTCCTTGTCGTGGAGAAGTGAGCTTCACAATTCAAGGACGGCTCCGCTCACAACGAGGAATGAGAGGTATTCGTGGCGAGATCGGGCTACCTATAGGTGGCAGCACCGTCCCCGCGAAAGTGGGGATCAGCGGTCGCTGGCGCGTATTGACCTTGTCAAAAACGCCTCCCTGGCACCGTCATAGTCCTCTTTGGGCTGCGCAAATTGGCGTGACTTCTCAAAAATGCACTGAGAAGGCTGCGCCCTTGGCCTTTGTACTGCCGCATGCAGCCCATCATGGCGGTGTTTTTTTCCCTCCTGGGAAAAGGTGTATGCAAATACATGCAGCGACGCTTCGTTGCGTGCCGTCGAGCCGATTGTCGGCGGATAAAATGCGTTGGCTACAGTTTACTGTAATATCTGCGCTTTTCTCTACTGAATCGATGCACGAGACCTATGCAATGTTAACATTACTCACAAGTAAAGCGCATTCTGCCTTTCGTAGGGATGCTCGCACTGGGGGACTATCTTCACGCTTTCACACACAATCACGCCTTTGCTGTGTTGTTCGTACTTGGTTAGCTCGTGTTCCGACAGCTACGCACTGCTGTAGCGTGACTGAACTACTTATTTACATTTTTGTTATCTGAATAGTACAAAAAAGAGAGAAAGGAAGATCGTCGAAAGCCCGCATATCTGTGTGATTAGTTCAGTACCACCATTCGCACCTTATACGCATATAATTTTTTTCTCTCACTCTGTTCACCATGAAATGTCGGATATTTGATAAGTCTAGTCAGGAAAGCTTGATGGCTGACGACGCTTTGCGCTCCACTGCGTTCACCACGTGTACGCTCATGTTCATCAGTAAAAACTTAAAAATCTTGTATAAGAGTTCAACATACAGCTTTCATCGATGAATTACTAGCATGACAGTGCTACAACAAAGGCCTGCTTAATACGACAAGCATAATTTTTTCAGACAAAATTGATTGATATGTGGGGTTTAACGTCCCAAAACCACCATATGATTATGAGAGACGCCGTAGTGGAGGGCTCCGGAAATTTCGACCACCTGGGGTTCTTTACCGTGCACCCAAATCTGAGCACACGGGGACGGAACGTCATCAATGTTCTCAAGGTGTTTAGAGAGAATTCCTGTGGGCTGAAGTTCACAATAGAGTTTGTACAAGACAAGTCTCTGCAGTTTCTGGACATCAAGTTGCTCTTCAAGACAGATCATGTGTGTTGGTGGTGTAGTCTACGAGCCAAAAAACCACTGCTAAATTTTGCATCTAGTCACTCAAAAGCAATAAAAAATGCGATAGCATCCTCATGCTTTAGATCTTCGTTGCTTCGGTCATGTGCGCACGAGATTGCTTCCAGCTTTCAGGACCAGCTAAGCAAGCTCAGGGCAGCTGGGTATCCCAGCCATTTGCTGAACACTATTTGCAAAAAACTCATTCCAGTGATAAGAGGTACGGAAAGAAGTCCCAGAAGGATACAAAGTGAAAAAAGAAAGCTTGCAGTTCTTCCATATGTTCATAGGTTGTCCCATGGCTTGAAGAACGTAGCAGCGAGATACGGAGTAACCTCGGTTTTTACAGCACCCAACAAGCTGTCAAAGTTGTGTCCACGACTTCGGAACATGGTGGAGTCCGGCACTACGCAGAATAAGAACAGCTGCCAGATGAAACACAGCCAACAATACCGGTCTTGCGGAATAGCAGTGGTATACCAGGTTCCGTTCAGCTGTGGCAGATCGTATGTCGGGCAAACTGGAAGGTATGTAAACACACGGTTGAGGGAGCACGACTCGGCATTACGTAGTTCAGGACGAACACATCTGGTGGATCACTGCAAGTCTTGTGGGTGCGTACCAATTTTTACAGACACAAAGATTCTGTCAACTCACAAGAGAAAAATTAACAGGGAGTTGATTGAAGCATTCCATATTAGAAACATGGGAGAAAAATGTGTTGGCCAAGCTTCCGTCACCATGTCCGATAAAGAATTTGACTTTTTTGAAAGGCACGTGCAACAATTCATCTGCAGATGCGTGAACGTTTCAATGTTTGTTGTTTTGTGGTTCTTATCATGACGTAGCGCTGAATAAGCTTTCTTTAGGTTATCTCGTTTGTTCCTGGATCCACCGATGGAGGGGCGTGTGGGCTACGTGAAGATATAAGTACAGTTCATTGTTCAAAATAATCTAGTTGTGAGTTTGCGCCCGTGTTGTTTGCCTCTTTTCCTTGTGTCCATGTACGTGTTTGCGCAAAGAAGTCATGAAAATTAAACCGTTCACTGCAAAGTACCAATCCTCAAACTCACTTTTTACTCAAACTCAAGTATTACGGCTTGGTGGCGCTATCCACCGCCCGATCTAAAGGGTACAGCCATATCCATCTATCCATCCATCCATTATCACGGCAGCGGGCGGTGCCACACCGCGTCGGCTGCTGATGACGTTCAGCCGCGCGCTGTGCTCTGCACGATTGTATGAGCGGGTTTTTTAAATGTTGCTTAATTGTCTCTGGAGAAGCATACTGTGAGCAGCAAGCACTCGGTCGCGGTGAAACAGTACATGTAGCGACAGTCAACGCAACTCCCCCCCCCCCCCCCCCCAAAAAAAAAAACACTGAAATATACGTGCAGAACAGGGCGACCACGTTGGTATTTTCAGCGTCACTGACAAAAGCTTTCCTTTCGAAATGCCTGCATACGTTGCTTTGAAATGAACATTAGAGTGAACGTATTTGTGCCTATGTTTTTCAGTTGTTACACCGGGTGAAAGTTGAGTAGATTCAATAAACAGCTTCAAAAACGAAAGCAATGATTTTTATAAGAATGTTCAGAAATCTGTACACAAGCAGCAATGAACACAAGCAGAAATGAACACAAGCAGCAACATAAATTAACACGCACATGTAATGAGTCAAGCTGTGTTACAACTTCAGCACTTTTCGAGAGAGAGGCTTGTTCTCCAAGATTCTCACAGCAGCATTTCTGTCAGTCACAACGAGTGAATAATTACTGAGCATTGGCTTTATGAACTTTTTTGAAGTGAGCTCGAAGAGCTGCTTTCGGTGGTCGACGTCTGCGTTCCCACAACTCAGAACTGGAAGTACCACAAGTAGTTCAACAGTGCGCTTCACGCAAACTTCAAGAAGCTTTGTGATGTCTCTTCTGTCCGCCAAAACACAGTCTACAAACTTCCTGAGCCCTACTAAAAGCTTCAAGAGTTCTTGGCTTGGATATAGCAGTCCACCACGGTCCTGATGTGCGATAAGCCCAAGAAAGGGTGTGTTGGCTTTGGGCCCTTGCAGCAGTGCGACACAATTCTGACAGGAGATACTCTGGCTTGCAGCTCAGACAATAAACCCTCCCACCATTGCCACGCTTGCAACATCGGGATTTGAAGACATGGTCCTTCCGAAGGGCAGTGCTCCTTTAATGCGGCAACTGCCATGTCTAAGATCTTTTCAGCCACACCTGGGTTGGTAGTATGACTTAATTGAGAAGGAAGAAGTTGTATCGATGCAAAGGACGTCGAGCTTTGAACGTTGCTTTCTTTGGAAGCTGCAACGATGCCAGTTTTCAACATTTTCTCTAGACCGCACACAGTGCTCTTCACGTCCAACATGTCGTTGCTGCCGGCACTTCGCCGTAAAAAGCCAAAAAGTGACTCGATTGGATCATTTGACAAATTTCGCGTGAGCACAAACTTAAAATGCTTCACGGTGAGCAAATGGCGTATGCAATCCACGTTTGATTTAGTTACGAAGACAACGGCATGATACGTCTCTTTACTGAAAAAGTTTCCTGTCAAACTTTAATTCTTCAAATCTTCGATGTAATCGAGGAAGACAGTTTCCAACCATTCAAGCCTCGGGTCTTCGACATCTCTGAACGGCCGGGAGTCTTTGTTGTTGCAGTGAATATACTTTTCGAAGTTGCTCACGTCCATGAGGGCGAACCATTTTTGCATCATTTTCATGAACTCGATGGTAGGGCCCGCTGACGCGAATTCCAAGTCACAGGTGTGTCCGGCCTGGTCTTTGAGATAGCTGACAGCTGCGGTCACTGCTGCCGAGAACAACTGCACAGCAGGCCTAACGCTCATTTTCTCGATATTTGAAGGGTAGACATGCTTGCGGGTTAAAAATCTGCGGCCTCACTGAAGAATGCTTCTGCATCCTATACAATTGTTTAATATACTTTGATGACACCTGCTTATTTCTACCGAAGTCCTTTGCCAAGAACTGAGATCTCACATTTTTTATGATATGGCTCTGGTCAAAGGAGAGGTAGATTTCTTTTGAAGAATCGGCGGGATGTGGAGCTCTTATAGCTGCTTCGCCTTTGCACATGATGTTCATGGCTGCCACGTTTATCTTGTGATTATCTGTCACAAGGCGGACAACGTCAAAACCGGCGTCTGCTGTCTTTTTTAGCACGCGACTTATGACCAGAGCAAGTTGCTGACCGGTGCAGCCCTTTGCAAAAAAATACCCTACTGGTATCTTGAACCTGGCACATAGGCCACACAGAAGGAAACACAAAAGCGAGTTGGCCAGATACTCTCTTGATTTAGGAGTTAGTTGTTCCAGTCCAGGACCCATATCCACGTCGCCAACAAAGTCATCCCGCTGCTTGTGATACAGCAGTTTGGGCTGTATCCCCATCTCATCAATAACGAGGCTGAAAACCTTTGACTGGGGCGTGTTGAAACGTTCCAGTTCTGTTTGGAGGCGCAGGCGAACAAGCTCGCTGAAACCGACTTCTCCAGAGCTGCTGCGAATATATTTTTGAAGAGTAGTGCGACATGGCAAAGTTAGTAATTTATCGAACCTAATGTGTCCATATGCTTTGGTAAAAATATGTCGAATGACAATGCAGTGTCTAATCGTTGTTTCTGACCACGACGGTCTCTTCTTTTTATAATTCTTCATTTGATCTAACAGTAACACAGCTTTTGTGCTTCCCTCTTCGGCATCGGCCACAACTTCCAAAAATGCGCTTACAGAGCACTCTTCTTTAAGTTTTTGGAGATAGTTCTTGTAGGCATCCACAGTTTTTCACAGCCTTTCAATTTTAGCTTTCAGAGCGCGTTTCTTTTTGCGCCATCGCTTGCACCGAACAAAAAAATGCGATGAAGGCGCGCTTGGGGCTGTTTAAGTCTTCACAGAGCGCTTGTAGGGCAGGGTCACTTTTTTTCTGGCGCTCTTTCTTGTGCTAACCACGACAAGCACATCTTGATTGTTTCCATCCTGGGTGCATGTTAAATTCGTCACCACAGCAGGCCCTGTCATGGCGAGCAAACCTACGTTGCGGTTGCCACTCAATAAACTGGTACTTTCTTGCACGGTTTCACTCAGGTTCGTGTTCTCGCTTGTTGGAGACTGGTTAGTTTTAGGACAACTTGCCTCCATCTCGCTTCCTCCTGTCGACAAGGCTGCGGTATTATTGTCGTCGTGGCTGCTGGCGTTGCTCGGAGAAGGCTCACGCTTTCTTTTCCGTATTCTTCTATCCCGCTTTACTGCGACCCTTTCGAAGTCCACAGTCTCACCAGTTGGGGCGTCAAACACGCTTGGAACAGCACCCGGTTTTATAAGTCGTCTTGTGCAACCGTCTTTGAAGTCAGATGGAAGAAAGTGCAGACTACATACCACTGAGTAGTTTGAGGTACTGTTTGGCACCCACTCTTCTCTTGAAATAGCCATTAACCATCGCTCGCGTGAAGTGCTCTCAGCCGGTATCTCAGGAAACGATACGCCGTCTTGTTTTCGCCGCTGACCAGACCTGCACTTTGGCACGCAACAATAGCGCATGTCCGAATGTATATAGTTGGACCGGACGCACGCACAACACAAGTAGTAGGAACAAACCTTTCGAAATAAAAAAAAATGCAAGTACTACCAGTAATGCAAGCGTGCGCACCCCTAGCACTCGCGATGCAATGCAATGTACGTCTGCTAGCTGTCATGATTTCTCGCATGAAACGACAAAAACAGTTGAAAAGGCTATGTAAAATACTTTCCACTGTCTTAAAACTTATGAATTATCATTCCTGCGTTCAATTTTGCTATAATACGAGTTATTTGCTTGTTTGTCTGCAGTAATTATCAAGCAGAACCGCACGCCGCGCGCTTTTTTTCTGCGCGCTGCGCGAACGTCGTCTGCTAAACGTTTTTCACCAGCGGCCCATAGGGGCGCGTTAGTCGAGAGTTGTTCAAGACCTGCAACGGTACACCGCTATTTCGGAGGCTATGCAAAGTGTTGCGTTGTTGCACCGTCCGCCACAGGTGACGCTAGCGACCGAGAACATTCTGTTCAAGCTGTCACGGTGGATGGACGGGTTTTTCGAGCGCTCCGAATCGACTGCGCAGATAAGTGTTTTTGCATGTTTTGAGCTTGTCTTTATGATTATAAGGCAGCGGTTGAAATCTTCGTAGCACTAATTTTGTGTTACGGCTTTTTCGGGGGCCAGTCACCAGGTATTTATTAGTTAATGCGGGTGTGTGTGTTTGAAATTTTTTTTCGTTGTTTTTTTTCTTTTGCCACCCCGTGGGAGAGGTGCGCGTACATTGAACACGCAAATTTTTGTAGTAGAGCTTAGGCTTTCTTTTTTTTTTCGTAGTGCACGGCTCGAGTTTAGTAATTATTGAGTATAGGGACAATTGGTGTCAGAAAGACATGGTTAAAAAGACTGTGAAGTGTTCAGGATGTGGAGTGGGTTTGAAAGTGGACTCAAGCATAGAAGCGGATAGAGAAGAGGCTGACGCGAAGTGTAGGCAATGTGTGGTCGAGGAAAAAATGGAGAAAATGATGGTTGCCCAAAGTGAACTGCTGGTGAGAATCGATGAGCTTAAGACTGCGTTGGCGACAGAGCAAGAGAAAACGAGGGCAATGGGAGAAAGACTGAAGTCCACCGAGGAAGCACTAGCGAAGCTGAACAAAGAAGCGGCCTACGGAGAGAACAGTAGAGAACCGGCAACCAGAATGGTGGAGAAGGAAGAACAAGCAAATTTGGAAAAAACAGGTTTAGCCGGTTCAACTGTCGCAAGGCCCAGCTTCAGCGAGGTAGTGGTGGGGCTGGGTGGGGACAAAGCAGCCGGTGTCACAGGTGCAAGTAGCCCCAGGTGCAGGACGCTCCAGCTGAAAAGTCACAGCATGTGATAATAGCCGGGGACTCGAATTTAAATCGATGCACAGAAGCCATCAAAGAGAGGGTAGGAGGTGACAAGAGGGTGGCAGTAGGGGCGTTCCCAGGACGCAAGCTTGAAGCAGTCATGAGGCAAGCGAGCGCAAAACTCAAAACTACAGCTGATAGACGAAACCTCGTGATCATTTCAGGCGGTTTAAACGATGTCTTAAATGAAGATACAGCAGGACTAGCAGCCACACTGGCCAAAGGCGTCGATGACATGCGCGCCACTTCTCCTAAGGTACAGGTAGTGATATGCACGATACCGGAGGTACCGGTGCGTGATAGCAACCTGCAAAGAGGGGTTGTCAACGCAAACCAAGAGATATGGCGGATGAGTCGAGAGAAAGGCTTTGAGGTGGTGGAAATAAACAGAGAGGTGCATAGGTGGGGCGGTTTTCAACGAGACAGAATTCGATGGGCGACTAGGTCATGACGTGGGTTGGCGACTTGCAGGACGCGCAGTAGCTTTTTTGGGGGGCAAGCGAGCCCTTCGGGGTGCAGGATAGCTAGTAACGAGGAAAACAACTAGGGAGACTCTTCGACAGGTGTTATGAACAGATACGTTTCCAAAGTGGCACCCATGTCTAAGATAGGTAGAGTCCGGGGCATAAATAGACGTAGCCACGAGCGCCGAGCCCATTCAGACATAGGTTATATTAACATGCAGGGTGGTAGGAACAGGCTGAAGTGGGAAGAGATAAAAGAACAGCTAAGGGAAGAGAGGCCGATGGTAAACGGTTTTGTAGAAACACATCTCAGGGACATGGAACAACCTCCGAACAATCCGGACTACGCGTGGGAATATTGTAATAGAACAGAAGGCAGCAGAAAGGAGGGTGGTATTGGGGCATTCATTCATAAAAGTACAGACTGGCAAAGGGTCGAGCAGGAGTGCAAGAAACATTTATGGCTAAAAGGGAAAGTGGCAGGTCAAATGACACTCCTTGGTTTCGTGTACTTGTGGACGGGAGCAAAGGCCAGAGAGGAAAACCAGGCAATGGTAGAGTGTATATCAAAGGACATTCAGGAGTTAGGAAGAGAGTGCGAGATAATTATACTAGGAGACATAAATGCGCATATAGAAGATATAGATGGGTATACCGACCCGACAGGCAAAATGATCATGTATATGTGTGAAAGGCTTGATTTGATCATTGCAACAGTACCGAGAAGTGTGAAGGGCAAATAACATGGGAGGTAGGAAGGCTGCAGTCGACGATAGATTATGCACTGATGTCACATAGGATGTATGATAAGCTCAGGGGAATGCACATAGATGAAGGTGGCTCCAGAAGCTTGGGTAGTGATCACAAACGTATCAAGCTAAGTTTTGGAAGAGCAGTGAAAGTGGGAAGGAGACAAGATGAGCAACTACAGGAAAATTTTTATTCAGATTGGCAAATTGAAATAGCCGCTTAACAAATTGAGAAAGTAATCACGGAGGATAATAAGACAGTGTGGACATACAAGAATCTAATTGGACTCTTTGAGCTAGAGCTTGCTAAGGCGCGTAACAAGTAACCCCGGAAAAGAAGACACAAACCCAAAAGTTGGTGGGATGAGGAAGTTAAGAGAGCCATAGCAAAACGTCAGGAAGCCTCTAGGGAACACAGACATGCTAAGCAGCGGGGTGAACCAACAGATGATGTTGAAAGAAAATGGGAAACCTTTCTAAGCTGTAGAAGGGCTGCATCCCTTCTGATCAATGAAAAGATTAGAAGAAAGGGAGCTCAGTGGCTGGCAGAAGTACATAAAAAAGACAGAAAGGCAGCTGCGAAATTTTGGAACCATCTAAACTCCCTAAGAAATGAGACGAACCTAGAGCAGAGTTTTATAACTACAGCCCAAGGTGCCAGGCTAGAAGGGGACGAAGCTATTGAATATATAAGAGCAAGGGTGACAGAAAAATTTCAACAAAGAAGTACTTTATGCACCACAATAGACAAGGACGAATCAAGTGGTGCAATGACTCCATTTTCACAACGAGAGTGGGAAAGGGCTGAGAAAAGGGTTTCTAGTAGTACATCAACAGGCCCAGATGGCATTCCAATTAGGCTTATAAAGACATTAGATCCGAAGTCTAAGCAGGCTTTGAGAGAGGCAGTGAGCAAAATAATAATGGACGGTGAAGTTCCCGATGGATGGAAACTTAGCAGGATAAGCATGATCTATAAAGGAAAGGGGGACAAAGCTGACATAAACAACTACCGTCCTATAACAGTGACATCAGTGGTCTACAGGCTTGCGATGCAGATTATAAAGGAAAGACTGCAGGCATGGATAGAAGATGACGGGGTGCTGGGGGAACTGCAGAATGGGTTTCGGAAACACAGGAGGTTGGAAGACAATCTGTTCTCACTGACGCAGTGCATCGAAATAGCAGAAAAGGAACACAGTCCCCTGTGGCTAGCATTCTTGGATATCAAGGGAGCGTGCGATAGCGTGGTTCAAGAGGAATTGTGGGGAATACTGGACACAGTAGGCGTGGAACATGTAGTCACTAATCTTTTAAAGGGTATCTATAAAGGTAACAAGGTAGTTATAAAGTGGGAAAAACAGGTATCCAAGCCTGCAGAGGTAAAACGGGGGCTTAGGCAGGGGTGCCCCCCGTCCCCCTTATTATTCATGATGTACCTACAAGAATTAGAGGAAAAATTAGAGGGAAGTGGGCTGGGCTTCAACCTCTCTTTAGTCAAACAAGGAAAACCTATTGATCAGGCACTACCAGCATTAATGTACGCAGATGATATAGTGCTAATGGCCAACAGCAAGGAAGATTTGCAGGGATTGATGGACATCTGCGGTAATTAGGAAGATAGGTTATATTTTAGATTCAGTAAGGAAAAATCAGCAGTCATGATTTTCAGTGAGAACGAAGGTAGTGAGCTTAGGATACAGGACGTCACGCTAGAGATAACAGATAAATACAAATATCTGGGCGTATGGATAAGCAATGGGACTGAGTACCTGAGGGAACACGAAATATACGTGACGACTAAAGGTAACAGGAATGCAGCAGTGATGAAAAATAGGGCACTGTGGAATTACAATAGGTATGATGTGGTTGAGAGGAATATGTAAAGGGGTCATGGTTCCTGGGCTGACGTTCAGCAATGCGGTCTTGTGAATGAGATCAGAAGTTCAAGCAAGATTAGAAGTTAAGCAACGTGGAATAGGTAGGCTTGCTTTAGGAGCTTACGGGAATACACCAAATCAGGGAGTACAAGGTGATATGGGATGGACATCATTTGAGGGCAGGGAAGCTAGCAGCAAGATAAAATTTGAGAAGCGATTGAGAAAAATGAAGGAGGAGCGTTGGGCTAGGAAGGTTTTCAGCTACTTGTACATGAAGAATGCCGATACAAAATGGAGGAAGCAAACCAGGAAGTTGGCTGGTAAATACTTGGAAAACAGCAGGTGGCCAAACCAAAAATAACTATCGGTTAAGAAGAAAGTGAAGGAAACGGAGACTGACATGTGGAAAAGGGGCATGATTAAGAAGTCCGCACTAGGGATCTATTGAACTTTTAAGCAGAAAATTGCCAAGGAAAGGATCTATGATAATACTCGGTGTAGTTCTCTACTGTTTGAAGCAAGGCCGGGAGTACCGCGAACCAAGACATATCGGGCCAAATATGAAGGGGTAGACACAGTATGCAGTACGTGTTGAGAGGAAGAAGAAACTGCCGAACACTTGATAATGTTCTGTAAAGGGCTTCACCCTATAGTTCAGGATGATGGCGCAGAGTTTTTCAAAGCACTGGGGTTTAGGGACCGGGAGGGCAAAATAGACGTTAAGCAAGTAGACTTAACTAGAAGGAGGTTATCTGATTGGTGGCTAAAGTCAAGGCACGAGTGAAGATTAAACTCTTCACTGCAAAGTACGAATCTTCAAACTCACTTTTAAGGAAAAAATAAATAAATATAGTTTTGAGTTCATTAAGTATTACGGCTTGGTGGCGCTATCCACCGCCCGATCTAAAGGGTACCGCAATATCAATCCATCTATCCATCCATTCTAAAATAAAGGAGAAAAAGGGTGTAGCAGCCGTTTTTTTTCATGCGGCAGACATCTTCTAGAGGAGGCGTTGGTTGGAGACGGTCGTGAAACATGGCGCTAGGCTGAAGCGGCGAAGCGAGTGGCAAGGCCTAGTCGGTAGCCGCGTAAAAGAAGCTGGTTTGGGTGTTATTGCAATTACCACTATAGAGTTCATAAGCATCCGCGCATATTTTCATCGAAAGGCAGCACGCCGGCGCAACCTTCCTGCTCTCGTCACTGGCTGCGATCGCCGATGGAACCCGACGGAGAGTTGTGTTTACGCGAGGTTCGGAGACCGACGATTTGGTGTGTTTCGTGCCATCGTTCGCTTTGACTTGGAAACCGGAACGTCAACATCTGCAGGTGTCATCTACGGATGACACATGCTTGTCGTCAAAAGTGTTCGATCGCTGTGATTTGTATGTGGGCCGTGTTCGTGGTTCATTCGTGAGGATTGCTGGGTGATGACACAATCTGCGGTGATAAACTTTATCGTCGTCATTTGACATGTTCTGCGGCGTGTTCGCTGCTTTGCCGCGGGCAATATGATGTGGTGACCGCGTTGTGTCCGAAGTGCTCGATCGTGTCCCATGTTGACAAAGTTTGCTCACGAGATACCGGTCGGGGTATGAGCCTGCGATGTTCTGCGGTGGTGCTAGACGCAAAAGTTATTTGCGGTGCCTGTGTGCTCTGAAATGTGCCGTGAATAGATGGTGTTAGTGGAGCTTTATGGTGGATCTGGCATCTCGATACAGGAATCCCATCAAGCTTGAATTTGCTGTCTAGCTCGCGTATGTTTTGTTACAATTTTTTTTCCGCACTTGCACGCTTTGCTTTTATGCATTGCTGTATTAGATACGTGCAAGAATGTTGCAGTCATAAATGACAACTTAAGGTAGCGTTCATGCCTGATGTGTGAGAATAATACACACAGAAAATTTCAAATAAAGGAAGTCGTGATGCGAAAGTATTCTTAATGTTGCTTAACCACAGAGAAAGCTTATCGATAGTCAAGTGAAAAAAAAAAAAGCTCCGGTTCCGTACAAATTTTCCTATTATAATCGAAGCCTATATACATATAAGGAAAACTACAGTATAAATAACCAAAATTGTGTGTTCAATATAAAATATGTTAACGTACAACTGTCACAACAACTTATGTCAAACTTTCATGGCAGTTATGATGATAGTTACAAAAGCCAATCGAGTTGCCGAAGTCGTAGCTTTCCAGTACTTTGCAGATTGGCGTTTGCTCATTTTATTGTTATTGGCATATTGTTTTGCCATGAACCTTCTATTTAATGCAAACTAAATTGACCCATATTAACCAAACACTTTTCTTGGAGCCTTCTTCCAGTACGTTTTGATTACCAATTTTGTTTGCACCTGGGGCTGAATACCGTGTCCTTAAACTACTCATGGCAGTAAAATATTCCCATGAGCTATTTTGCACTGTCGCTGATAGGCTGAGAAAAAGGCACTGACAATAGACGTCTTCAGGTGTGTTCGACTTGAAACATGACGCACACATAAAGTGACTGAGCATGAGCTGAGGCCTAATCGCCATCTGTATAGCAGAAGCTGAAAACTAGCCACCCTGTTTACGAGGTGTCTCCTGACGGGAAGAGTACCAAAGACTTGGAAGAACGCTAACATCATCTTAATACATAAGAAAGGAGATGACAAGGACTTGAAGAATTACAGGCCGATCAGCTTGCTCTCTGTAGTATACAAGCTATTTACAAAGGTAATTGCTAACAGAGTAAAGAAAACATTAGAATTCAATCAACCAAAGGAACAAGCAGGATTTCGAACAGGCTACTCAACAATTGACCACATTCATACTATCAATCAGGTAATGGAGAAATGCTCAGAGTATAACCAACCACTATACATAGACTTCATAGATTACGAGAAGGCGTTTGATTCAGTAGAAATATCAGCCGTCATGGAGACAATACGGAATCAGGGCATAGATGAAGTATATATAAACATTCTGGAAGAAATATACAGGAGATAAACTGCTACCATAGTGCTTCATAAAGAGAGCAACAGAATACCAATCAAGAAGGGTGTAAGGCAGGGGGACACAATCTCCCCAATGCTATTTACCGCATGCTTACAGGAGGTTTTCAGAAGCCTAGAATGGGAACAGTTAGGGATAAGAGTTAATGGAGAACACCTTAGTAACCTGCGCTTCGCCGATGACATTGCATTGCTGAGTAACTCAGGGGAGGAATTGCAACTCATCATTACGGAGATAGACAAGGAGAGCAGAAAGGTGGGTCTTAAAATCAATCTGCAGAAAACGAAAGTAATGTACAACAACCTCGGAAAAGAGCAGCGCTTCGAGATAGGTAATAGTGCACTTGAAGTTGTAAAAGACTATGTCTACTTAATGCATGGTAATAACCGCGGAGTGGAACCACAAGATTGAAGTAACTAGAAGAATTAGAATGGGAATGGAGCACATTCGGCAAGCACTCTCAAATTATGACAGGTAGATTGCCACTATCTCTCAAGAGGAAGGTATATAACAGCTGTATCTTGTCGGTACTTAGCTACGAAGCAGAAACCTGGAGACTTACAAAAAGGGTTCAGCTTAAATTGAGGACGATGCAGCGAGCAATGTAAAGAAAAATGGTAGGTGTAACCTTAAGAGACAAGAAGAGAGCAGAGTGGATTAGGGGACAAACGGGGGTTAAGGATATCATAGTTGAAATAAAGAACAGGAAATGGACATGGGCTGAGCATGTAGCACGTAGACAGGATAAGCGCTGGTCATTAAGGGTTACTAACTAGATTCCCAGTGAAGGGAAGCGGGTTAGGGAGAGACAGAAGGTTAGGTGGGCAGATGTAATTAAGAAGTTTGCGGGTATAATTTGGCAGCAGCAAGCACAGGACCGGGTTAACTGGCGGAACATGGGAGAGGCCTTTGTCCTGCAGTGGACGTAGTCAGGCTGATGATGATGATGATGAATATGGATGTTATTGTGATTTTAGTACAAAAGTTATTCAGCATTTGAGGAATTATTCATCGAAAAACCGCGGAGCAGTGCTAGGTTTTGGATGTAATATCACCCATAAAAAGGCACAAACTGTGCTTTGTACGTGAGTGTCAGGTGCTGTCAATTGTGTGTGTTTCATGCCATTAACTCATTAAGTAAACCCATGCAGGTGAAATCTACATAGGACTTATGCTCATTGAACACAAACGTGGAACGTATTGGATTGCTGCGTTCGGTGTCCAGAGTACACAATGAAATGCAATAGTTTCATTGCCTTTTCATCGCTGTCATGCATGTTTTATTGTTTCTGAACCATTTTACCGTTTGTTTTGCTCTATGGTGACGGCATAGCTTTCGAGGGACTGATAGTGTCCTTTGGCGTATACCTGCAGTGGGTCTCAGCAGCTTTAGGTGCTGTTTTCTGCGTTGTGCATCAAGCAATGTATTTGTATTACTAATTAATCCATGCAGGTAATCAGTCATGTGCTGCGCTTGATCAAACTATCAAAGCTGAATTTATCTGCATCTCTCACTACAATTTGTTTGAAAAGTTAGTTACCTGTGGGCTTCAAGTGCATCTTAGGTGAGGTGCAACTGCAAAGTGGCTTAATTTGCATATGCTGACAGGTCTATACACTACTTGTAGGAGTGTTTTAATTTGAATCTTGCTGCCTCAATTTTTATACATGGACGTTATGCAACTGGACGATATGCATGGGTATGGTTTTGTGTTCAGGCTGGAACACTTCGCACACTAAAGAATCATAACTTCTCGGTTCTTGCAGGTATGTAATTCTGTGTGTTTATAGTACAGGCACTTGTGAGAGCAGAGGACTAGTGAACACATTTGGTGAGGACTGTAAAGTTGATTTTAATGTTTTACATATCTTAGTGTTCTCGTAGAAAGCTATGTGTGTGTAATAATCCAATTAAATTACTCAAATAGCTGGGCTATTACCCTTATTTTGAGAACAGGATCAGGTGTGTTCGGATGATCACATTCATAGAGGAGCCCAATCTAGACGATCGTTTCATGGAAGCTCTATACTTTCATTAGGTTCCGATTGCAAATAAAGCAGCATCCGAACTTGTAAAGTATAATCGAAGCCTTTAATTGTTGGACAAATCTAAGCCCAGTAAAGCAGCATGCATATCATCCTTGACATTATGCGCAAAAACCATAGCACATTTATTACATACTCTAAATGGATATTGAGGATTATTCTCCTCGTGTTCTATAACACCAACCTGAAATAATACTATTATGAACACTATGGCAGAGAATACGGAAGTGCATGGCAAATAGCCTCGAACACGCTGTTGCATGGTTCATGGCAGCAGTTGATGAAAACACTGGAAAGGGTGTAAAATCGAAGACTTCGTTTCTCGATGAATAAGTTTTCTGGAAGAATAGACCTGGAGAGATCAAACAGCGAGTTTCAACATTGCCATTTATTCCAGTGAAAAAGCGCAAAGATCCTCGTGCCACGCTTCATTCCTCGTTTTTTTGTTTTTTAGCGTGCTCTACGTTATCTGTTTTTAACAACCGTCATGGTTCTACTAAGCCTTGCCACTGCCACCTTGCTAGTGCTGATACAAAACAGCATCTGATTGCATCACTAGCTGCTTGTGAATTTAATGTGATAATGAAGCATAGTGCGGCGACAGCCATTCTATTCACTCGTGTTCTCTCTCATACTGCTCACAATAATACACTGGTGCTCTTGCTCTCTGCACCCATCGCAATGCAGGCAGCATCACAAGAATCAAAACTTTCCTCGTGCTTAGCAGCACAACACTTGGCCTGCTAAGCTACCCAGGCACCCATGTTACAATGATGAGTACAGTTGTCAAAGAGTCTGATACAGCAAACAATTATTCTAGTCTTTCATTAATGAGTCACTGAGCATTCCAGCACTACTTAGGTGTTTGGTTATGTACTGCGCTATTTCGATCATGCTCGTAATCGGTATCACCCCTTTTCCAACCACACTTCTTGCCGGAAGCAATAAAAAAATACTGATTTATTTTATTTCCATATTTGATTCTCTGTGTCTTTATACAACAAGCAATTTTTTTTGTGAATGTGCAGAGGATTGATTACACTTCATTGCACCGCAGAAAGTGCTTTAACGTCTCCAGCCATGAATGCAGAAGATGTCGAACTGAAATTTTAAGAATAATGGGCAGGGACAAGCGAGCCAGTGAATAAAGCCTGTGGGGATTTGTTTACATCTTCCAGCACCAACTAGAATTTAAAGAATAATGTGTAGGGAAAAGCGAGCCAGTGAATAAAGCCTATGGAGGTTCGTTTGCACCTACCAGCATCCACTGCTGGTAGACGTTAAAAAGCTGTGATAATTTTATACATAAAATTTAGAAAAAAAGGCTATATTGTGTAGTTAGAGCCCCACTCTCAGCAGAAGTGAAATTCGTCATTTCACAACGCTCAGGCAAGCATGCATTTTGTTATTCCTCTTTTTCTAAACAGAGCTGCAGCTATTTTTATTTCACAGTTGCCATATTTCATTCCTATCTTTATCGAAATGCACGCTTTGAGTGTATTTTTATTGCGTGCTTTTAGCGTATTCCCACGTACTATCTGTTTGAAAAGTTAGTTACCTGTGTGGTTCAAGTACATCTTTTGGTGACGTGCAACTACTGAGTCGCTTAATTTGCGTGAGCTGACAGGTCTATACACTACTTGTAGGAGTGTTTTAATTTGAATTTTGGGTACCTTCATTTTTGATATGTGGACATCAGTTTGAACTGAACGATGAGCATGCGTATGGTTTTTGTCTTCAACATAGAACATTTCGCACATTAAAGAATCATAAGTTCTCAGTTCTTGCAGGTATGTAATTCTGTGTGTTTATAGTACAGGCATTTGTGAGAGCAGATGACTAGTGAACAAATATTTGGTGAGGACTGTGAAGTTGATTTTAATGTTTTACATATGTTTGCGTTCTGGTAGAAAGCTATGTGTGTGTAAGAATTCAATTAGGTCATTCAAATAGCTGAACTACTATTCTTATTTTGAACTGAATCAGGTGTGTTCAAATGATCACAGTCATAAAGAGCCCAATCTAGACAGTCATTTAATTTATGAAAATTTTGTACTTTTATTAGGTACTGTTTGCAAATAATTCAGCAGGCGAACTCGTAAAATATAAATGAAGCTTTTGTTGGACAAATGTGAGCCCCGTAAACTAACATATCATCCGAGACATTATGAACAAAAGCCATAGTATGTTTATAATGCACTGTAAAGGGATATTGTGGATTATTCTCCTTGTGTTCTTTAAGATTAACCTAAACAATAACCCAAAAAAAGTACTATAGTGAGCACTATGGCAGGGAATGCGGAATGTGTGGCAAATAGCCTCAAACACACTGTTGCGTGATTCCCTGCAGCAGCTGATGGAAACACTGAAAAGGGTGTAAAATACAAAGACTTCGTTCGTAGGTGAACGGGTTTTTGGCACGAATACGCCTGGAGAGATCGGGTAGTGTGTGTCAACGCTGCCATTTATTCCAGTGAAAAAGCGCCAAGATCCTTGTTCCACATGCCATCTTAGTTTTTCTGTTCATCTAGCGCGCGCTATGTTCTCTGTGTTTAACAAAGGCCACCATGGTTCTATTAAGCGTTGCCAATGCCACCTTGCTAGTGCTGATTGTATCACTAGCTGCCTGTGAATTTATTGTGATAATAAAGCATAGTGCAACAACAGCCACTTCTCTGTTCATCCACTCGTGTTCTCTCACACTGCTCACAGTAGTACACTGGTGCTCTTGCTCTCTGCCCCCATTGAAATGCAGCGACCATCACCAGTTATCAAACCCGTTTCTTCATGCTTAGCAGCACAACACTTTGCCTGCTAAACTACCATGACACTAACATTACAGTGATGAGTGCAGTTGTCAAGAGTCGGATGTAGCAAAAAATTATTCTATGTTTTCATTATTGAGTCCCTGCACATTCCAGGAATACTTAGGTGATTGGTTATGTACCGTGCTATTATTACCATGCTTGTAATCGATATCGCCCCTTTTCACCCACACTTTTTGCCAGAAGGGATACAAAAATACTGATTTTTTTCTTATTTTCATGTTTGATTCCACATGTATTTATACAACAAGAAAAATGTTTTTGTGAATATGCAGAAGATTGATTTCCCTGCAGCACAGAAAGTGCCACAACGGCTCCAGCCTTCAGTGCAGAACATGTACAGCTGAAATTTTATGTAATAATGTGCAGGGACAAGCGAGCCAGTTAAAAAAGCCTGGTGGGGGGGGGGGGTGTTTACATCTACCAGCATCCACTGCTAGTAAAGGTTAAAAAGGAATAAAAATCTTAATCATAAAATTTAGAAAAAGAAACGCTATTTTATGTAGTTGGAGGCACACTCTCAGGAGAAGTGAAATTCGTCACTGCATAAAGCTCTGGCAAACATGATTTCCTTTTTCTAAACAGAGCTGCAGCTATTTTGAATTTACAGTTGCCAGAATCCAGTCCTATCTCTATCAAAATGCATGCTTTGAGCATATTCAAAAATTTTTTAGTGCACTGTTTGTTCAAACCACGAGAAAAACTGAGATAACTTATTTAGAGTATCCTAAATGTGGCGTCCTAAGCGCTTCTTTCAGTGTGAATGAGGCCTACTTGTTTTCCGTAGGAGAGGTATAACTGTGTCGATGAGCCCAGCTCGTCATTGTTAGGGTGAGTGTTGAAATGATGGACACGATTTAAGAATGTTGCAATACATGAAGGTGTGGCTTGCTACGAGGGAAAAAAGTGCAACAGTATGGTTTTAGCGAAACACAATAACAGTAAAAACAAAGAATAAATACATGTGCTACTACCTCTATGAAAAAATATTGCCCAAGTGCTGCAAGGAATGTGAAACTGTGAATCCATTCATATGAATTAAGAAAGCAGGTGAGAAGTTACGCCCCATAGTCCGTCAGCACACACGGTAAGGTTTAAGCTGCAATACATGGAAGACTTCAAGCTATGTGTAGTGCCACTACAATTGCATCATGCCATGAGGCTGAACTTCATAGCTCATTGCACCAAATTGTTGTAGTAAATTATGGACCTAAAGTATCACTGCAGAAGCTTCTCAGTAAGCTCATGCCGGTGTTTTTGCGCTCACATAGTGCCCTGTTATTCGCTGCTAAGTTCACTTGTGATCAAATTTCTCAACATTCATTGTTCTGAAGACAGATTTTCATCACAGTCTTTTATGTATTACAGGATGAAAGCAAATTTGATTGAATTTGCTTCATGCCCACTCCTACTTGAGAGTACTCGCTCACATTCATACTCGTGTCTACTTACTCACTCTCCTTGCACTCATACGGACTCATGTCTTTCAAATGAGTGTACCTGAGTATACTGACCAGTTAGTATACCAAGCTATGCTCTGAAAAAACAAGTTCTAATTTAGACAACAGCTCCAGCAGCCTGAAGTGCCAATATGATGCATAGTCATGTATTTTGTTTTGTGTGAGACTCATTTTGAAATTGCAGTGCAATTGAAACAGGTCCATAACTTAATGCTCCGGGGCTTGTCTCTTCTACTAAAGTTGTTAGCTAAAAAAAAAGCGATGGCTTTTGTTGCTGTTCGCCAGGTTAAACAAAAAAAATCCAGCTGAGCAATGTTTAGGCAAATTTGTTGTGCTTTCATGCTGTGAATCAATAAAAAAACTGCTGATTGAAGCTGTGCAAGCTACATGTCACTCATATTTTGTTTACCCTGAACTATCTGGAGTTAACGCCATGGCAGAATATTTATGTATTTTGTGAGCATCCATTACCGTAATTAACAATGTATCTGTGCGTATTTTGTGTTTGTTACCATTTGGATGCTACATGTTTTTTGTTTTTTTTATAATGGTCAAGTAATGTTCAGACCATTTATTATGTTACACAAGCATTGTGTTTGGATTTGTAAGGCTGAGATTGTAGGCACTGTTTCACTTCATGCAGTCCATATGTTATTGTCGCTGGAACCCTCTTTCTGCAATACCCTCAGGCGATATGCGGGCAATGAATTAAAGAATAAATAAATAATAGTGCGTCAGCATAGTGGCTTCATAACACGCTCTATATTGCATTTCTACTAATTCAGTGAAGTACTCGCAGATAGTTGAGCTAGTTTGGATGACAAAGCAGGATTGAGTGCACCTAAGGGGGAAGGGGGGAGAATGTAAGTGAGGTATAGCCAATGCAAACTGATCTCCAAAATGGATTCAGCACGAGACTCAGTGAAACACCCCACGGGCCCTCCATCTTAATGTCACTATGTTACTCTTCAATGCCTTAGGTATGATAAAGTAGAACCACACACAAGCCACCTGATCTAGGAGCAAGAATCTATGTGGACCTCATCCCATGTCACATGAACTCGTACGTTTACACAAAATAGCAACAAGCCTGAACAGTTCCCTGCACAGAAGCCAGTACGATGCAAACACCTTTTTAACGGATACAGTTAGTGAGACATTAACTCCAACTTTTATTGCACGCAGCGTCTGGCGAGAGTCGTCTTGCGATCATTTAACTACAGACCCAACATATGGCCATGGGAGACGTGGCTTTGCAATGTGTTTTTGGAAACCAATTAGGAACCATTAAGCTGCAATAGCCAACAGAGCCCTGCGAAAGATGCTCGATGCATGGCTAAACTCAAGAATGTTTTTCGGGCAGTGTTATAACTATAATATCCTCAACCCCCGTTTGTCCCCTAATCCACTCTACTCTTTTCTTGTCTCTTAAGGTTACACCTACAATTTTTCTTTCCATTGTTCGCTGCATCGTCCTCAATCGGAGCTGAAGCCTCTTTGTAAGTCTCCAGGTTTTCGCTCCGTAGCTGAGTACTGGCAAGATACAGCTGTTATATACCTTCGTCTTGAGGGATAGGGACAATCTACCTGTCATAATTTGAGAGTGCTTGCCAAATGTGCTCCACCCCATTCTTATTCTTGTAGTTACTTCAATCCCGTGGTTCGGCTCTGCGGGTATTACCTGCCCTAAGTAGACATAGTCTTTTACAACTCGAAGTGCACTAGTACCTATCTCGAAGCGCGGCTCTTTTTCGACGTTGTTGTACATTACTTTCGTTTTCTGCAGATTAATTTTAAGACCCACCTTTCTGCTCTCCTTGTCTAACTCCGTAATCATGAGTTGCAATTCGTCCCATGAGTTACTCAGCAATCCAATGTGATCGACGAAGCGCAGGTTACTAAGGTACTTTCCATTAACTCTTAGGTAGGTAGGTAGGTAGGTAGGTAGGTAGGTAGGTAGGTAGGTAGGTAGGTAGGTAGGTAGGTAGGTAGGTAATCAACTTTATTGATTCACGAAGGAATCACCTGAGGGGGGAGTGGTAGGGGAAGTGGAATCAGGATGACGACGAGCCTTCGGGCCGCTCTAGGTTGCCGGACACTGCTGTGCTTCGGCGACCCTTCTGGCCCAGCTCACTGTCCGGAGCTGTAAACCCGGTTGCGAGCTGCGCAGAGCAGCCTCTCATCGCTCTTGGTGTTCTGACCCTTGCCACGGAGGCTTGGGTTTGTTTGGACAATTCAGAAATATGTGCTGAAAGTCGGCTCTGGTGCTAGAACATAAGTTGCAATGAGGTGAGGTTTCGCCATGTGTAAAAAGGGAGAGAAGAAAAGGAGTTGTCACTGTGGCCGTTTGAAGTCTGCGCCACAAAGCCTGGTCACTTCTGGAGAGAGATTTATGTGTCGGGGGATACGTTAGGCGGGAATTTCGGTGAAATAGCGTGATATCGTGATAGCTGAGGAGTCGATCCCTGGCAACTCGAAGCGAAGGCAGGTCGTTGTGAGCCCGGTTGGCGAGTGCTCGGGCTTGGGTGTGAGCGGCCATGTTGCCTGGGTGTCGATAGTGCGCAGGTACCCAGAGGAGGGTTATGAGGCGATCAGGCGGAAGAGATGATTCAAGAATTTTAGCAGCCGGGTAATGAATTCGGAAAGTGGCGAAATTATGAATTCTAGTTTTTGAATCGGAAAAAATATACTCAGCGGAGGAGTGAACCATGGCTAAAGCAATTGCCGCCTCCTCTGCTTTTAGAAATTCTGTCAGATTTGGAAGGGACGCACTAGCGACCAGTTTTTAAAATCCATCTACGACGGCTACCGCAAAAGCTCGATGATCTACATATTCGGCCACGTCGACAAAGACTGCGGGAGAATTAGGAGGGAAGCGCTTCTGAAGGGACTTGGCTCAAGCTTCCCGTCGCGCCCGATTATGTTCTGGGTGAGTATTTTTGGAGAGTGGCGTTATTAATAGGTTGCTGCAAACAGTGAAGGGAAATGCGTGCGTGGCCGTGGTGTGACCAGGAACGTTGATTTCAAGTCGGTGCAGGAGTACCTGTCCTGTTTCTGTGAGTGATAATCTTTGATATTGGCTGAAAAGATGCGCCTCTACAAGCTCTCCCAGTGTGTTGTGTACCCCAAGTTGAAGTAGTTTATCCGTGGCTGTTGATTTAGGGAGATGGAGCGCAGTTTTATAGTCATTACGAATGAGTCTGTTAAGTTGCTCGATCTCCGTAAGTGAGAGATAGAGGTAGGGGATAGAATAGGTAATTCTGCATTGGCAAAAGGCCTGTATGAGGTGGCGTGTGTCTGCTTCCCTCATGCCGCGATGACGATTGGATATGCGCTTAATGAGGGAAGCTGTATTTTGAACTGAGGTGCGGATTAACTTTATGGTGTCAGCGTTCGAACCATTGTCGGAAATATTAAGGCCTAAAATATTGATTTTATTCACCCTGCGAATAGGGGTGTCATGAAGCATGACTTGAATGTGACATGTATCTTGCTTTTTAAAGTCGATTACTAGGAGTTCCGATTTAGCCGCCGAGCAGGTAAGGCCAATATTGTTGGCGTGTTTAACAACAATGTCAGCGGCCAACTGAAGCTTCGATTCAATTTCGCCATGGTTGCCAGTATTGACCCAGATGGTGATGTCATCCGCGTACAAGGAGTGATTGATGGAAGAAAGTTTGGGAAGTTCCCGCGCTAGCGGTATGAGAGTAACGTTAAAAAGGAACAGGGACAAAACCGATCCCTAGGGCATTTCCTTGCTACCTAGGGTGAAGGGATTGGTTTTGAAAGTGCCCAACTGTAGGCAGACGGACATATTGCTGAGAAAGGCAGAGACATACCTGTGAGTGCGAGAGCCTGCGTTTAGTTCACTAAGAGATTGCAAAATCAAGGAGTGAGAAACATTATCAAAAGCCTTAGTCAGGTTCAATGCAAGGATGGCTCTGGTGATGTGTGGAAAAGTAGGATTTAGCACGTGCTCCTTAAGCTGCAGCATGACATCCTGAGTGGAGAGTCCCGCTCGGAAGTCGTACATGGTGGAGGGAAACAGTTTTTCTTGTTCCATGTAGCGATTAAGACGATTGAGAATTACATGCTCCATCATTTTTCCTGTACATGAGGTAAGGAAGATTGGTCTCAAATTATTAAGGTCTAACGACTTATTATATTTGGGTATGAAAGGCACCTTAGCTGAGTTTCATTCCTGGGGCAGCGTGCCCTGCTCCCATTGTTGATTCATGTAATCGGTAAGAGCTGCCACTGACTTGGAGTCTAAATTTCGGAGTGTTTTGTTAGTAATTCCATCTAGTTCTGGAGCAGATGTGGTGCGAAGTTTGCTTAGGGCAGCCCAAACTACCGCCTCTGCAATTGGTGCATCCAAGTCTGCATTGGGAGCTCCATTGTAGGTAGGTAACGATTCTCGCCTTGGGCCAGGGAAATACGCAGTTTTAAGAGCAGTTTCAACGTCTTGCCCCTGTTTTTCTACTTCAAACAAGAGTTTCGTAATTCGATTATTACTTTCACATCACGAGGAGCATGGATCTAACATATGGAGAAGCAGGGACCAAGAGTTCTTTATATGTAGAGTACCGTCGAGTCGGTTACATATCTGGTTCCATTGCTGCGATGAAAGTTCGGCCGCGTGTTCAGTTACAAGCTGGAGTGTTTGTGACATTTTGCGTTTTAATTTACGATTATATTTTTGCTTGAGCCATCGTTTTTCCAAGCTCTTATAGGCCTCCCATAGGTGGAGTAGCCTGCTGTCTACTGGATCACGTATATGTGCTGCTGGCGCTACTTTTTCGCTAAGAGCTACATCCTATTTAAGCTGAGACGCCCAGTCTTTGTAGCCTTGAATTTCTTTTCTCGGGTTTTGGTCTCGGATTTCGCGAAATTTGTCCCAGTCAACAATATGTTTTAAATGAAACTGTGGACGAAAATTGGCATGGGACAGTGTAATTGATAGGATGTAATGATCACTGCCGAGGTTGGCCCCACTGTGTGTCCAGTTAGCTTGTCGCACATTTTTAGTGAAAGTAAGGTCAGGGGTGGTATCTCTGCTCACACTGTTGCCGATTCGTGTTACTAGCATGCAGTCAGTGACTAGAGTGCACCGGTTTCGCTGAATGTATTGAAAAAGGCTGGTGCCCTTCCGAGTGTTTCTCCTGTAACCCCACTCTACGTGCGGGGAATTAAAGTCACCCGTTACAACTATGGGAGCAGAGTTTGCTATTTGGATGGCCCTATCGATTGCTTCAAAAACAGCAGTGAGGCCATCTCTAGGATGAGAATAAATATTCAAAATAAAATATGTGCCTTGTCCTGTACGACGTGGGAGAAGTTCAAGAAGGAGGCAGTCACTGTAAAGATCGAAAAGATCATGCGCTATAAACGAGATAGTCCTCTGTATATATGTGGTAGACTATGGGGAGCTAAGATGCGAATGTACAGCCCGATAGCCGAGGAGTTTGCAAGCTTTTAAAGGCTCCTGTACGGAGATGACATCAGGGGCCCGTGTAGACCGCTGTATATAAAGTGAGGGGTTGTCTCTCTTGTTTCTTAATCCACGGCAATTCCATTGCCATATGCAGAGTGAAGAGGGTGAAGATGAGGCAAGGGTGCAGGAGCGGGTTATGGCTGCGAAGGCGCTGGAGAGGGTGGAGATTGTGGGAGAGATTCGAGCCGAACAACTAACACGTCTAGAATACTCTCTATCTTATTGAAGCGTTCAGCAATTTGCGTAAAGCGTAAATCAACCTTTTGTTTTAGTTCCCGTTGTTCTTTCCGGATTTTTTGACTGGTGCTTTTACAATTATCCTCCAATGACTCGGGTCGCTCTGTTCTTTTCTTTTTTGCAGGCTGTGGAGAGGAATCTATAATATCGGTCCCTGACTCGGCTGCCATATCAGGCTCTATGACAGAGGGGGAGATGGATAGGGGTGGAGAAGACGCGGGTGGGGCAGTTGTAAGTGTACCTAAACGTTCCAGCACCAGAGCCAATTGCTGTTTTAACTCTTGATTCTCCCGCATTAGACGTTCGATAGTCTCCTGAATTTTAGAATTTTCTTTAGCGTCAGAGAGCATACAACAGGAGCAGGAGGCTTGCTTTGCCCAGCTCACTTTTTCGGGTTCGGTGCTGAAGTCGCGGCTTTGTGATGCACTTCGTCCAGGGCTTTTGCCTTTGCTGCCATGGTTTCGTCCAGGACTCCTGCTTCTGCTGCTACGGTTTCGTCCAGGACTCTTGAATCTGCTGCTACGATTTCTATTGTCGATGCTTGAAAAAAACTCCTTCTCGAGCTGGAACTCGGGCTGCTCCTGCTGGTGCTCTTGCTGCGGCCTTTGTCGTGGCCGAGAGAGACGGCTGAAGGCACGCTGAAAGCGTTGCTTGCATGCCCTGTCACCCGTCTTGTGAGCGTCCCCACAGATGACGCACTGCGGTGTGCAGGGATAGTCCTGCGGGTGTTTCTGTCCGCAGCCTGAGCAAGTGAGGCAATTTGGCAAAGGACATACATCTCGTTGGTGGCCGACTTGTCTGCAGTTTAGGCACACTTCCACGTTCGTTCGAAAGTTGAAAATGGCGTAGAGGATGCCAAACATTTTGACTGATGGAGGAAGCTCCTCAGCCATGAAGTGAATGAGCACTGAGCGCGAGGTACACCCCATGTCCCTTGCTTGGACTATTGGTAGAAGGGGATTCGCCCGACGTAATTCTTGAAGCGAGTCCTGAGGTGATTCACCATTCCAAGCGCGGTAGATGATCCCTGCCCGTGCCCCGTCCGGGAGAGCTATGTACGCGTGAAATCCCAGTTTTTTGCCACGTTGCGTGAGTTCTAGTATTTTTGCATAGTTGGCAACTCGGTCGGTGCAAGAAGTGGACACGGTGAAAATATTCTTGGCCAGATTGGTGCACACAAGATCTTCGTCGGCAGCCACAAAGCGCAGTCCACTGTTGGCGACTGCAGTCGCTCGTAACTCTCCATCGTTGTATTGGGCTAGATCTACGCCCACACTCGGACGAAAGACAATCTTGAAGTCATCGACTGGTAACCGTGGCATTCGTTTTAAGCGAGCACGCGCCACAGCTGTGTGGTCGAGCTTTGAGGAAACGCCGGACGGTGATTCCGTTTTGCGCGCTGGCGTTTCGTCAGCTGGCGCCGCTTCACTTGACTGCGTTCCTTCAGTTTCTTTTGACTACTGTCGAGGTGAGCGTTGTCGAGCATTCAGGGCTACACTCTATTCTTCTGGGTTGAATTTTGTGGCAGGTAAATCTGTGTCACTCACCTTGTATGCCATTGCGTTGCCGAATGAACTTGTGCACGCGCGTCGAAGCGCGAGCCCGACGCCGGTGCTGGTGGCATTAGGGCTGACGAGGCGGCGTTCCTCCGCTCAGCAAGAGTTGAAGTTTGCAAAGCTCCTCAAGAACAAAGAGGTTTGAGGCACTCACCAGCAGCGTCGGCAACTTGCTGAAGTTCAAGAGAGACCACTGTTGGCACCACAAAAGCAGTCTTGGTTCAACAAAAACTTCGTAGAATACGGCGCCCATGCGAGGAACACCAGCCTTGCCTGGCCCCTAGCGGACTTTCTCAACTCTTATACCTAACTGTTCTCATTCTAGGCTTCTGAAAACCTCCTGTAAGCACGCAGTAAACAGCATTGGGGAGATTGTGTACCCCCGCCTTACACCCTTGTTTATTGGTATTCTGTTGCTTCAGGACCTAAATTGTACCGTTGTATATGTATAATTGCGATATGTATGTGCATAAAGCAAAGCGGGAACATGGGAGAGGCCTTTGTCCTGCAGTGGATGCAGTCAGGCTGATGATGATGATGAAAGCAAAGTGGATGGAAAGACAACTTGCCCCCAACAGTGATGGAACCTGCCACCTTTGGATAATGCAGGCAATGCTATACAACTTGAGTTACGGTAGAGCATGAGGTGCATCATTTGAAGGTTGTAGGTTTGGTGCTTGTCGTTGGAACTTGTCTTTCGTTCACTTTGTTGTTATGCACATATATATCACAATGGCTATGATACACTTCAAACAATACAGTTAACTATCCCCATACCTTTATCGGCTTACTTATCTTCTGGTTTTCATTAAAGTTGAGTTAATCAGAAAAACGAGCCCTTTGAATTCCCTTCTTTTATTTATTACATAGTTGGCTTGTGTAAAAATCAATGAAATGGGCAATTCGTCATCTTCCTTGGTGTTTTCAGCTCACATTTAGTGTGGCATCGATCGACATCTGTTAGAATGGGCACATTGCGAAGAGCTACGTACATGGGGGTTGGTAATAAACATGAAGAGTGCAGCGTGCTGTTTTCATCATACTCTGACCTTGGTGTCAAAGAAATGTTACTAGTATGGTTCTTGATTGGATCATGGATGACTCTAACTGCTTTTCATTACCATTCAGGCAACAACTGCTTGAAAAAGAAATGGGGAACACTGGAGAAGTAGACACCACATAATTATTTTTCTTTCCATCTCCACTGTACGCTCTCATATGATTGCTGTCTTTGCTTGTGTAATTTGGGGTGAATCTTTCTCGGTAAAGGGACCATCGAAACATGTCTGTGCGCATTGTAGTAATATTTGCCTTTATGCTGTCTCATGCTGTGTCCTTTTTGTTATGTTAAGTATAATAAGTGTGTGCCTTCCCACTGGTCTGTGTACGAGTCGTAATATTGCACTACCGGTAATTATCTCCTCTGACATTCCCAGTTTGGTAGGATGAGGAATACAGCACCGTTAAAAAAGAGAATGGGTGAATTGAGAAAAACAAAAAAAACTGGAATAGATTGATATATAGAAGTGACGGGTGATTTTAGCACAAATGTCACAAAGCTGCAATTTACGAGCAACTATAACTTACAAGCGAAAATCTACTTTAGGACTAAACTGCCGTGTTAGCCTTCAGATAAATGCCACAAGGTAAGGGGGAGGAGGGTTCGGACGTTGTACGGGGGCGCGCGCATGAGGCCCTGCCGCAGTAGGTTGCCGAGCCCTGGTTTGTGGCACTGTCACAACGTGCCGGCACTGCGCACTTCATTAGAGTGTCTCGCGGCGCCGCTCTAAAGGAGTAGCGTTTCGGGGGCGGGGGGGCGGGATTGATATTTGTTTGTCTCGACCTACATGTCTGTAACCTCGTTATCGATGGCCTAATCGTCGTCAGCGTGCCTACCTGAATCATCGGGTTTGAAATGTGTGTGGGAACGTCGTATTCTAACAAGCTGAAGCGCGGGCACGTTCAAGCACGGCGATGTCACGCCGAACGCACCTAGTGCAGATTGGCTGATTACAAGCTAGATACGACAGCTTAAGTGAATATCAACCATCGTGCAGCTTAGACCCCTCTGTATTGTTTCTAGCGTCCACGACCACAACCATCCAACTCGTGCCGCTGCAGAATAGAACGTAACAGTGCACGTACTTCGTTTAAATTGAACCCGCATGGGCGAAAGTACATGTTTTGTGTCGTCTGCTGATGATAGTCGCCACTGAACACCTTTGTTTCGCCGAACAGTTGCCAGCACTCCACGAACGTCGGCCAATCATTGTGCCCATGCATTTCGCTCGTGCGGCCCCACCATGAACAGCCTCCGTCTCCAGACCGGCTGAAAACCGGAACGGTCCTGAAAAACGGAGCGAAACCGGGCGTGCGGCCGTAACGTGTTAAGGCCCGAACCACGGTACAGGCTGGAATGTTTGTCGGGACGTGTATAAATGCCGATGCGCTATGCCCCACCCTGCCGCTATGGTCTAGTGGCTAAGGTACTCGACTGCTTATCTGCAGGTTGCGGGATCAAATCCCGGCTGCATTTTTGGTAGAGGCAGAAATGCTGTAGGACCGTGTGCTCAGATTACGGTTCACGTTAAAGGGCCAGTCTACAGGCTCCGAAACGCGCCGAAAAAGCTCGCGCATCTTTCGTATGCCCGATGAGCCTTCTTCAAAGCGCAGTGACGTTGACTTCATTGCTCTTTGTTGAGACCTGGTCTAGACGAATTGACGAGCTGCGTGCTGCGGCATGTCGCTGATCGCCGAGTTAACGTCACTGCGCGTATAAGGAGGTTGGTCACGCGCAGGAAAAATACACGAGCTTTTCCTGCGCGCTTTGGAGCCTTTTGACTGGCACTTTAAAGAACCCCAGGTGGTCGAAATTTACCGAGCCCTTCACTACGACGTCTTTCATAATCATATGGCAGTCTTGGAAGGTTAAACCCCACATATCAATCAGTGCTTCGCCACTTTTCAATTGATCGATGGCCGATGATGTGTTCGCCGCTATCAGTGCCCGAGTGTTGCTGTGATTTGACCTTCAGTTTCTTGGCCACAAGTCCAGCCCAAACAAAGAATTCCCTTTTTGATTTGCCGTGTGTTGCCTACGTAGATGTCACGTCAAGGACTACATGACATCTGGGGGACGTGCTTCCTGGCCCATGTACCATACGCCCTATTCAACTCGTGAGCCCAGCCCTCGTCTTGAAGAAGACACTGACACCCTCAGTGACAGTCGAACCAGCTGCAAACTGCAAGGACAACCCCATTCTCCCCCTCATCCTGATTCCAACATTTACCACACAGCACATGAGCTACGATGACGAAGCAGGGCACCGCGATGACACCTGCGCAGCCTACACATCGGCTGCTTCACCAGCTGGAGAAGACGCCGAAATACCAAGGATTGTCGTGTGAGGGCCCAGAGAGCTGGTTGGAAACATATGACTGGGTTGCTGTCTTCAATCATTCGATCAATGAAGACAAGCTCAAGCATGCGTACTTCACCTTAGAAGACCCCGCTAGAGAGTGGACCTTAACATCATGGGACGCTTTTCGAACCAAGTTTTTGGCTAGCTTTGCTGGTGCCATCCGCAAAGAGAAGGCCGAAGCTCTTCTGAAACTCGAGTCCAATTACCCAAGAAAAGCGTCATGCTCTTCATGGAAGAAATGACTAGACACTTTCGCCACGCAGACCCCGATATTACTGAAAACAAGAAAGTTCACCTCCTTATGCGAAGAGCTAAGCAGAAACTTTTCGTGGGGCTGATGAGGAACCTACTGAACAGTGTACGAGAACTCGTCTCAGAAGCGACCACTATCCAGAAGAATCTGGACATGCGCAACCGCCAGTACAATGGTCGTGCGTTGCCGCAGTTTGTTGATATTCAAAGGCTCGGCTCTACCGACCTGCGTGAAACGGTGAGAGATATTGTGCAGCAAGAGCTCAGAAAATTTCTGCCTCTGTCACCCCCTGAAGTTGGTTGTATTGCTGACGTCGTGTGCCATGAGAGACAGCAATCCAGGGTGGTCCTTAGCAAGCATAGCCGCAGCTGTAGGCTGCTGCAGCGCGACGCTACGCTCCCGCTTCACTCCCACGTCAAGAGGCCCCACCGTCACGAGGGGGAAATGCCACGTACGTTCCTTATTTTTAATCTCGTTTCATTCAATTTTCACCCACAAAGCTTGTCAGGAATACCCAGCCCAACTGTTCCTCGAGGATGTTCGTGGTTATTGTACATCGTTCTGTTAAGATTGCGCACAAAACGCGGACACTCGAGATTATTCCAGTCGAATCGCTGGTCGCCGCGCAAGCTCTGGAATAATCTCGACTGTTTGCGTCTCGAGTGAAATCTTTACAGAACGATCTACTATAACCGTGAACCTCCATGAACAATGAGAAACAGTTTGCGCTGAGTATTCCTGAGGCAGCGCGCACATAAAGGTTCGGGGCGAATATTCCCGGCGAATTTTACAAAGTGTTCTTGGCACTCGCGTCCACTTTTTGACAGGTTCTCGCAATTGAGCGCTGGTCAGGCAGGTTCAGGGAGTGACTATGATCCCCCGAAACGTTGAGGCGTTCCCGTTGTCTCGGAAGCGTTCGCACACAACGATCACTTAAAGGCAGGTTTGAAGGTCTTGAGGCGGTGCACTTCTGGTGTGCTCATTGTGGAGGACACGGTATTGTTCGTGGAGCTGTCGGGAAGGCTGTTCCTGCTGCTGCTCAGGCTTTCTTCACGCGACCAGCTGAGCACCGACGCTGGAGGAGAGACGTCGGCCACCACGTTGCTCAGGCCTACCTTGACCAGCAACCCCCGGCGCACCTGCAAGAAGTCAGCCGTTGTCAGTGAGTGACTCGCAGCGTGTCTGCTGCGCTTCTTGGCACAATCCGATAAGGGCAAAAAAGGCAACATTCCCATGAACGGGACGCCTTTCTTGTACTGCCATAGCTGAATGGGAAATAGATGACAAAAAGTCTATCTCTTGAAATAAATAAATGTCAGATCCCAAGTACAATAGAAATCGATGATATACGAAGCAGGAATGAGGAGGGTTGATATGTCACTTTAAAATCAGCACAACGTTACGAGGTGGATGTAAATGATGCCGTACATGACGTCCATGTTATGATTGTCTAGTGTGAATATGTCGTTTACCTTCACCATCTATTCGCGTCACGTGATATCAAAGTTAGTATATGTGGAACTGGCGAAACGGCTGCGAGTACCCTATGAGCGTGGTATGTTGTGATGTTCATAAATCATACGCGTGTCGGGATTGTCGTTTTTGCACCAGTGATATGTTTAGTCATTAATTGAAGTCACGTAACAACAAATTTGGTATTAGTAGAGCTAGCGACACGGCCGCGAGCGTGACATGAAGGGCTCAATATACTCCAATGTAGCGTTGGTGCGCGCGCGCACGCTGGGCACAGCGACGCTACGTTAGCAAAACGCGAGAACTCTATAGTCTGATGCCATGTGCGACCAGCGGCCGTCGGCGCGGCCCGGCGGCAACGGGCGCGAAGTATATATATATATATATATATATATATATATATATATATATATATATATATATATATATATATATATATATATATATATATATATATATATATATATATATATATATATATATATATATAGAGAGAGAGAGAGAGAGAGAGAGAATGTGATAATGTGTACACATCGCAAAATCACGGCTGCTGTAGAGCAGTCGAGTGCATGGGACGTGCCTTCATTTGAGCGAGCACAGATGTCTACGTGTCGGCGATACATGGTAGAACAAATAAACAGTAATGGATGATGGAGATTGCCAGAAGACAAGCCCGTTGGAGTGCTATCAGGATTCGCCCGTGCCCAAGGAGAGGCTAAGATGAAAAGACTGAACGGATGGTTTTATTTTCGATAGACACAGAAGCCAAAAGTTGGGCGCACAAGCTTGAGCAATTTTCAAGTCGTTTTATTATGGAAAAGTGTAAAGAAGTAAAAATAAAAATGACAGGATCAATCGTAGTTGAGAATAAATAAAATATTTTCACGCATTTCTTTCTGATTATGTGTTCACTGCTGAGTTAGTTGCATTATCATAAGAATGTCGATACGGAAAGAGACGAAAACACCCAAACGCGAAGGAACGCAAGCAGTTGTGTTGACATTTTTCAGCATTTCATCACTCTTTTCGTCTGACAGTTCTCATATTATTCACTTCATAACTGCTTGCTAAATTGCCAGCATTTAAATTACAGTCACTGAAATTTCAAAGAGGCTTGAGTTCAATGTTATGAGATCGCACACATGCTAAGTATATTTCGTGACTGCTGAATCTGATACTGCATTGTATGAATAATATAGATGTGTTTGGAGAAAGTGAAAAGTCTATCTTAGTTTGTGTTAAAAGAATACCGGCAACTGCAGTTCCTGAAGTTAAATATTCTAAATGAAGTTATTAATTTTGAAGCAATGTTTTCTGAAGCGGCATACTCATAGTTGCTATAATTAATTTAAATGCATTAGAAAAATGTAGCTTTTCCAGATCTATTACCTGTCATTTTGTAGGATCAGTGTAAAATCTGCTCACAATTTTTACTTACGCGAAAACTGATCGGTGTGAAAGGCTTCATCTTGGGTAAAAAAATACCGAATATTTGCAAGGGCTGCAGGTATCTAAAAGCAAGGTCGCTAATAACCTGATGCGCACCCACCAGATGGATATTAAAAGAAGATTTTTTGGGTCACACAAAGATACACGTGCTCAATTGTAGCACAAGGGCGCCGCGCATGCAATTGTATGGGTGCTCGCGAAAAGTGTCCCCCCCCCCCCCTGGTGGCGCAGCAGTGGTGGTTCGGGCACTAGACCTGTAACGCCGGTTTTAGAGGGGGCTCGCTTGCTGGATTTCGGGCCGACCGGTCGTGCGCTCGCGCACTCCGCGCGCTTGCGATCTCCCGCGTCATCGTGGCTCTGGCCGACTGGGCTCGCCCTACGTCATCTCCTGCCGCCGACGACCTTCCACCTCCGACGACAGTGCAGCTCTGACTTACTGGACTTGTTCTATGCCATCCACCGACGCCGAAAGGAGCTCTCGCAGGTGCGCCCCGTCCTCGGACTCCAGTGACCGGGCTCCATCTTTCCTATCTCTTCTATCCCCTCGGTTTGTCCTCGCTCGCTGTGGCTTACCACCACACGTCTCTTCTTCTCTTCTCCTTCTTCGGCTTTCCCACATCTTTACTCTTATCCTTTTTATCCCTCCTCACCCCCATCCCTCGTGAGCTACTGTGGCGGTGTCGTTCATTGAAGCAGACAATAACGGGGCTCGCTTTTCTCTTCTTTTCTCTTTTAATAGCCACTCCGCCGGTTTTAGAGCACGCCGTGGGCCGTACCCGTGTGCTCTTTCATCCAGCAGCCATGGTGCTACGAGTGCAGTGACCATTGTGCGCCCGCTAACTACAAGAGATTCATTCCGGTGAAAGCCCAATGCGTACCATTGCCCCCATCGTGAGATAAGTGAGGGCGCGCGAGAGCGTCCCCTCTCTGCGGGGAGATGAGATTAGACGCGTGGGAGATGAGAGTGCGCGCCGCCGCGTCTTGATAATCTAGCAGTGCTAAGGACCAGCACGTAGCATCGAAGAGCGCGGACGTGAAAATGTCGGCTCCCGCTTTTCTAAATGTTTTCGGTCGTTTTTTTGCTCCAAGATCACTTGGATTTGTGCTTATTCGAACAAGCAAGCTCTGCGGTTTCAGTGGAGACGCCATTTTTGGTGGTGAGTGAATTCTTAGACATATTTTTGGACTTTAGAGTTGCGACGCGGCGAGCGTCCCTGCTAATCCTAACCACACCTAAGGTTGGCGAGGAGTACGGCGGTTAGATATAGCCATGGGCTCGGCCAGACGCGGCAGCTGCTGGATCATCCTCCGTACGTCGCAGCCGACAACCAGGCACTGGAAATGCCTTCCACCATAATCGTGGAGCGAATGGATGTAAGCGCGGAGATCTTCGACGGACCAGGATGGGAAACCGCCATGGGACGCTGGAGGCAGACGACTCCACCGAACGAGGAGCCGGCCAGTGGGACGGTCGAGCACAACAACCAACCGAAGCACCCCAAAGGCTTCAAAAAGGGTTAATCGGCACTACACCGTGTGCTATCCGCTTCCAGGCTACCCCGCCTACCCAAGGACCAGATCAGGTAATCGTGAGACCAACAGGATGATTGGACGTAGCCAGAGCCGACCTCGTCTTGCTGGCGAGAGCCGTCATCATGGCCGCCCAGATCGCCGACGAACAAGCACGGGAGGACACGATGTGCCCCAACAATATGCAAAACATCATTGTTATTTCTACGCCGCACCAAAATGATGCCACATCATACGTGAATGTGCAGAAACTACACACAAACCAAGGATCGTTCGAAGTTGCCACATATGTGGCCGCACCCGATAATACATGCAAGGGCGTCATCAAGAACGTTGACCTCTCCCTTGACGACGCAACGCTCAAACGCCTGAGTGTGCACGACCGAAATCCCACTGCCATCGAGGCAAGACGCATAAAAGAGACCAAAGTCGTCGCAATCCTCTTGGGTTGCGCGTTCCGATTGTGCGGAACCGCCATGGTTCCCTGCTCGCTCTACAAACGACAAGTCGATGTTTGCAGAACGTGCGGAGGAGTCGGCCATCGCGCCTATGTTTGCTGGCACACAAACACAACGAGCAAGAAATGTCACAACTGCCGTGAAACGCTACGAGAACACGGCGTGCATCACTGCGAGCCGAAATGCAATGCAAGCTTTGCGATGGCAATCACCACACCAGCGATCTCGCATGCAAAAGACGCTTCCACATTCCTTACAGAGTGAGAAGGAGATGAAGATGCAGAAAGCAAGAGTGGCAAGCACAACAACGTCAAGACGCACCAACATCTGTCACGTTCAAAGAACTCTGCCACAAACAGATGGCGGGACGGGAGAACGCCTCAAGCGTCCATCACCGTTCTCCATCCAGAGGGAGATCCCAATCAGCAGGGCATTCCCGATCCAGAAGGCGTTTTCGATCCAGAGGGCGTTCTCGTTCCGGAGGGCACCTCTCGACCCTGTCGGGATCAGACGACCGCCTGTCATCTTGGCAGTGCTCGTGATCCCGATCGAGAACGAGACCAGCAGGCACGCAGAAGCAGCAGCACCAGCCGAAAAATGACTCCTGGGCCAGCAGGGTTGAAGGTGCATCACGAAGCCCAAGTAGCCAGACCAAAGGTAAGGTACAGCCAGAGCATGCTCCCGATTCTCGTATTCTAGCGCTTGAACAAAAAAAAACAGGACCCTCAAGAAGGAGCTTGAAGAGCTCCGGACTTCTACAGCTAGATTAGAGAGTGGCCATGGAACTAACCTGTTGAGCTCACTGGCACCACCGACAACACGCTTACAATAAACGATCAACAACACACACAAACGCAAGGTTGTAGACAGCGACAGTGACACGACGGAGAAGATAGAGATTGTCTCGAGTGATAAAGAAGCCCCACTGGCAAATGCCGAGTCCGCGATAACTAAACTCAACGACAAAATTGATACTTTGGCGAATACGCTTGCCAATTAAGTTTATGGAAACCTTTAAAACTTACACTGACAAAGCTGAACAGACGTTCGTGAGCCCGGAGAAGATGGTAGCCAACCAACCTGTGGCGGCTGCGCCTGAGAACCTAAGCGCGGACAAACTAGCGGTTACGGCAAGCGTGCCGAGCATAACTTCTAGAGCTATAGTCCAACCAGTCAAAGCACGCAATCTCGTGGAGGTAACGAGCCGTGACGCACACAAGCTAACAAGCCAAATAGACCGCTGACTGTAACGAGATATAGATCTGGCAGTGGAACTGTAACTCACTTCGGAAACGCAAATCTCCACAAGGACAAGTACTGCTAGCCTGTAAAAAAGCCGCAAAAATATTGCTACAGGAATGTGGAGAAAGCAAAACAAAAGCATTGACATACAGGGGTACAGGGTATACCCAGGCCAACCTTGCACCCCGAGCAGAACAAGACGCTAGGAGTGGCTACCGTCATAGGGAAGGACATAATGTTTGTCGAAAGGGACGTCCCCGTATACAAAAAAGGCCTGGAAACGGTCCTGGTGGAAATCTTACCACACAGGGCTGTTAACAGAAGCATCTTTGTGCTCAATGTTTACAGTCCTTTATCAGACAAGAAAAGAGATTTCAACAAACTGCTTACCTCGGCGGTAAAAATGGCGGGTGACAATCTGCTCATAGTAGCGGGCGATTTTAACGCTAGGAGCACCGAGTGGGGATACATAAAAAGCGAAGGCAAAGGCACCAAGTTAGCAGAAAGCGCGAATGCGCTGGACCTGCAGCTTATAAACAACCTTGCCCTCCCTTCAAGAAGAGGTAATTTGGTACAGCGGGACACAATACCTGACTTGACCTTCAGCAAGGACGTCAGAGCTACCTGGGATTACCTTGCCGAGGACGTAGGTAGCGACCACTGCATCCTAGAACTTACCGTTGAGAACGAGGCGAAAGCGCCAAGAAAGTTCAAAATCGCAGACTGGGACCAGTTTTATAAAATAAAGAGAGCAGAATGGCAGTACAGAACTATCATATGAAGCCCTCTTAAACAAATGGCAGCAAATGAGGCCACCAAAGAAGTCGAGACTGATGAATCTATCCAGGCCATGGACTCTTACCTGACCAGTTTGTTGCAGAAAAAGCATGACTTGAAAGAAGCCTGGCGTAAAAAGAAGCTCAACAGACACTTACGCACAAAAGTCGCGGACCTTGGCCACGAAATCGAATCTCACGCCAAAACGTTCTGCGCCCAGCAGCGGAACAACACAAGTGACGAAGCAGATAGCAAAATGCGGAAGGGAAGCAAATGAGGGCTGCTCAAACACCTTATGGCGGACAGCGACAAACCCACCAGAGGCGGCACCCAGCTGGAAATGGAACGATAGGTGCACAAGCACGCCAAGGATAGTGGTGGATTTCCAGCTCTCCTCAAAACGCTTGGCCAAAATTATCTCCCACTGGAAAGCGAAGCAGTAGCCTGGGAAAACAAAAATCCCTCATATGAAGGTCGACCACAAGAAAAGCTAGACGAACCATTCAGCGAAGCTGAAATACGGTACGCTCTACAGCAACTCAATAGCAGATCGGCGCCAGGGCCACATGACATCGAAAATAAACTGCTACCGAATTCAGACGATAAAGCAATTGTAATCATTACTAAGAAGATAAATTAGGCATGGGAAGCGCGTACCGTGCCACAAGAATCGCGTAGTGCCATGGTTTCACTCATTCGAAACCTGGAAAACCGCTGAGCATCTTCACTTCACTTTTCATTTTCTAGGTGCCCCCTCAAGGGGGCCATTACATAAGAGGTGGGGTTACAATTGGTTACAATATATAGTGATAATACACAATTACACATACAAAGAATTATACGTAAACAATATTGCCACGTTTTGTTATCGCCCCAAAACATTACACAAGTCTCAGCGCAAAACACGCTTGCAGTTTTCGAGAAGCTTCCGGACTTTAGTAGATCATTTCGATAAGATCACGCCAACTCTGCGAACTGTACAGATTATTCTGGAACCTACGCCACCACCAGCGATAACGCTAGAACATTCGATGGCAAGAGTATAAATGCCGACGCACTTCGCCGCTTGTGAGGAGTTGATTGACGGCCGACGCTCTGTTCCCACCTATTTGTGCAAGACTGTGACTGTAATCGAACTTTTGTTTACCGAACACAGGTTCACACAAATAAACAGTTAAATCCCACCATAAAGTCTCCTGTCTTCGGCCACGTCACGACCCCGTGACATCTGGTGGAGGTGCTGGGTACATGGCTTGACGGGGGTGTCCGGTACATGAACGAAGCAGTGGCCGTCTTATCGACGGCCACAGTGTGACCGCTCTCGTCGATAACGGAGCCGACTACTCCGTCATCAGTGGGTCGTTCGCCGCGAATTTAAAGAAAGTTAGGACAGCTTAAGAAGGCCCAGAAATCCGCACAGCCGGAGGTCATCTCATAACGCCTGCAGGAATCTGCACAGTCAGAGTCACCATTAACGGCCGTATTTATCCTACAGACTTCGTAGTCCTACAGCGTTGCTCGAGAGATGTCATCCTTGGTATGGACTTCTCATGCCTCCATGAGACTGTCATCAACCTAAGAACAAAGTCGATAACGTTCTCCACAGAAGAAGCACTACTGCGGTGCACGCCATCAGGAAACCATACCTTGAATGTGCTGGAAGAACAAGTCACCATTCCGCCTCGCTCAAGCGTCATTATTTCAGTCGGCGCTCCTAAATCACCTGACTTGGAAGGCGTCGTTGAAGGCAGTCAGCATCTGTTGGTCACCCGAAATATTTGCGTCGCAAGAGGAATTGCAGAGCGGCGAGGAGGCAAAGCAATGGTTATGCTCACGAATTTCAGCAATGAGTACAAACATGTGAACAAAGGAACAATGGTCGCATACATCGAAGAAATTGTCGAAGCCCCCAGTGCTTTCGCCCTCGCCGATTCTGCGGAACCTGCTCAGAGGAACCAAGCCCCTCCCATAGCTTTCGACGTCAATCCGAGACTTCCGAACGAGAAGCAAGAACAGCTGAAGGCCCGGCTCCTGCAATACGAAGATTGCTTTTCGTCGTCATCGAAAATTCAGCAGACCCCAATCATGAAACATCGCATCATAACCGAAGAAAATGCCAGACCACTCCGTCAGAGTCCGTACAAGGTTTCGACGCGAGAACGTGAGGCCATGAAGTAACAAGTTGATGAAATGCTGCGGGATGACATTATCCAGCCGCCCAAGAACCCATGGGCATCCCCCGTGGTGTTAGTGAAGAAAAAGGATGGGACCCTACGTTTCTGCGTCGATTATCGCCACCTGAACAAAATCACAAGAAAGGACGTGTATCCTCTCCCACGAATAGACGACGCACTTGATCGGCTCCATAACGCCAAGTACTTTTCGTCAATGGACCTCAAGACTGGCTATTGGCAAATCTAAGTCGACGAAAGAGACCGAGAGAAGACGGCGTTTATAACACCGGACGGCCTCTTCGAGTTTAAGGTGATGCCCTTCGGCCTTTGCTCAGCGCCTGCAACATTTCAACGCGTTATGGATACAGTACTGCCCGGATTGAAGTGGCAGACTTGCCTTGTGTACTTGGACGACGTCGTCGTGTTTTCCTCGAGTTTTGACGAGCATCATCGGCGCCTTGAAGCTGTACTTCAAGCCAACAAGACGTCCGGACTCACACTGAAGCCAGAAAAGTGCAGATTTGCGTACGAGGAGCTCTTGTTTCTGGGGCACGTTATTAGCAAGTCTGGAGTTCGTCCCGATCCACGGAAAACAGCCGCCATCGCCAACTTCCCGCCGCCCACTGACAAGAAGGCGGTGCGCCGATTTCTGGGCCTGTGCGCTTATTATAGGCGGTCCGTGAAAAACTTCGCCCGCATCGCCGATCCTCTCACTAACCTTACCAAGGCTGACGTGGAGTTCAAGCGGAAAACGCCGCAGGAACATGCTTTCCGGGAGCTTAAACATAGCCTCCAGACGCCTCTGTTACTTGCCCATTTCGGCGAATTCGCCGAGACGGAAATACACACTGACGCAAGCAGCGTA
This sequence comes from Rhipicephalus microplus, assembly GCF_013339725.1. Taxonomy (NCBI): domain Eukaryota; kingdom Metazoa; phylum Arthropoda; class Arachnida; order Ixodida; family Ixodidae; genus Rhipicephalus; species Rhipicephalus microplus. The sequence continues at coordinate 10,255,652 of NC_051175.1, forward strand.
AGTCTTGGCGCTGTTTTTGTGCTGAGGGCTGACGGACTTGAAAGGGTTATTAGTTATGCCACCCGATCGCTATCCACAGCAGAAGCCATTTATTCCACAACAAATAAGGAGTGCCTCGCCATCATCTGGGCTACGTCGAAATTTCGCCCCTACATCTAGGGCAAGCCCTTCAAAGTTGTGAGCGACCACCACGCCTTGTGTTCGCTAGCCACATGGCAGGGCCCTTCAGGTCGCCTCGCATGATGGAGCCTGAGAATTCAAGAATATGACATTACTGTCATTTACAAGTCCGGCAAGTAACACTCCGACGCCGACTGTCTCTCTCTTGCACCTGTCGACCAACCACAACCCGACGACGCGAATGACGACTACTTCTTGGGAACAATAACTACCGACGACTTCGCTGAACGACAGCGGGCCGACCCGGAACTTAAGGCCCTAATAGAATACCTCGAAGGCAGGACCGCCGAAGTCCCGAAGGTATTCAAGCGCGCACTGCGTCGTTCTTCCTGCGAAACGGTCTTCTACAGAAGAAAAACTTTTCACCGCTTCCAGCTAAGTACCTCCTTGTGGTGCCTTCAGATTTGCGACCAGAACTCCTGCAGACGCTGCACGACGATCCGACGGCAGGGCACCTCGGTGTTTCTCGCACGCTCGCGAGGGTACAAGAAAGGTAGTACTGGCCATGTCTTACCACCGACGTCACTCTTTATGTGAGGACATGCAGGGACTGTCAGCGACGCAAGGTACCGCCGACAAGGCCAGCGGGACTTCTGCAGCGAATGGAACCACCTTGCTGACCTTTCCAGCAAATTGGTATGGACCTACTGGGGCCGTTCCCGACGTCGGCTTTCGGAAACAAGTGGATCGTGGTAGCTACCGACTACCTCACCCGCTACGGCGAGACAAAAGCCCTTCCCAAAGGCAGTGCATCCGAGGTAGCTAAGTTCTTCATCGAAAATATCGTCCTACGTCACGGCGCCCCGGAGGTCCTTATCACCGACAGAGGAACGGCATTTACTGCCGACTTAACTCAAGCAATCTTGGCAGCAATCTTGGCGACCTGCGGGTCAGCAGCCGAGTATTTTAGCCACTAGACCACTGCGGCGGGGCGGGGTATGGACGCTGATACGCCGACGTGGACTAAGTGAAAAGCTTCTGCGACGGTACTTTGGACCGAACAGGATGGTTCGACGTCTCGGCCCACTTGATTACGAGGTTGTCGCCGACGGCATCACGAACTCTCAACGACGCCGATCGCGACCTGAAGTCGTCCATGTCGCGCGCCTCAAGCCCTTTCATGCGCGTTAACAAACTGAAACAGTGTATGTTGTATTAATATTGTATCGTAACTTATTCATTGCACTTTCTTGCATTATTGTTGTACCTTCATTTTTAGTTAAAGTATTGGGACGATGCCTTTTTCAGAGGGGAGGAACGCCACGTTTCGTTATCGCCCCAAAACACTACAAAAGTTTCAGCGCGAAACGCGCATGCAGTTTTCGAGAAGCTTCCGGACTATAGTAGATCATTTCGATAAGATCACGCCCACTCTGCGAACTGTACATATTATTCTGGAACCTACGCCACCGCCAGCAATAACGCTAGAACATTCGATGGCAAGAGTATAAATGCCGACGCACTTCGCCGCATGTGAGGAGTTGATCGACGGCCAACGCTCCGTTCGCCGCTTGCCTGGTGCCGGGATTCCCGTGACCAGGCACGGCGCCAGTCTTCAACCCCATCTCATCTAGCACCAAGCGAAGCCCTGGACGATCCCCCCGGCTCTGTCTAGGCCTTCATCGTGAGCCAACGCACGGGCACCACAGCGCAAGCCGTGGGAGCCAGGGCAAGGACGGAAGTGTGATGGCTTCCGCAGCGCCACCGCCGAAAGCTCATTGCTTTAACTTCAGTGCTCCAGAGGGGAGCACCGTCGACGACATCATAGATGCCCTCGAAAAAAAATCCGGCCCAGCCGGTATCAAGTCCCTCCAGCACATGGGAGGTGCAAAGTTCGGCGCCGCAGCCGAAAACGTCCATGCAGCTACCAAGCTGAAGAGCCGGGGCGCCATTTTCTTGAATGGCGAATCAGTTCCACTAGTCAGCGTAGGTCCTGAAACAGTCCACGTCACAGTCTTCCAGGTACCACGGTGGGTAAGCGACGCAGCCCCAGCGACTGCTCTCTCCGCCTACGGCAACGTGCAACATATCCACGAGCCAGTGTTCAAGGGTCGCCCTGGGGTTGGCACAGGTGTCCGTGTGGCACGAGTGGAATTGAAAAGCCAAATATCGAACTTTCGGACAGTTCAAGGTTACAATGTCATGTGTGACCACCTGGGTGTCAAGAAAGTGTGCTCTAAGTGCAGGAATGCTGGCCACATAGCCAAAGATTGTGCCACGCCCTGTTGCACGCACTGCAACGTGTTTGGACATGCCACAGAGGGATGCGCATACCGTGCCGCAAGTGCTCGGGTAGCCATGCAACAGCTGACTTCGTACGTCCGAAGTCCTTCGCAGCAGCTGCAGCCGCGACAGCCGAAGAACAAGCGTGCACCGACCTTACGCCCGCATTGCAAGATGATTATCAGGCGCTCGAGCCTGCGAGCGACACTGACACAAGCGACACTGACGCCCATGCTGAACCACAAGACGCAGGAGACCTGCCTCCACTGTCTGAGAAAGCCTCGTCAACCCTTCACGTCCCTTCTGAGACCAGCAACTTCTCGCCGGACGCCTATGAAGAACACAGCTCACACAAAGCCGAAGCCTGAGCGCCCGTACTTAGCAGAGACCACGAGAGCTACAGCTCTGACACAGTTGGCACCACGAGTAGCTCCGAGGCGCCGAGAGCTTCGATGGGACGCGGCATCCGAACAACGGGACGTGCAGACGCTCCGGTCATCGGCCTAGACAGGACCACAACGGTAATTATGCCAGTGACAACGACGAGCGCCTGCGCCAGCAAGTACTCGGCTCAGACCCGCAAATTGAGCCTGTCAAACCTCATATACCAGATTACAGGTGCGGCCACCGGTGCGAGTGTCGGCGCCAGCGCCATGAAAATAGACCGTCCAGCCACCAAACGAGCGCACCCACCGACCACGGACTCTGAGGACTCTACGGACAGTAGTAAGCCCCAAAAGTTCGCTAATGCTTACGACGTCAGAGCATTTCTCTTTTTAGTCATGTTCACTCGGTGAGCGCTCGCCGCACCCTCTGCTAGGGGTTTTTCTGAAGCTTGCGCGCACTCTCCCTTCTTCAAAATGAGTACGGTGCATTTTCTCTCCTTAAACCTCAGGGGTAGACGCCAAGATAAGCAGAGAGAAGTCATGCACTTCGCAAGGTCACGTCATGTGGACATCCTCTTCTTACAGGAATGTAATTTTAGAACCCCTTTTGATGTGCAATCCTTTTGTTCACATTTTGGAGTCGAAGCCTTTTTTTCGTTGACTGATTCAAAGATGTGCGGAGTTGGAGTTGTTTTCTTGACACCAGCGTTACGCCGAAGAGCACACTGTGTTTATGGTTTTGATGGCCGCACACTAGCAGTAGACTTTGAGCTCCATGGCAGACGAGTAAGGGCGCTCGTAATATATGCCCCAGCTAAACGTGGGGGCACGGTAGTTTTTTTTTCAATTCACTCGACTCATTTATGTTTGACAGCTACCCTACTTTCTTAGTAGGGGATTTTAACTGTGTTGAGGACACCGACAGAGATGCGCGCGGACGCAGACAAAGCAGACAATATAGCGGAGTTAGCGCATTGCGTCAACTCATCCGCAATTTCAAGCTCAGGAATGCGTGGGTGGACACTCACGGAAATGACTTCGTTGCAACATCGCAACGGGGTCGCAACATGACCTGGCTAGACCGCTTCTATTTTCCAGAAGTGCTTGCCACACATTTCGTTAGTTGCGAGATCTTACATTTCCCATCGGACGTTCCGTGCATTACAGACCACTTTCCAGTGTATGTAAAACTTTTCTTTGAACAATCCACTACATTTAGAAATCAATGGAAAATAGACACCACACTCGTGCACGACCCGGAAAGCGTAGCATTACTGCGCAATGCACTAGAGCAAGCATGCAAAAGGCCGCCTGAACCCCGTAACTGGAACGCATTGAAACACAGTTGGCGCGCCGAGCTTATCAAAGCGGGACGCGAAAGGGAAGCGCGCCTGACGACAGAGATAAACGACACGCTACGAAAAGCGCGCATTGTACGCAGAGGCGAGACGCTAACGTTAACAATGCACGATTATCTCGATCAGTTAAAGGCGCGGTACGAACTTATGCTATGTCTTAGTTCACGCACGGCTGCGCAATCTTTTATCAACGGATGACCGGTTTCAGATCCAGCTGTTCTTCGAAGTGTTCGCAACGGCTCCTTGGGTGAACAAATGCATGTCCCTTTCGTTCAGTTGCCGAACGGCGAACAGTGTGCACGAGCAGAAGACATAATGAGGGTCTTCGAAACACATTTTTCGAATCTTTTCATGGTGGTGAACACAAAGACGTGAACTATACCACCATAGTTAATGAGTTTCGCGAGGGAATTTCCCGCGTACCGGAGGAGCTCCGCGATGGTCTGTGCAGCCCAGTGACGCTGGATGAATTACGCATCGTGCTTCAGCGCATGAATACAACCGCCGCCGCCGGCCCTGACGGGATACCTTTGAGTTTCTACAAAACCTTCCTTGAAACAATCAAGACCACCTTTCGACAATGCTAAATGGGCTTCTTGCTGACGGAATAAGACCGAATACGTTTCGTGAGAGCAGAGTTATACTCTTGCTTAAAAGCGAGGGAGAGCCGTCTGATTAAGGGTGTGGATGCCCATTTCCCTACTTAACTCGGATTATAAGATATTGACAGCCATCCTTGCAAACGGCATAACAACCATTCTACCGGAAATAGTAAGCGACATACAAACATGCTGTGTCCCAGGTCCTACGATCTATTCCTCGCTTGCGCTGACTCGCGATTTATTCACGTACGCTACAAGAACACAAATATCTGGCATTTTTGTTTCCTTGGATTAGGAAAAAACTTTTGATCGCGTAGAATTGAACTATCTCTTCGCTGTGCTTGAGTGTTATGGCTTCCCAGCCCATTTAATCGACAACCTCCGCTTACTCTACACAGACTTAGAAACGTCATTAGTAGTGATTGGCTATACATCTGAACCTATTGCAGTAAGTAGGGGCATTCGACAAGGCAGTCCCCTCTCCACAATTCTCTTTGTATTATGCATACATCCATTACTGAAACAATTCCTGAAATGCACTTCAATACGCGGTTTCCCTCTTCCAGGCTTGGGGAAAGTGAAAGTAGCGGCATACGCCAATGACATCTCGTTGTTTATTCGGAACATAGATAGCTACAGAGCCTTTCTGCGAATATTTACACGTATAGTTACCTGTCGGGAGCACGTCCTAATCCTGGAAAAAGCAAGGCATTGTGCTTTGGGATGCACATTGAGGAGTTCCCTTTGGGCGTCCAAATCGTCCAAGGCGTTAAAGTCTTAGGTGTAACTTTCCTTTCGACTGGTGAGGTAGCCCGCACCACACGGAAAGAAATCCAACACGATGTGGACAGACGCACTGAAGTCGCAAGACCGTTTCAACTGCCTTTTACTGAAAGAGCTTACCTAATTAAATCCAGCATAACAGCGCCACTGCTTTATGTAGCCAGAATTGCCCGACCACCCCGATGGGTTTTGCTGAGAGTGGTTACTGCGTGTGGCTCCTTTTTTTGGGATGGCCACGCCGAAGATGCTGCCAGAGCCTTGGTCCGCCTACCAGTAAATAGGGGAGGGCTCAGCTTACCCAATCTTGATGTAATGTGCCGCATGTTGGCTTTCAAATACACCTGGGCACTCTTAGAGAACTCATCGTATCGAGGCAGGCAACTTGTAGTGTATCTGCTAGAAACCTCTAGAAGACTTTTTGGTTTAGCAAACGACACGGGACCAGCTGCTGAGCAGCCACCAGCGTATTACACATATGTTATAAAATCTTTGCAACAATGGCGAAATGATCTTCCAGTTCAAGAACTTATGGAAATGTCCTCCACCGATATGAGCGAAATTATAGCATTTAAAAGCATATCTGAAGAACAACGCAGGAAATGCCGGGCGAAAAGACGCTGGACTCTTACAAACACGTCTCTCCCCTCCGAGGTCCGTGACCTAAACTGGCTCAGAGAATGGGGGGCTTTACCAATGGCCGACCGCCTTGCGGCGTGGGGCGTGGCGCCCTCCGCCACATGCCCGCAATGCGGTCGCGTCGAAACACTGAACCATGTCTTCCATAAATGTATGGTGGTGCGCACCTTTTGGCGCATGGTTACCAGGATGTTCCAAACAAGTATGCAGTGGAAGTCTAGCCACAGGGATAACGTTGCCGTACTCTTAATGGCTATCGGAGGCTTCGTTTTATGGAAACGAAGGGGACTGGCCTGCCTGAGGGTACGCCCCCAGAGAGCCATGTTTCCCCACGGCCGGACTCGACGCTCCTTCCGCACGCTCCTTAAGGCCTTCTCAATACCGGCGCCGCGCCTATATTTTTTTCTGACGCGTAGTGCTGCGGCTAAACGCACGAGGGCAGCACCATCTCACTGTAAGCTCCGCCGGCTCCCCGCGCGTCCCCGCGCTTCGTTCTCCACGGTGTCACCAATTCCTACAAGGTTCCTTGTGCCTACTACTTCACGAAGCAGCTAAGCGGTAGGGACTTATTTGCATGGACCAAAGAGGTAATCACTGCAGTGGAATCGTGTGGATTCCTTATTGTCAGAGTGTGTTCAGATTTGGGTGCACGTTAAAGAACCCCAGGTGGTCAAAATTTCCGGAGCCCTCCACTACGGCGTCTCTCATAATCATATGGTGGTTTAGGGACGTTAAACCTCACAAATCAATCAATCAATCCTTATTGTCAGAGCCGTGACGGACAACTACTCTGCAAACGTAACTATGTTTACGCACATGGGTAATGGAAATTTGTCAACTGTTGTCACTCACCCACACGATCCAAATAGGGTCATATTTCTGAGTTTTTACCTTTGTCATGTGCTCAAGAACGTGCGCAGCCAATTCTTAGAACGTGAGCTGCACGAACGCATTGGGGTCATCTCTGGAACGTTTGTCCAAAAGCTGTACGACTTTCAGAAGGACAAAACCGTAAAACTGGCTCGAAACTTGTGCAGAAACCACGTTTTTTTCATCAAACTTGGAAAAGATGAACGTGCTTCGGGCAGTTCAAGTATTTTCCCCGCTGGTAACTGCTGCGTTGTGTCATCTCAAAGAGAACCGTTGTGGGGACCCCAGTCTGTACGGTTACAGGGAAGCCAGCCAAACCATTTTCTTCATGAACATGATGAGACAGTGGTTCGACGTTCATGACACAACGTACAAAGAGTGTGACCACAAGAGGCCAATATCTAACGAGGATGACCCTAGACTCGTGTGGCTTGAGAAGGAGTTCACCGGCTACATAAAAGAGGTACAAGAGGCTTCACTTGCATCGGGAGAAGGTGCATTCACAGAGCAAACGTTTCATGCTTTGTTGTTCACGTCGAGGGCCACAGTGCACGCAACACGATTTCTTTTAAGAAGGGGTGTCAAGTACGTCTCTACCAAGAACTTTAACAGTGATCCTGTGGAGGCACTCTTTGGCCGGTTAAGGTCCAAGTGTGTGGGCAACGACGTGCTAGATGCGCGTTCAGTGACAGTAGCCCCGGGCAACATTGTAAAGGGCAAAGCCCTCTGTTCAAAGCAAATGGAAGTGGAGGATGGTGATGCAGAGGAGGTAGCACTGAGTGTGCCACAAAAAGTGCTTGCAGACCTCGAGAACCTGAAGGGACAGCTGTGTGATCCATCGCCGTCTGTCACGTACTCTGGTCTGGTGTACGTTGGTGGATACATCGTAAAGCTCGTCAGTGAGTTTGAGTGTGATGCTTGTGTTACGATGCTGATGACTACGAACAAAGCTGATCCTTTGTATGTTCTGTTGCACAGCCAGGACAAAAGTGCACTCCACTACCCAAACCGGATGTTTTGACACTGTTGGACAACATTGTTACTTTCTTTGAAAAAGCTGCTAGCAAACTTCCGCGTACAAAACTGCATGAAGTGCTGCAACTTCTGCTTACCCCACACCTCGAGCAATCACCCGTCCTCCTCTGCCCAGAGGGTGTAGACAGCAGCCACGCAAGGCGCACAGCTCGTTTAATTGTGGACAAATTCATCAGACTTCTTCTCGTTAACTACATCAAGATGGTGAGCGATAGAAATGAAAAACCACTTGCGTATGTGCACAAGCCGCCTAGAAAATATTTCAGACTGTGATGAGTATGTCATGGAGGTTCGCTTTATTTGTACCATGCATTTGTGTTTGTGTTAATTTGTAATGCTAGCGTGGGTTTGAAAGGAAAAGGTATTTGTGCTCACCTCGCACAGAAATTGTTTTTTTATTTTAAGTTCTATTCCACCTTACGACAAAATAAATATTGCTTTTTCTCTCTGAATTTTTTGCGCTGTAATTGATTACTGTTGCTTGTGACAACACGCGTGTGCGAAAATCTGGGAAAGCTGCCGGAATGGTTGCGACTGGGTAAGCGGTGCTCTCAGAGGTCGACTATACCATTTTAACCTCATCACATGCAACGACCGAGCTGTATTGTGCGGATAAAACGTTCATCTTCAAGAATTCAGGCGCCGCAGTTGGTTCTGTTCCTCGTACTCAGCGCTGTTATGATGGCCATAGCACTGTGGCGCACACACTGCGCCCGTGAACGCGCTTGGAGGTGGCGGAGCAACAGTGGTCTAGCAGCGCCACCCCGAACTTGCGGCGGCAGGCAGCAAAACGCCCCAATGCGAAGGCCGTAAGGGGAGCACCGGAGAAGGAGTCGAGTCCGGCCGTGGTTTCCCCTACTACATCGGCTAATAAACATAATGCTTATGCATCTCAATGCAGAACTAGTCATGCTGGGAGAGGAGGCTTTCCTCCGACGGTGGTCTACGCGATTTATTATCGTAAAAAACAACAGAGTGTCCATGCCTTTGCTCCCCTATTGAGGAGGTGGGCTAGAGCTTGTAGCACTGTGACATTATAGTGTGTAATTTTCTTTTTTTCTTTAGAAACATGTCCTTTTGTGCAATAGTGTTCTTGAGCGCGAGAGCAAATTGTACTCACAGGTGAATGCAAAATATCACGCTACACTGTGAATGACCTCCACTTGTTTGTTCATATATAGCCTTACTGTTTATTTAAGTTTAATCATCCCGATGTCATGAATGTCCTGTCTTCGTTGTACAATTTTTGCATTGTACGTCACTGCATTTGCAATAAGTTCTTTTCGCTGTATATAACAGCTTGCATTGTACATACGCATTGTTTACCATTGTCCATTTTTATGTGTGTACATAATCTGTGTAAGATATATCCGGAAATAAAATTCTTTTAAACGCGAGACTGCTACTGCAATCGAACTTTCCGTTTACCGGGCACAGGTTCACCCAAATAAACAGTTAAATCGCAACATAAAGTCTCCTGTTTTCGGCCACGTCATGACACCGTGACAATATATATACATTTTTTATTATGCACAACAACCAGATATGCATATAGTTAGTAGCCACATATAAACATAGGAGTAAATTAGTGCTTAAGCTTCTCAGCAAATGATGATGGGCCGGTGATATCAGTGATAGAACGGGGCAGGCTGTTCCACTCAGTCGATGAACGGCAGAAAAAGGAGGCCGAGAAGGTAGTAGTGCGGCTGCGTGGACGGGTTCATTGTAAGTGACGCCCAGTATGAAGGGAGAGGCGTGAGGGTGGTGCCAAGATGTATGGTGTCTGATGAAGCGAGCTTTAAGAGAACTTGTGAAAAAGGATTAGTGAAGCAATGCGGCACAGGGATGACAATGAATCTAAGCTGGATCGTGCCTTCAGTAGTGATACGCTTGTGTGATATGAGCACAATGAATGAATGAATCTTGCCGCGCGATTTTGGACTGCTTCGAATGCATTGATGAGATATGCTTGATGTGGGGACCATAGCGGGGATGCGTACTCAAGTTTCGGACGTACAAGCGCTTTAAATGCTAGTAGTTCCACGTGAGGGGGTGCATGACATAAATGGCTTTTTAGGTATCCCAAGGTTCGGTTAGCTGAGGCAGTAATGGGTGACATATGAATAGACCAATCTAAATCCTACGAAAGGGCGACACCAAGGTATTCAAACGAGTCTACTTTTTCTAAGGGAGTATTGCTGATGTTATAGGGCATATAGGGGGGCTGATGGTGGCGGGTGAAACAAATTACTTTACATTTATTGGGGTTAAGGGTCATTAGCCAGTCGTTACACACAGCGTCGCACTTTGTTAAGGTCGTCTTGCAGGGTGCTGTGGTCAGAGACGTTATTAATTGCACGATATAGGGCACAGTTGTCGGCAAACAGACGGATATGAGAAGAGACATGGAGGAGAAGGTCGTTAATGTAAATGAGGAAGAGTAAAGGACCCAGGACACTTCCTTGATGGACGCCAGAGATAACGGGAAGAGATGCGGATGTATGACTATTGACATGCACTGACTGATGACGGTTGGAGAGAAATTCAGCAATCCAGTTTAGAATGGTTGGGGCAAGTTCAAATGGGATAGATTTAGTAATAGCCGTTTATGAAGTAACTTGTCATATGCTTTGGCATGATCGAGAAAAATAGCGTCTGGGTGTTTCTGTCGAGGTTAATGTGGAAGTCATGGGTGAAGATGGCAAACTTTGTCTCACATGATAAGCCTTTGCGAAAGCCATGTTGTGCAGGGTGAAAGAAGTTAGCGGTGTCTAGGGAGTGTATGATTTGGGTGTAGATTACATGTTCCATTATCTTGCAGGGTACACTTGTAAGACAGATTGGATGGTAGTTAAGAGGTGAATTCTTATTTTCTAATATGCAAATCGGAACGACCTGCCCGCTCTTCCAACCGATGGGAATACTGGAGGATGATAAAGAATCGGCAAATATTAGTTTCAAGTAAGATGTGCACACATGTTTTGTATATTTTAATAGTTTAGAAGTGAGACCGTCTACCCCAGGGGCTGTTGATGACTATAGTTTTTCGATTATTAGCATTATGCCATTTTCGGTGAATTCGATGGATGGCATGACAGAGTGCAAACGTGCAGGCGGTGACGGACCAGGACTGGCGGGTTCAGTAGTAAAGACAGATGAAAACGCGACGTTAAACGCATTGGAACACTCTTGGCCAGTGATCATTATGTCATTATGATCTGTGAGGATGATAGTTTCAGGTACCTTGGGTTGCAAGATTTGCCAGAATTTTTGGAGGTTGTTATCTAATACACTGGGTAGGGTATCATGAAAGAAGGAACATTTTTCGCGACTAACAGCTAAGAGGTAGTCTTTCTCTACCTCATAATATTTGCTCCACATCACAGGCGAATTGTGTTGCTTTGTGGAGCGAAATGCCCCTTTCTTCTTGTTTTTTAGTGTTTTTAACTTTTTGTGAACCATGGTTTATGACGATTGGCCCGGATAGTTATAACAGGACTATGTTCAGAAGCAAGTTCAGTATGTTTGCTATGAAATATCGACCAGTTATCTTGAAGTGTGCGGTTGTGGAATTCGGAACTATAGATAGGGTAGAAGGAGATAAGTTCGTTGTTGATGGCGTCGTAGTTACCCTTGTCGTACATGCGTAGTGTTTTATCCCTTGATTCTCGTTTCGGAAAGGCAAAAGTAAAAGCGGCATGAATCCCCTTGTGGTCACTAATTTCTTTCAGCTGAGTCATTGAAGATAAACTGGAAGGATTGCTAGTTGAAATTAGATCTAGAATGATGGCTGAGTCCTGTGTGACGCGCTTTTTTTCCGACAAGCTGAGTCAAGTTATAAATGAAGCAAACATCGAGAAAACTGTTTTTGACTTGGCATAGCGATGGCAGTGGATTGTCATTCCATTTAATATGAGGCAAACTAAAGTCTCCGAATGGCGAAACGTGCGCGTTTGCGTATCTTTTTGTTAGTGTGTCTAACACCCAGTTCAGTTTATCTGTAAATTCACTGTTTGCTCAAATAGGAACGGTAGCACACACCAAGTAAGATAACTCGCGGAGTTGAACGAAAGAGCAGCCATAACGTTTCAAGGTCATTCGGGTTAGCAACAACCGAACAGGGCAACGTATCCTTAACAGCGATGAGTACTCCGCCACCCTGGCAATGCCGACGGTCGTTGCGGAAGACATTGAAGCCGGGTAGATCATAAAGGACCTCCGCATCGGAAATACCATCTGTTAGCAATGTTTCGGTGAGAATTAATAAGCTACACCCGGACGAAAGGACAACGCTAGATATGATGTCACGTTTGGGTAAGAAACTTCGTATGTTAGTATAGATTGCTGAGAAAATAGTGATAGGGCTAGGCGACGTTGTCGGACGTCGGGTTGTTTGACCCATCCGTAGGGATTGCTATTTGGATTAATTTACACATTTTGTACTTTCGTCGTAGATGTACTTTGTTGAACCTATGAAGAATGTTTTGTAGCGCAGTGAAAAAGGGACCGATTTGCTCCTGCAAAATGCAATAAGATGTTTACGCGCCTTTCGCACTGGGCGAGAAAAATCTTCGCCTATTCTATAGTTTGTGCCTTTTAGTTTGCGGTCATTGGACAAGACTTCTTCTTTTATCTTAAACAACGAAAATGTCATTATTATGAGGCGGTTGCGAACATTTCAGTGGTGGCCGAGACAATTCACGTGCTCGATATGCTCCGAGTTCAGGGTTATGCCCAAGTGATCTACGCAGAACCGAATGTCTTTTTCTTCTACTAGTGCAGCAGATTCAAATGAACCAGGGTCGGAGATCCCGAAGAAGAATAAGTTATTTCTACGGGCTCGGTTTTCAGCGCCGTCGATTCGCGATTCCATATCAGAGATAGCTCGCATTGTCTCGGAAGTGTTTGCTCGAACTGACTCGACCTGTCGCTGCACGGTTTCTATGTTTTGGCAGTGGTTCTCGACGGATAACTTCTGCAATTCGGTTAGGATAGTGTTAAGATCGGGACCAGGGTTTCTCTCATTGGGGCTAGGGTTACTTTGAACGTCACCCGAGAGCAGTAACAAGAGGCGCGAGACACGAACACACTCTACGAGAATTGAAAGCAAACACTGGGGGCTCGGTAGCAGTACCAAAAGGTAGTCGCTTGATTTTTTTTGCAAAAAGGCTGTACGAATGACTAACTTGCATGTTTAAAAGAAGTGGCTAAGTCGACTGTTTTGTGGCACAGCCACCGAGACCACAGGTGGCCGCCCGAGGATGTTGCTCTATCTAAAGCCGATCCGGTGGTTGACGTTAGTGACGTAGGCAGCTCCCATGACGCAGTGATGCTCAGGCTCACGCCGGGTGTCACCAATGGAAGCTGAGTGTGGTTGGCATCGCTTGACGAAGGACAACCGGTGCGTAGCCAGTGCGCTGATCCATGCAAAATGAAGGTACATGCTGGACGGTTGCAATGCTAGCGGGCAGGGCAGCACAGATGAAAGTAAAAGCAAACACCTGCATGTTGAAAAGAAGTGGCTTAGTCGACTGCTTCGTGGCACAGCCACCGAGCCCACAGGTGGGCGCCCGAGAATGTTGCTCTTTTAAAGCCGATCCTGTGGTTGACGTTAGTGACGTAGGCAGCTCCCATGACGCAGTGGTGCTTAGGCTCACGCCGGGTGTCACTAATGGAAGCTGGGGTGTGGCTGGAATCGCTTGACGAAGGAATACCGGTGCGTAGCCAGTGCGCTGATCCACGCAAGATGAAGGTGCGTGCGGGACGATTGAAATGGTAGCGGGTAGGGCAGCACAGATGAGAGCAAAAGCAAGCGCCTGCATGTTGAAAAGAAGTGACTAAGTCGACTGTTTCACGGCACAGCCACCGAGCCCGATAACTTAAGGCCCGTGTCACTCACATCTTGCATGGAAAAGTAGCTGAGCATGCAATACTGAACCGTATCACGGACCAAATTGAAAGCATTGGGCTCTTTCGACACTACATTATTGGCTTCCACAGGGCACTGTCCACACAGGACGCCATGTTGATGTTAAGAGAACAAGTATGTTACGGGCTCATCCACACGCCCAAAGTCATATTAGCCCTGGACCTCGCCAAGGCCTTTGGCACCGTAAAACATGAACACATACTGGGTGAAATATCGCACATGAACTTCGGCAATAAATTCTACAACTACATTAAAGCCTTTCTGGCGGACCGAACCGCCACCATACGCATAGGAGAGCAATGCGGCGAACCCGAACGACTCGGAAATATTGGCACCCCACAAGGGTCAGTGCTCTCGCCATTGATCTTTAATGTGGCGATGCACAGGTTGTCGGAGAAGCTCGCTCAAATCCCATCCGTGCACCATGCCATATACGCGGATGATATTACTGTAAAGGTCCCATGTGGCCACTCATATGGTGCCTTGGAAGGAATCCTTAAACAACCACTGACTATAACCACAGAACTTCTTAAGACAACTGGACCCGCACTCTCCCCCACGAAATATACTTTAAAGCTCTTTTACCCTCAACGAAATTCGGAAGAAGAAGAGCAGCAAGTATTGCTCAAAGCTGAGAACAACCAAACGATACCGCAAAGATATACGGTTAAGGTACTGGGGCTAACGTTAAGCGCCAAGGAGGGCCACAGCAAGGAAACACTCAAGCGCCTTGAAAAAAAAGCACAAAATGCAAGCGGCATTGCTAGATTCACAAACAAGAGAGCAGGCCTCCTAGAAGACAACATCATGAAGGCGTATCACGCCTTTCTCGTAACTCACGTAGCGTACGCGTTCCCGTTTCTGAAACTCACGAAGGCTGAAATCAAAAAGGTCGACTCCATGCTTCGCAAGGGACTGAAAACGGCACTCGGCTTGCCCAATAGCACGAGCAACGAGAAACTCGAGCAACTCGGTCTGCATAACACAGCCGAAGAAATTTTTGAGGCTCCGAAAGTGGCACAGATCACACGCCTGTCATTGACGCAGGCAGGCCATCTCATCCTACGAGACGCTGGCATTTGCCCAATTTTTCAAGCAGAGAAAAAAAAACCCAACTTGGTAATGACGTGAGGAAACACAATAGAATTGAGCCTATCCCCCGCAACGTTCACCCAACGTTCAACAAAGGGCGAAGAAAGGACAGAGCGAGGGCGCTCATAAACAAGGAAAAAAAAACACAACACGCACGCGCTATTCATAGATGCCGCCCGCTACTACGGCAGAGAGGCGTTTGCCATAGCGGTCGTTGATATAGACGGAAACCTCATAAACGCGGCAATCGTCAAAACAAGCCATGTCCACGAAACAAAGAAAATGGGGATCGCGCTAGCTTTGCAGAGCTGCCAAGCCTACTCCACAACATACACAGACTCTAACACGGCGGCACGAACGTTCGCGGCTGGCCTAGTAGCTAGACGCTCTGGAAAACTCATCGTGAACGCAATAAGAGAGTAAGAGAGCAAAGAAACCCTTATTAAAGAAGAGAAAGCTCAAATCTACGTATCCTGCAGGTTCCCAGCCCACATGGGACAGTTACCGGGACTCGACCACTGCAATCCCAACGAACAGGTCAACCACCTGGCGCGTGAGTTTACACGCCACGCCACGAACAACGACCCCTCGACAAGTGAGCGGTACGAGAATCTCTACATCAAGGACAAAGCCCTCACATACCACGAGATCACTTCACATTACCGGGGACAAAGACGTACCTTTCCAGCACCGCACCCGAACCTTAACAAAGCACAAGCTCTAACTCTAAGAAGATTGCAAACACGTATGTACATAACACCATTTACCTTACACAGAGTCGACCCCGACACGCCACCCACATCCACCCTTTGCAGCCATTCCTATTGCAATTTCGAACACATGCTTTGGCTGTGCCCTACCCACAGCGCAGCGCAACTGAATACCCAAGAGGCTTATCAGGAAGCCCTCAAGAGCAGTGAATACAAGCAGCAACTACAGGCAGTCCAGAGGGCCCGGGACATCGCTACAAGCCTTCGGCTGCCAGCGCCATACTGGGTGGAGCCTCCAAGTTGAATTAAGGGTCGGAATGGCCCTTTCTCAGCCTCCTCAGGATATGTTTCAACAAAGTCAATCTCTCTTTCTCCCTGGCAGTGCTAAAGTCCCTAAAAAACAACTAAAGTAGCGCCCACGACCTCCTCGTGGTAGCGCTAACCGCATCCCTCCACCTCTACCTACTCGCTCAGCAACCACAGCAGCGCTTCTAGAGTGTCCACCAGGAAACATTGAATGCGAAAGCACGGGGGCCCACTCGAAATGTCATAAAGTTCTCTATGTGCCAGACGCTTTGCCATTTCAGGCACTGCTGCGCCGTGTGTTCATGGAGCGGCTGTGCTTCGGGTACAGTGTACTGGAAGAGCGCAGTGGAATGAGTGAGGTGGCCGCGCCACATCTCGGCTGATTCTCCGGTGGGTGAAGGTAGCGGCGGCGCTGTTGTCCCGTGGTACTGAAGATCTCGGGAATGTCTGCCTTGGAAGCGTGCGCGCCGTAGCCTGCAAAAGCGTGTAATTGCTGGTTTTTAGCGCGTTTAGTGCGTTTCTGAGCGTTTATAGGTGGACTCACTTGCTACGCGCCATGGTGCACGAGTGAACATGCAGGCACGACGAAATTGCGTCGATACATTCACTGTGTCAAGAGCCTGCCGACCCACACACACACACACACACACACACACACACACACACACACACACACACACACACACACACACACACACACACACACACACACACACACACACACACACACAAAAACGTCAATCGGACTTTGCATGGATCCGCCTAGCTTCTCCCTCAGACAGCGCTTTGAGCTGCGTCACATCATAAGTAGCTACTGGCAAACTACAAAGAAAGGAGAAGTACCAAAACGGCGATTAAATTATACGCTCGTTGGTCGGCAGTCTTTACGATATTCAGAGCACAATGTTAATCATATGAGCCTACATGCTCTCGATCGTTTCATGAGAAACTCGCGTAAAGTAACGTTGTTACAACATTTATATCGTAACGACTCAGTTTTATCATTCCAGTTATGCGGAAGATAATAAATATTGCTTTATGAAAGGCTTATTAAATGTTGAACATAATAAACGCAACACACAAACACAATAAAAAGTGCCAATTGTATATATAGCCAATCTCTTCAATATGCGTAAATTGATTGTAACCAGTCATAATTTTGTATCGACAGCCTAAGTTATGCTGCTTTCCAAATAATCTATTGCCGTAACGCCATCTCAAGCCAGCAGATTCATGACGATGTTTTGTAATATAAGAGTAGTTGTGCTACCATTAAGTGTTTAAAGTGTAGGCAGGCAGTGGTGCATCTTCTTTGGGAAATTTAACTTCTACACACACACACACACACACACACACACACACACACACACACACACACACACACACACACACACACACACACACACACACACACCACACACACACACACACACACACACACACACACACACACACACACACACACACACACACACACACACACACACACACACACACACACACACACACACACACACACACACACACACACACACACACACACACACACACACACACACACACACACACACACACACACACACACACACACACACACACACACACACACACACACACACACACACACACACACACACACACACACACACACACACACACACACACACACACACACACACACACACACACACACACACACACACACACACACACACACACACACACACACACACACACACACACACACACACACACACACACACAAGTGCATGCATTTAGGTTACACGTCACCACCACATTAACAATATCCATGCATGCAAGCTACTACTTTTAGGCGGTGCATTTCTCGTCCGACTACGTTAGACTTGAACTACTTTTAGGAGGGTAGGACGTCATACTGTCGAAAAGGCGAAACTTACAGTGTGCACTTGTACAGAGACACGCTATATTCAGCTTCGCCAACTGTAAACCTTCAGCGCAAGGCTGGCACTCAGATTTTTTTTAGGGGCGATACAGCAGAATGACTAACTTTGGCAGTTGGTAGTCGCTGTGAGTGCGTGTAAATATTTTAGTACACCCTAAAAAATTTGCATACGAAAAAATTTCGTGGTATAGGGGGTTCAGGTTCCTTTCCTCTCCCCTCTCTACTAACGACCTCTTGATTTTGCGTGCGTTTGAAACGGTATTTGTTTTATTCTCACAGCATTCTGAGTGCAGCTAACTTCCAATTATTCTGTAATAATTCTGTATTGTTAAGTTATTCTGTATATTGTACACGCGTAACCAACAAAGAAAGACTCAAGACAAAAGAAATCAGTATAAGGCACGCTTTTTGAAATATTTTCAATCTTTCAGAGGGGTTTTTATGAAGCTCAAATTCAGAAAATTGGCGTGTCATGCTTCATGGGCTACGGCATCATGTGCTAGACTTGAATGATGGGCAGGTACGAAGAAATCTGCATTTAGAAAGCGCGATGGAGGAGCCGAAGCGCATAGCAGTTCCTGCACGCGGCGCGCGGCTCTTTCAGTACTCTTCGACTGCAGCGCCACTGCTACGGGTAACGCGGACATGGCAGAAGAAAAAGAGGGTCCGTCATTTAATGCGAGGAGTGAAGGAGCAGCTTATCGCTGGCCTCGTTCGCTGTCCCCCAAAGACCGTGGCGGAATTTTTTATCTTTTTCACTTTTTCCCACACATATATATAAATATATATATATATATATATATATATATATATATATATATATATATATATATATATATATATATATATATATATATATATATGCATTCTGACGAAGGCCGGGCCCACGGTCGAAACGTCAAGTAAAAAATCTTTTCACTTGTGAGTCAAACTCCTTTTATTCTCCTATATATATATATATATATATATATATATATATATATATATATATATATATATATATATATATATATACCTTGATTCACAGCGTCACCGGCAACATCTAGCCGATAGTGTTCATATAATTGCTATCGCAATAAAACATCATCTGTTCCAACGTGAAGTCTTTTATACATCATGCGTACAGGATCACGCGTCGACGTTATCAGTGGTGGTCACGCAAGCTTTGGTATAATCGTGGGTGTGCGTTTCCAGCACAGTCTTAACAAAAGAATCTACTACAAACGGCAAGTTTCTCGCATGCTTGGCGCGATCTGCGAAAAATATTGCTCACAGTCTTTGTGTGAACAGAGCACCTCAAAATATAGTTGTGGAAACATGTTTACTGCACAACATTGACTTGTATCATCAAGCCCAGTTTTTTTTTTCACTTCTCTTCATCTGTTGTCAATTTTCTTTGGTATTGTTGTTATTCACAGTATTTTTGTTTTTGTTATTCATTTTAGCATCAGTGTTGCAATACTTTTTATTGTCTGTTATGTATTCTGTAACGATTTTGTTTTTTTTTGTTCTAAGCATTTGCCGAACTAGGCCTCATTTTTAACTCCCTAACGCCTCCTCTCCCTCGCTTTGTAATAACATGTTTAGGGTCGTTAAGTGTTTGTAAACTATGAAGAAGTTGATGATGATGATGCGAACTTGGGGTCGGGAAGGCAGATGCGGTCAGGTGTAATGTCCTGCTATTTATTTCACGGCAAAAAAAAAAAAAACGAGAAAACGTTAGGGGTACGGGCATGGGCCAAGTGTGCGACTTTCGGGCTACACCACTGTATGGTAGGTAGGTGTACGTTTTGTTGGTGGCTTCTTTCGCTCATTTCAATATCACTCGCGTCATAAAAACGTGCCCCTGTGGGCGATGATAACTTCTGGGGTGTTGTAGCAATATGTTCTCAACGAAGAACTCTGCTACTACGACGGAACCTTCTGTAGGCAGAGACCTGGTTTTAGCGCTGCGACGATTCACTCGTGGCAGGATTTTGCCATTGAAAATAGCCACGGCAGAAACACGAAGGAAAGAGAAGGCCGGAGGAAGACTCCAGGGAGGAAGGGCACTGTGTTGAGTAACAACATGTTGTAAAAGAACGAGAGAGAGGAAGCAGAGTTTGCGGCTGTATTTATGCAAAAATAGAGAGATGAGGTTAGTGGTCGGAGTACCATCCGAGTACTGAGCAGGCAATACTTGCGAGCAGTTTGTCATTCAGTCCAATGGTTCACAGAAACCGCAACAACGTTGGTAGATGGCAGCTCGAGTAAGCCCCAGGGTCTCTATAAGGAGTCCGGCAGCTGGCCAGTAGTGAGGCTGTAAATTTCGCTCTTTCGTGGCTGAAGCGGGTGCAGTCACGGTGAAGATGCGCGACTGTTTCCCTGACTGTTTCCCAGGTCGGTCTAGGCACCACACAGGGGAGGATGGTCTTGCGTATAATTCAAGGGCAAAGAAGTGGCGCCATGGGCAGCAATGGTGTGACTGAACGTTGTACAGGGCCTTTCAGCAGGTAAAGATGCCAGATGGTGCGAAGGTACCCGGCAAGGTGTCGGACATGTGCCGTGAGGGAATTGGTGGTTATATACATGGTCATAGGATGATCGCCAGCATTGACAATTGCTGCCGCTCTAGACGCACAATTCTTACGAGCGAGGCACGTCATTAGAGCCTGTGCATGCAATGCCTGGAGTATATACAGGTTAGTTTTGCAGGTATTTCTCATCACAAGAATACTGTTTTTCAGACAGACAATAAATGAGGCATTGTAGAGGTGCAGTATTGACTGCATAGAAGAACCCCACGACTTTCCACCCAGAAACTTGAGAAGGTGAGCTATGGTAGTCAGCCATTCATCTTGGTTGATACAGCGTACTCAAGACGCCAACGAAGAAAGCGAAACTCAAACGGGCGGTGACTAACCACTAAAATTTATTTGCGAGAAAGCAGCGCATATATATGTGAAATACGAAAAAAATGGTTGATTCCTCCGTCATAGGAACCGGTAAAGCACGAAATTGGAACATGTGTTGAGAGTAGCAGTTTTCTACTACTCTCTATTTACGCTGCATTGATATAAGAGAGCTTGCCCTATTGCAAAACCAGCGCCACTGGGTACCAGCGTCCAGCGCCTTGCCTGATTATGGGCCCAGAATGGCGCTGGTACCAGCGCCTCCCAGCGCAGGTACAGGGATGCTGGAGCGGCAGCCTCCCAGTACTCTTCGCAAAATGGCTTTACAGGGTTGAAACGGGGGTGCCCATTCGCCATGAATAAACAAATATATATATTCAAATAGCGCACAGTCACATTGAAAATAAAAAAAAAATTAAAATTATTAAAATAAAACGCTTTCTTACAGGATTCCAACTCGCCACTTCCTGATTTTGAACCAAGGAACCTACACACTACGCCACGCCAGAACATGCTGGTGGGGTTTTGCAATTGCTATTTATCGAAGAACGCACTCTTGAACTTCATGTTTTAATGTCGCACAGTCAAGACTGACACAATATTCCTTTCCAAATAACAATTGCGTCTTGATTAGACAGTGGCGAACGGCTTTCGGGCACCGAATGACGTGCAGATATTAGCAAGTGTGCAAAGTTTTTTGAAGCATCCAAATCTTAACTCTGAAAAATCTCACTATGACTGGAGGAGCAGCCACAGATTGTCAGCTGTTGCTGTAGATAGTTTCTTGGTTTGAAAGTTGGTTCTCGTACTTGCTACTGGTCAGCATGTACAGATGATTTTTATGTCTTGTTCGGTAGATATCCTCGCACACGAGTATTGAGTATTTTTTTTTTCGCTCAAGCAACGATCTAGGAGTACACAGCTGGCGTGCCAGATTACATATTTGCAGTTATATCAATACCTGCAACTAAGAAACCGCCGAAGAAATGACTATTGCAATCCACTGAAAACGTATCCCAGTATGTTAGTTTACTAACGCGTACCAAATTACTAACTCAAAATTGCGTGTTCTTACATACGAGTCGGAAAGGTACCGGCTCCTGCACTCTGAAGGTACACTCTAAGAACTTTTACACCCTAAAAGGGTTAAAACGCGTGTACGCATTAAAAGCACTCTTATGAACACCTTTTTTACACTATTTTTTAAATTTGAAGTGTTCGTGAATAAAAAAACCTCAAAAAATCCCATTTACACCCTTATGTTTAGGGTGTTATGAACAAGGCTACAAATGATTGCTTGATATGTGGGGTTTAACGTCCCAAAACCACCATATGATTATGAGAGACGCTGTAGTGGAGGGCTCCGAAAGCTTCGACCACCTGGGGTTCCTTAACGTGCACCCAAATCTGAGCACACGTGCCTACAAGGCTACAAATGCACGACATTTTCGAGCAGTTTTGCTTATACTGTTAGTATACATTAACTATCTTGATACCAGCAAGGCTCCTACTACTAGCTGCTTGCGGGTCTAGTAATGAATCGAAGCAGGAAGTAATGTGACAGTAATGCAGTTTTCATCGATAAAGCACGCAAACTACTATAAGACGGAAGATACAATAGGAGTGCCGCTTGTTGAATAGGGCACGGGCCAATTCTTCTGTATCTGTTTTTTTTCATCTCTGTCATTTTCGTGATTAGTCAACACTCACAAAGTGCACCGAATTGCCTGAACAAGGTAATGTTGCACACACTGGTGTAGCCATGCTTAGAACACCCTCCCTCCCCCGTCCCCATAAGATCGAAGCTTGTAAAGGTGGAGATAAAAAGTCCGCCACCTGAAAAAAAAACAACAACAACACACAGTTGTTTAGCCATAGCCACCACGTCACCGGGTCATCAGGCACCTTAAAACGAACATTGACGTCATGTATTTTAGCAGGGACGTTTTATTTAATTACTGTAGCGAATGGTCCTCTTCATTTGTCCTTAAAAGTGCGTCATGGAAATTAGGAAGAGGACACCGACCATAACAAAATGCAGAATAAGGACATTTCGGTGACCTTGACGCAGCCTTGCTCACAATGACGGGAGCCTTGTTGGCTAAATTGTGAACAAAGCTCCCCTCAGGGGAGCCGAAGCGCATTCTCTAGTTCTCTCTCTTTTTCTCCGTTTTTTGTGGATCCCCTTTTAATTTATGTAACTTCCCCAGCAGACGTGCTTCGGTCAAAGCCTTGACTTTGGAGGTAGTGAGAAAACAACATTGATGAAATATTTTCAGCCGCAGTATTGTTCCAAGGTCTGCAAGCTAAGTACAAATGTATTGTCGCAACGTGAAGACCGAAGTAGTAATTAACAGGTTGAGAAAGTAGCAGCTGGTTAATATCTTTTTACTGCGCGCCAGAGCTTTTCTCTTCATGCTTGTTATTGCTTTCTGCTTAAAAGCGTGCAGATGCGCGTATGCGCTGTCGTCTTCTTCTTCCTAACAGGAAGCACGTGGCAATATGTTCTCATCGAATAGTGTAACGACCGATGCATGCTATGTTGCAATGTCTTTACCGAATTGAAAGTACTGATAAAATATCGCCTGCGTGACCCTGAATTTGCAGTCCCTAAAGACCCATAGAGCTAAGCGAAAAGCATCAGCTTAGCTTTTTTTACGAGTATTCACTACATTAGGTCGGTGAAGGTGCGCAAAATATTGCTCCCGAATATTACGAATGCGCGCTCTGACTAGTAGCTTGTGCATGCTGCACTGCACCTGCACCGTCACAATGTTCACTGCGATTCAGGTGGACCGTTAAAGAACGAGTATAACGCAACAGATCGCTGCCGCAAAAAAAGCAGCGGCCACGCTTTCAGTAGAGGGCCGGAGCTAGCGTTAAACCGCATCTAGCCAGTGTGTCAATGCACCGACGCCATGAAGTCTCGTCGACTAAAAAACCTTGGCTGCCCGGAATCGCTGCACGCGGGCGCAAAGCGTGGGAAAGGGACCGTTTCGTCTTACATGTCACTGCGTGCGCTGGCGAAAAACCCTCCCGTGTGTGTGCGTGTGGTGCGCATGCCTTCTCGATCCCTAGAGTTTATTAGTCGGTGTTTAGTTTGAAATGTGCCTGTGCTCTGTGCTCCACCAGTGTGTTCTGTCAGTGCTGATTATTGCGGAAGTGCACCATCCTGAAGACTGCACCAGCGAATTCATAGTGTGGAGCACTCGAAGTGAAACAGTGAGTACCGCTCTCACGTTGTTCCGTTCAGCGCTTTGTTAACGGCGTGAGCTCGAGATTAACGCCTTCAAATAATTTTGTTTTCAAGTAGTTGATGACAAATCAGCATTTGTTTGCATAGCAAGAATATTTGTCCGAACTGTTTTACGGGGATGATGGCGGAGTGTGACTGTGGGCAAGTTTTTTGTTTGTTTAGATAGTTTGGAGTACAAAGCACAGTGAGCGTGCGCCGCTGAGGCTCAGCGAAGAATTTGAATAGATTTTCGCGGTGCCCTTTCTTGGCAGCCGTGTTTAACGAGGCCTGCCCGTGATGCACACCGATTCCAGTTCACTAATTAATGCATGGGTGCGGTGCCTGTTAGCTCTCAGCATCAACCGTATTCAAGATGCATATGCTTTGGCATGGTGGTAGTTCATTTGCTCTCTTATTTTCTTTTTGCACAAAAAGACCGAGAACGAAAAACAAGGGCGTGGTGTCCATGTCGCTCTTTTCGGTTCTTTTTCGTTTTGTGCGGTAACACTACCGTGATAACTCAGGTCGATGCATCGGGTGGCAACAAAGCTAATTGCTTCGCGTTAGGTGCGCCTCGTGAAATTTAGCTACTTGCTAATACATTCAATTTTGTTAAATTCGTCTTCACCGGTATTTTCGTTCACCCGCAACGTAGCGTGACACTGCCGACAGCCGTGCCTGTGTACCAGATCGAGCACTGAAACTGGACTTTTGTTTGAACAGACCTTTCGTCTGTGTGTGTGGTCGAATCGCCTACTTCAACAGTTCAAACGCTTGTTTGAACATAACTGCTAACGTTCGAGGACATTTCATTCAGATTGTTTCCATGATGTGTATATTTCAAAATATTGTTGTTATTCAGAGTTTTATTTCCATGGCCTGGCTTTGGCGTTTAACTTCACTAAGTACTTCTTATGTTAAAGGTATTTTGGCTATGTGAAGCGTATTATTAGTTTTTTGTTGCCCAAAAATATTTTATTGTTATACATACTGCATAGTATCTGTGCATGTGTTGCAGCCATAATGTTAGACTGAGTAGCATATTTCTCTGGGAACACAACAGGCACAGCCACTGAACAGCCTACGTTGCATCGGAAAGGATTGTTTGATTGATACGTGGGGTTTAATGTCCCAAAACCACCATGTGATTATGAGAGACGCCGTAGTGGAGGGCTCCGAAAATTTAGACCACCTGGGGTTCTTTAACGGGCACTCATATCTGATATCTGAGCACACGGGCCTACATTTCCGATTCCGTCAGAAATGCAGCCGCCCAAACACCAGTACACACGCACCAAACCCCAGTAGTGCAAGCAATAACCTGTAGCATAAGGTTCAACCGAACATAACGCTAAAGCAAAAAACAATTAAGCCCATATGTTAAGATCTGCCTTTATTATAATAAAACTGCAACAAAGAGGACTCTAATGGCATTCTGCAAAATATTGAAATATCTCACACGACCAAGTTTTTTTCTCTCTATACTAGAAATTCATTGTTTTCCACTCAACGAAATCCCACAACTTTCAAAAACATTTGCGCTAGTTGGGCAAACGGCTGAGAAGTATGGCGTTGATTGACACCTATACAATAGAAAAAAACACGCAGAGAGTGTAAGCGAGTTTCTGGAGTCACATATACAACCTATTATATCTCGCAGTATAAATTCAGACATTAAAAAATAAGAACATTCGATAAGTAGTGTAATTGAGGTTGTAATAATATAATGTCAGCGTTGGTATACTTCTAACTGCAAAATCACAGCTCGCCACTGCTGCTTGCCCAATCATCTTCAGCTGCTGAGAAGACTGGTGCCTTCGAGCGAAGAGGGGCGAAGCTGTTCTTTCTGTACAGGAAATTCAATCGCGGAAAGCTAAAATAAATATACACGGAACAATGACTGAAATTTCACAAAGAGTGCAACATACAGTGTGCACCATGCATAACTAACTGCTTTCTTATGTATAAGTATAAATTGAGTGCATAGCAAGCATATTCAGTGGCATCGGGCTCCACTTCAGTGAGAAATGCTAGAAAAGGTATGCTGAGCAATAAACGCCATAAAAAGCGCGCTGTGGCAGAGTCATTATACCTTTCGTGCTGTAGATATGAACCTTACTTTACCCTTTCAGCTTGCTCGCGCAGGCAAATAAAAAGCGCAGCTCCAAGTTTATAATTGTTTGTTTAGCTGTATGCATCGACCAATCTAAGTGAATGTCCAGTTCCATGCTTAAGTATGCATCAACACAGCTGCATGCATGTGTATTTCTGCAGATCTACCATATGGTACTCATTCAATTAGTTTATTAAAAGGAATACAGTAGGACGCACAATAACATACACATATTTTATCTGTATTGCACAAAAACACAATGCCACAGAGCATACATGACGGTATGCACATTGAGAAGGTATTCAGTGCAGGCAACTTGTAAAATTAAGTGCTGTACAGTTACGTATTAAAACGCGAATTATACTAGTGTTCTTGTACTGGCTCACATTGACACGATTACATAATGAATGAATTGGCTATTGGGTCATTCCACGTCAGACGTGGAATGACCCAATATATTCGAAAAAAATCGCGCTGATTTTACTGCAATAAAAAAGGTAACTGCTAGAATATTTCGCAGACAAATAATATTTGTTCACGTGGCAGCCTCCTGAACTTCCCGGAATCTCATCTGGATGCTTGTGAAAAAAATTATTTCATAAGTACCTCTTCTTTTTCGGTGCCAAATTCGGTTTAAAAGTTAAGTGAAGGGCTTGCGTAAACTGTTTGAAGCGCAGTTATGTTATTACCATTTTTCGACCACATACGCCTCAAACTACTTAGCCGAAGTGTGTTATATCTGCATTTTTCTATATCTACATTTTTCTATACCATTACTGCACTTTGAATGAATATCTGAAGAGTGAATACTGAATTCGTGCGTTCGTTCATGCCATTACAATGAGGGTATTAGGAGGACGTGAACAATTGGTGGACACCATTGCGTTCTAGAAATTGCTTGGATTTTCCAGTTGTGAAAGCTGGTCCACGATCAGATAGAAACTTCTTGAGTTTTCCTGCAGCAAAGTTGGCTGTGATGCACGAAATGTATGCGTCACAAGTTTCGTTCTTGTGAGGAAACGCGCAGAATACCCACGTAGAGTAATTCATTGCCAAGTGAATAAACTTCTTTGTCGAGCCGTATCCTGAAAAGCCATCAATAGTGTGCATTGCTAAAAGATCAGAGTTGTTCTGCAGGTGGTGGTGACTCGAGAGATCCGAATCTCTTGGTTTTCGGCTTCTTGCAACGCTGACATGTGTCACAGTGGCGGACGTACGATGAAACATCTGTGATGATTTCCGGCCAATAGTAGGATGATGACAACAAGCCCACAGTTTTTTTACTCCGACGTGTCCGAACGGACAGTGTGCTTTCTGCAGAAGGCCCAGTCAAAGCCTGGGAGAAACGTACACTTTGAGAATTCTTTTACGTGTCACGATAGTCATCCCGTTTTCCGTTGTGTACTTGCAGCGAGGGTGGTCATCTTGGTAAGTTTGAAGTTCTGGTAATGAAAGGAGTTGAATCATAGGGCTCCGTGAAAATTCGCCCGCCTCGACGTTTTCACTGCCTTTCTGAAGTCGAATGTTAACGTCATACATCGGCAGCTTCAGATACCACCGAAACAGCCGGCCAGGGTTTTTTTTATGTTTTTGAGCCATTGTAAAGCAGCATGCCCGATGACAACAGTGAATGGTCGTCCATGGAGATAGCAGTGCCACTTGTCAACAGCGTCAATAATGGCGAGGCATTCGAGCTCTGTATTGGCTTAATTTAATGCTTGCGTGAGTAGCTTGCGCGAGTGATAGGCACCGGGGTGTTCTTTACCAGCACAATCTCGTGGCCTCAGAACATCACCTACGCCTACGTTAGATGCGTCGCAATAAAGAATGCATGGTTTCTAGCAAGAAAAAATTCGTGAACTTGGTTCTTCGGTCAGACAGTATTTCATGTTCTCAAATGCTTGTTCACATAAGGAATCCCATTCCCAAGGTGTGTCCTTCTACAACAGCTTCGTAAGCGAGAAATCTATGTCACTGAAATGCGGTATAAACTGGTGGTAAACGTTGGTGGTGCCTAAAAAACGCTGAAGCTCTACCGGGGATTTCAGTCTGGGAATCGCAGTACAGCTTCTATGTTTCTTCGTATAGGCGACACTATACCGTGCGACACTCTGTGACCCAGATATTCAATAGAATCTTGGGCAAAATGGCACTTCTTCAGTTGAAATTTATATTCTCCATTTTTAAGGCATGCAATAGAGCTTGGAGGTGATGTAGGTGCTCAGTGTATGTGTCGGAGAAGACTACGATATCATCAAAATAATTAACGACATTCTTTAAGTTATCTTTTCTGATAACTGATTTCACAGCTGTTTCGAACGTAGTAGGAGCATTTCTCAAACCGAAAGGTATAACAAGCCACTCATATTGGCCATTCGGCGTGACGAAAGCTGTGTTTGGGATGCTCTCTGGGTTTATTTTGACATGCCAGTAGCCTGATCTGATTGATATTCAATGTCGAAAAATATTTTGATTTTACCACGTAGTCTACAACATCGTATATACGCAGAATAGGTTGGTATTCAGGCACAGTGACAGAGTCAAGTTTTCGATAACCAATGCATAAACGTGTGCGTCCGTCACCTTTTTTCTCTGCAAGAATGACGGCAGCCGCGTATGGGGAAAAAGATGGACGCACTACACCTTGCTTGAGAAGTAAGTCCACTTGCCTGACAATTGTCTCTTTGTCGGCCGGGGAGCATCGATACGGTGGTCTGTGGATAGGGACGTTGTTGTCGAGGGCAACGCAGTGTCGTTCATCCGCGATTCATCCGAAGTCCATCTGATACTTTGAGAAAATGTCCTCGTAACTGTAAAGCACCTCTCTCAAAGCAGCTTCTCGTGATGGTGGAAGGTGCCTGACATTAACGGGTTGGAGTGGGGTTGTATCGGCGCTGAACACACACCTTTGAGCTTGAAAGGAATTCTGCAGAGCTTTGTTGTCTTGAAGCAAAGCCATCGTGTTGAAGTCCAGTGACTGGTTGAAAAAGGAAGCGTTGTCCAGTCCTAGCAAGAATTCAATCTTCATGCCTGGTAGAACGTGTGCATGGACTGCCCGCTTTCTCTTCCCTATTTTCAGCTGTATGTGTACGTGGCCCAAAGTTATTGTGGTTGAAGTGACTTGTTGGACACTAATGCATGGATCCTTTAGCAACTGCAGCTTGAGTTTTTTGAACACAACTTGATTGGTACAGGTAGTAGTCGCTTCTGTATCTTGAGTTGCGTTCATCATGTGTCTGTTCACAAGTGCACCAAAACGTATTAATGAAGCATTGGGTGGCCCTCTTCGTTTCACTGGTTGTCAATTAGAGCAGACACCATTTTACGACGACGGCCCTCATTGTGCCAGTGAAACTGGTTTGGCAAACCTGCGGATGCACAATGTCAGCACTCACTGTGAGGGGTGCGCATCGATCCTGCAGGGAGCCATGTTCGCGTAGAATGAGACTCTCGATGCGTGAGCTGCCACTTATACGAGTGTTGGGAAGCATCTCGGTGGACAGAGTCTTCCGCACGGGCAGCAGCAAGCCACTTGGCCGGGGTGGTGCGTGTCAATCCAGTGAGGCACCTTTCGATCTCAGGTACACTATCGGTCAATCCTGATATCAAGTGAACGTCTTTCAAGTCTGCGAGGTGACCAAGGCACGTCTTCTCTTCGTAGTAGTACCTGATGCGCTGTTATTTTTTGAGCCTGCAGTGTATAAATTGGCGGAAAGGGTAGCTGACAGGTGCAGAAAATCGTGCTATCATCCTTGTTTTGATACCTTCCCACGTATCTTCTGCGCCAAAAGTCTCGGTGAGATACCAGCGGAATGCCTCACCTTCCAGGTACTCGCTGATGCAGTCGATGCGATCTTGTTCGGACCAGCTGACGTTGCTCGCCTTCGTTTCGAAGAGGTGCAACCACTTGTCAACAGGGACGTCGTCTCGGGCTCCGTTGTATTTCGGCAGGCTGATCAACTTCTTTGGTAGGCTCATGATTTTGCTGCGGTAGATCCTGTCAACTTACTGTAACGGATGAGACATGGCGTCAGTCAGAACACCAGTTTATTCTCACTCTTCCTCTTCCTCATCTTCCTTTCCCCCATTCACCCATAAAGCGTCACAGATATGCATGGGTTGCTTTATCATGTAGAAAACTTTCTACAGATCAAGAAGTTTTAAAAAACCAGTGAACTCTGACGCTTTTTTACCTCTTCGCCTTTGTGTGTCCTTTATTTAGTGTATATTTGTTTGTGAACGCTCTACGTACGTATAGGCAATAAAGAAAAAAGGCCTTGGCACAGATGGTAGCTTGCTCAGAATCTTCTGTCATGGGTCTGGAGGTCATGGGTTTGATTACCGTCCGCAAGTTTTTTCTTTGTCTCCTGATTGTGCGTATTTTTCGGTGTCATTTCCGTTACGAAAGTACGTCACTGAAGTGTTCAGTGTCCACAGCCAATTAACCCAGTATTATGTACTTTCCTATGAAAAGAGCATTGACACGAAATTTCAAACACAAGATGTGACATTCATTCAATCGCTTGGTATACATGAGTTTTTTTTATCGAAATATGAATCGAGTCTGTTACGTAAAAGCCACTCTATTTTGAGCGCAAAAAGCATCGAAGGCTCATCGGCGCGTTCCCGGCCACAAGACATCGACAGTATCCTCACGTGTTCAGCAGGCTCCTATGCCCTACCTCAGGCGCCAAGTGAGAATGAGTGAGCAGCCATGACGTCGAAAACTTAAGTGTTGTCATTGCGGTGTCTACAGGTGGTACACTCTAAAAATTTTTACACCCATAAGGGCGTATTTATTTTGTCTCATGGGCAACACTCTTCTAGGGTGACTAGAAACACCCTAAACAATAAGGTGTTTAGAAACACCCTGAAACTATAGGGTGTAAAAAACGTTACAACCTACCTTAACATGTGTTTATGAACACCCCTAAACTATGGGGGTTGGATGAAGCTACACCCATGTGAGTGGGGTGTACACTGAAAACCCTTTTGAAACGACGGCAGTTATATGGATGAGCATACTTGATCAAATGAAGCGCAATTAACGGGCAACAAAAGCAGAGACACAGGAGGTGACGCTTAGACTTGTGTGTTGAGGAGAGCCGTTCACAGCACTTCATTCTATCAAATATGCATCACCAACTGGCCCAAGCGTTGTTCTCAGGGAGAAGCATATATGAACCTTCTCTGTGGCTGACAGGGAAGAAGGAAGATATTGGTCTCACCCACTGCACTTATACCTGCATGCATGAAGCTGATAAAATAAGGTACCATGGTCTTGAATGAGATGCATGAGACCAGTGCACGTGTACGTAGGCTGGGCCGTAAACGACAAAGACGCGGAAGGCACACACACACACACACACACACACACACACACACACACACACACACACACACACACACACACCCACACCCACACCCACACACACACACACACACACACACACACACACACACACACACACACACACACGCACACACACACACACACAGTAGTGCAAGCAGCAACCTGTAGCGTAAGGTCCAACCGAACATAACGCCGAAACAAAAAACAATTTTAAGCCCATATGTTAACATCTGCCTTTATTATTAAAAACTGCAAATGTGACAATCAGGACTCTGAAGGCATTCTGCAAAATTTTGAAATATGTCACGGGACCAAGTTTCTTTGTCTCTATACTAAAAATTCATTGTTTCCAATACAATAAATCTCCACAACTTTCAAAAACATCTGCGATAGTCGGGCAAACAACTGAGACCTATGGCGTTTGATTGACACCTATACAATAGAAATAAAACACGTAGAAAGAGTATGCGAGTTCCTGGAGTCACATTTACAACCTATTACAACTCGCAGTATAAATTTCGACAGTAAAAAAGAAAAAATTCAACAAGGTAGTGTAATTGGGGTTGTATTATTGTAATGTCAGTGTTGGTATACTTCTAACTTCAAAACCACTCGTCACTGCTGCTTGCACAATTATCTTCAGCTGCTGAGATGACTGGTGCCTTCGAGCGAAGAGGGGCGAAGCTGTTCTTTCTGTACAGGAAATTCAATCCCGGAAACCTAAAATAAATACACAAGGAACAACGACTGAAATTTCACAAACAGTGCAACATACAGTGTGCACCATGCATAACTAACTGCTTTCTTATGTGTAAGTATAAATTGAGTTCATAGCAAGCATATTCAGAGGCATCGGGCTCCACTGCAGTGAGAAATGCCAGAAAAGGTATGCTGAGCAATAAACACAATAAAAAGCGCGCTGTGGCAGAATCATTATACCTTTCGTGCCGTAGATATGAACCTTAGTTTACCCTTTGTGCTTGCTTGAACAGGCAAATAAAAAGGTGCTGCTCCAAGTTGATAATGTTCCATTAGCTGTATGCAACGACCAATCTAAATGAATGTCAAGTTTTATGCCTAAGTATGCATCAACACAGCTACATGTGTATTTCTGCAGATCTACCATGGTACTCATTCGATTAGTTTATTAAAAGGAATACAGAACAACGCGCAACAAGATATACATATTTTATCTGGATTGCACAAAAGCACAATGCCACTAAGCATACATGACGGTATGCGCATTGAGAATGTATTCAGTGCAGGTAACTTGTAAAATTAAGTTTTGTACAGTTAGGTATTAAAATGCGAATGATACTAGTGTTCTTGTACTGGCTCACATTGACACGACTATATAATGGAAGAATTGGCTATTGGGTCATTCCACATCAGACGTCCAAGCCATTTTGGTGACCACCACAAATGTATTAAAAAAGATCGCGCTGATTTTACTGCATTAACAAAGGTAACTGCTAGAAAATTTCGCAAACAAATACTTTGTTGGTCACGTGGCTGCCTCTTGAACTTCCCGGAATCTCGTCTTGATGTTTTTGAAAAAAATTATTTCATAAGTATCTCTTCTTCCGTGCCAAATTTGGTCTACAAGTTGAGTGAAGGGCTTGCGAAAAGTGTTTGAAGCTCAGTAATATTATTACCAATTTTCGACCACATACGCCTGAAATAATTCAGCCGAAATGTGTTATATCTGCATTTTTTGTATCAATACTACACTTTGAAAGAATATCTGAGGAGTGAATACTTAAGCTATGTTCACACTACGGTCGTAACGTGCGTAACAGCTCGTTCGTCGTATCGAACGCAACGGCTATAAAAAGCGTTACCGCAGTTTTGCCGATACCTTTGTTCACATATACAGGTACGTACATTACGATTTTTACGATAGGCCAATCATATTTGTCGCTGTAGAATCGACGTCACTAGCGGTCCAATATGGCTCCCATCAACACGCGAGTGCTGGCCTAGTTGGAAGAAATTCACGCTCAAAATGAGCTTATAGTCGTGTATTCAATCGCCCAAAGACGGCGAAGGCGACAGAGAAGAGTTTGGGTGCGCCAAGTATTCCTCGACAGGGCCGTGGATGGCGACTTTCACAACCTTCTCGTCAAGCTCCGACTTGGAGACGCTGCGATGTTTCATAATTTTATGCGCATGTCGCCCCAGCAGTTCGACTTCCTTGAGAACTTAGTGAGACCACTCATGGCGAAGTAGCACTTCCTGCGCCGGCAGCTACCGCCATCGCCTCCGCGATGCTGCTGCAGCCGGGAGGACGGAAGTCCCGTCAGGTCTCGTGACCGGTTGTTGAAAACCGAAAGCTGATCGGTCATTGGCTGTGTCGTAACGGTTGTAGTATCGCAGTCGTAAAAGTTGCCTAGCCTTTAACACTCTCACCCACGATTTATGCGTTCGTTGCGAACGTTGGTACCTTTACGTTCACAGTCTGAACAAGACGCATACGCTTGTTGTGCTTCCGCTTACGCGTGTTATGAAAAATCGACGCCTTACGACCGTAGTGTGAACATAGCGTTAATCCACATAAGGTATATTTGAGGAAAGATAGTTTAGACTTCTCAAGCTGTCAAACTTTACGAGAAAAAATCGCAAGTTTCACAAAATAATTGTTTTGTCTATAATGAGACACAACTTGCGCCATGTGGTGGTTAATTAAAATAGACTTTGTACCTAAATCGAAGCAAATAAACAGTTCTTTTCATGTGCCAAATTTTGTCACAGCAATTTATGTTTTGAGAAAAAAATCACAGCATATCCACGGAGTTAATGATGATGAGTGGGGCGTAGCGTTCGTCCGTCCGGACGTACAAACGAATGGACAGACAGTCTGACGCCAGTATGGATGAAAAGAAAGACGGACGGACTCACGGACAGACCGACACACGGAAGCCTGGACTAATGGATGCACAGAAGAACGGACAAAAGCACAAATGTACGGACGAACGATTCGCCCCAAGAATCATCTTTTTGTCCGTGTATATGCTGTGAAAACCCCTAACGCTATCTACTGTTCAACTCATCAAGTGGCTACATAATACTAGTACGACTACAGAGGAGGGAACGACCCACAGCCTCAAGAGCTTTGCCCCTAAGTAATTTTTGAAGTTCCGAGTTCCCCATTCGCCATTTGGTCATACAGAAGCCGACGCCTCAAAGTTCCCCATTGCCGTTGATGGTAAAATTCAAAAAAATATTTTATTCCTTGAAATAGAAATTGCAATGATGAAATTGTCACATAAAAAGAACTGTTTATTTGCTTTCAATTTAGGTAAAAGGTGATTTTCATTAGACCACCACATGGTGCAAATTGCGTCTCAATACGGACAAAAATGACATTTTTGTGAAATGAGTGATCTTTTCTCGTAGAGGTTAACATTTTAAGATGTCTGAAACTAATTTATCAGCAAAATACCTTTTCTGTGAAGTAAGTAGTCACAGCTCAGATACTCATACAAAGTGCAGTATATCAATGAGAAACTGCAAACATAACACACTTTGGCTAAATTCTTGCAGACGTATGTGGCCGAAAATTTGTAATATTATTGCTGAGTTTCAAACACCTAACATAAGCCCCTTTACTTAACATGTACCAAAGTTGGTATAAAAAAGGTGCGGTGCTTGTAAAATATTTTTTTTCACAAAAAACACCAGTCTGAAAAGTTTGAAAGGCAACCACGTGACCGAAAACTTTTTTCTCTCTAAAATATTCAAGCAGTTTACTGTTTTCACTGCATTAATTCAGCAAAATTTTTTTTTCAAACACATTTGCCATAGCCGCTAAATTGGCTGGGAAATGTCGAATAAAGTGACCCTGTTACCTTCACTCAATGACCATTGCATACTGCTAAATTAGGGCCATTTGTTTAAATCATGCTGTCAGGGTGAGAAGGCATAACTGCTTTCCGGTGCAGCGTAGGCTGTTCAGTGGCTGTGCGTGTTGTGTTCCCAGATAGATATGCTGCCCAGTCTTACATTTTGGCTGCAACACATGCTCAGATACCGTGCAGTATGTATAACATTAAAGTGTTTTTGTGCAACAAAAAACTAATAATACGCTTCACATAGCAAAAATACCTTTAACATCTGAAGTACTTAGCGAAGTTAAACGCCAAAACGAGGTGATGGCAATAAAACTCTGAATAAAAAGAATATTTTGAAATATACACATCATGGAAACAATCTGAATGAAATGTCCTCGAACGTTAGCAGTTATGTTCAAACAAGCGTTTGAACTGTTGAAGTAGGTGATTCGACCACACACACAGACGAAAGGTCTGTTCAAACAAAAGTCCAGCTTCAGTGCTCGATCCGCTACATAGACACGGCTGTCGGCAGTGTCACGCTACGTTGCGGGTAAACGAAAATACCGGTGCAGACAAATTTAACAAAATTGAATGTAGGCAAACTTCGCGAGGCGCACCTAACGCGAAGCAATATGCTGTGTTGTCACCCGATGCATCAACCCGAGTTATCACGGTAGTGTTACCACACAAAACGAAAAACAACCGAAAATAACGACATGGACACCACGCCCCTGTTCTCCGTTCTCGGTCTTTTTTGCAATAAGATAAAAAAAGAAACTAAATGAACTCCCGAAATGCCCAAGCATATGCGTCTTACATACGGTTCATGCTTAGATCTAACAGGCGCCGTCCCCACACATGTATTAATTAGTAAACTAAAAGTGATGAGCAGCACGAGTGGGCCCCGTTAAAAACGGCTGTCAACAAAGGGCACCGCTAAAATCTGTTCAATTTCTTCGCTGAACCTCAGCGGCAAACACTCATTCTGCTTTGTATTCCAAACAATCTAAACAAGCAAAAAAACTTGCCCACAATCACACTTCACCATTATCCCCGTGAAACAGTTCGGACAAATATTCTCGCTAAGTAAACAAATGCTGATTTGTCATCAACTAGTTGAAAACAAAATGGTTGGAAGGCGTTATTATTGTGCTCACGCAGTTAACCAAGCGCTGAACGGAACAACGTGAGAGCAGTACTTACTATTTCACTTCGAGTGCTCCACAATATAAATCCACAAATCCAGTCTTCAGGATGGTGCACCTTCGCAATCATCAGCACTGAGAGAACGCACAGGTCGAGCACAGAGTACAGGCACATTTCAAACTAAACACCGACTAATAAACTCTAGGGATCGAGAAGGCATGCGCACCACACGCACACACACGGGAGGGTTTTTCGCCAGCGCACGCAGTGACATGTAAGACGATGTCGACCCCTTTCCCGCGCTGTGTGCCCGGCGCGCAGCAATACCGGGCAGCCAAGGTTGTCTAGGCGACGAGACTTCATGGCATCGGCGCGCTTTCAAACCGGCTAGATGCAGTTTAACGCTAGCTCCGGCCCTCTGCTGATAGCGTGGGCACTGTTTTTTTTTTTGTGGCAGCGATCTGTTGCGTTATACTCGTTCTTTACCAGTGCATCTGAATCGCAGTGAACATTGTGACGGTGCAGTGCGGCCAGCACAAGCTACTAGTCAGAACGCGCATTTGTAGTATTCAGGAGCATTGTTTAGCGCACCTTCACCGACCTAATGTAGTGAATTTTGCTCAAAAAGCTAAGCTGATGCTTTTTGCTTAGTTCTATGGGTCTTTAGGGACTGCACATTCAAGGTCATGCAGGCGATATTCTATCAGCACTTTCATTTCGGCAAGGACATTGCAGCATTGCATGCATCGGCCGTCACACTATTCGATGAGAACATATCGCCACGTTCGTACTGCTAGGAAGACGTAAACGACAGCGCATACGCGCATCTGAACGCTTTTATGCAGCAAGCAATAACAAGAAAGAAAAGGAACGCTCTGGCGCGTAGTAAATAAAAATACTGACCTGCTGCTACTTTCTCAACCTGTTAATTTCTACTTCTGATTGATTGATATGTGGGGTTTAACGTCCCAAAACCACTATATGATTATGAGAGACGCCGTAGTGGAGGGCTCCGGAAATTTAGACCACCTGGGGTTCTTTAACATGCACCCAAATCTGAGCACACGGGCCTACAACATTTCCGCCTCCATCGGAAATGCAGCCGCCGCAGCCGAGATTCGAACCCGCGCCCTGCGGGTCAGCAGCCGAGTACCTTAGCCACTAGACTAATTTCTACTTCTGTTTTCACGTTGCGGGAATACATTTGTACTTAGCTTGCAGTCCTTGGAACAAGACCACGGCTGAAAATATTTCATCAATGTTCTTTTCTCACTACCTGCAAAGTCAAGGCTTTGACCGAAGCACGTCTGCTGGGGAATTTACAGAAATTAAAAGAAGGGGATCCACAAAAAAAAAACGGAGAGAGAGAGAGATAACTAGAGAATGCGTTTCGGCTCCCCTGAGGAGAGCTTTGTTCACAATTTAGTCCACAAAGCTCCAGTCATTGTGAGCAAGGCTGCGTTAAGGTCACCGAAATGTCCTTATTCTGCATTTTTTTATGCTCGGTGTCCTCTTCCTAATTTCCATGACGCACTCTTAAAGACACATGAAGAGGAACATTCGCTACAGTAATGAAATGAAACTTGCCTGCTAAAAATACATGACGTCAATGTTCGTTTTTAAGGGACCTGATGGCCTGCTGACGTGGTGGTTGTGGCTAAACAACAGCGCTGTTGTTTTTTTTTGCAGTTGGCGGACGTTTTATCTCCAGCTTTAAAAGCTTCGATCTTATGGGGGACGGGGCGAGTGGGGAGTGTTCTATGCATGGCTACACCAATGTGCGCCACATTACCTTGTTCAGGCAAATCAGTGCTTTTTGTGAGTGTTTACTAATCACGCAAACGACACAGATGAAAGAAAGAGGTACAGGAGATTGGCCCTTACTCTATTGAACAAGCGCCACTCCTTTTGTATCTTCCATCTTATAGTAGTTTGCGTGCTTTATCGATGAAAACTGAGTCTCGCTCACATTACTTTCTGCTTCGATTTATTACTAGACCCGCAAGCAGCTAGTAGTGGGAGCCTTGCTTGTATCAAGATGGTTAACGTATATTAACAGTATAAGCAAAACGGCTCGAAAATGTCGTGCATTTGTAGCCTTGTAGGCACGTGTGCTCAGATTTGGGTGCACGTTAAAGAACCCCAGGTGGTCGAAATTTCCGGCGCCCTCCACTACAGCGTCTCTCATAATCGTATGGTGATTTAAGGTCGTTATTAGACCCCACATATAAATAATTTGTAGCCCTATTTATTACACCCCAAGTATAAGGGTGTAAATAGGGTGTTTCGAGAGTGTTTTAATTACCAACACCTCAAATTTTAAAAATTGGGCGTAAAAAGGGTGTTCATAAGGGTCATTTTTATGCGTACACCCGTTTTGCACCTTTTAGTGTGTAAATTGTTTTAGAGTGTACCATCTGGCAGCGACGCCTAACTAATGGTCACTTTTGCGTCGTTTCACGTGTTTTGTGCAGCGCGTTACTATGATTCCTGCGTGTTCATTGTTATTATTATTATTATTTATTTATTACACACAACGCCCATACAGGCATTATAGTGGGGGGGGGGTACAACGAAAGAACATGAAAATTTGCAGGTTTACTTAAGTTTGTGTAAAAAAGAAAAAGAGAAGAGAAGTACATTTGCAAGACACAAAACATACACAGCCGCACCGAGCACAGCTGCGTCAGAAAAGTAATATGTATTAGAGAAAAAAATGCAGAAACCACAACATTTCAGACCGCGCTCTTTCCTGTCTCCCTGGTGTTTTTTTCTTCAAGTTTGTGCAGCAATTCAATTTTTCAAGTATGAACCAACTAGTCTGCAAAAAAGTATTGCTTCAGATCAACTTGAAATAGCTAACGCTTTCAATGTCTACTTTCAGTCTGTATTCCCGCATGACAACAGTTCTCTCCCAGTATTCAGAGGCCCTACTCCTGAGCTCGCTATTGATGATGTGTTGATTAACGAGAACGGCATCCTCAACATGATACTTAAGTTAGACACAAAAAGGTGCACTGGTCCCGACGACATTCCAAACAGCTTTTTCGTACGATGCTCTCTGTGGTGTGCACATTATTTGTCAATCATTTTTCGAAAATCCGTATTTTCAAGCACTGTCCCCCAGTACTAGAAACTAGCCAAAGTTTGCCCTTGCATAAGTCTAGTAACAAGAAACTCCTGTCCAACTACAGACCGATATCACTTACTTAAAATTCCGGTAAACTGCTTGAGCATGTCATTCACAATCATATAACGGAATATCTTGAGTCAAATAACCTACTCTTGAACATTCGACATGGCTTTTGTCGTGGTTTCAGCACACTAACCCAACTGGTCGAATTTGCGCATGACATATCCAGCAATCTTGACATTGGCAATCAGATTGACGCGTTATTCATAGACTTTTCCAAGGCCTTCGACACCGTTGTACACAATAAGCTGCTAAGTAATTTGATGCTATTTTAAACAACGCTCAATTAACCTACTGGATAGCTAGCTTTCTTAAATCTCGATCTCAATGTGTGTCATTCCACTCCACTTCGTCCTAAACTGTCGATGTCATTTCGGGTGTTCCACAAGAATCCGTGCTGGGACCTTTATTATTTTTAATATTTATAAATGACCTTCCGTACAATTTGA
This sequence comes from Rhipicephalus microplus, assembly GCF_013339725.1. NCBI lineage: Eukaryota > Metazoa > Arthropoda > Arachnida > Ixodida > Ixodidae > Rhipicephalus > Rhipicephalus microplus. The sequence goes on from NC_051175.1 coordinate 10,295,899, forward strand.
AGTCTCAGGTCCGTCTTTATGCCGACGACTGCGTCTTATGTCAGGTTATTTCTTCTTCTAGCGATCATGCCTTACTTCAGGATTCCTTCACCAGCTTTTGCACATGGTGCAGGCTTTGGCAGATGCGCATTAACTTTTAGAAAACCGTAGTGGTATCATTCACTCACAGCCGTTCTCCGTTGCTGCACGATTACACTTCCGAGAACACAATAATTCCCTGGGCACAAGATTATAAATACCTTGGGGTTATTTTATCACACAACTTACCTTGGTCGCGGCATATTGATTACATCACATCCAAAGCACTGAAAAAGTTAGGTTACCTGCGTCGTACGTCATCTAAATCTTCGAAATGCGCCAAGTTACTGTTGTATAAAACGCTCATACGCCCTATACTGGAATAAGCTTCATGTGTCTGGAACCCGTAATACCATGCGACGTCAGCAAAAGTGAATCTGTTCAAGGGAAGGCGGTTCGTTTCATTCGCCATCGCTACGATCAAAAATTTTCACTCCATCAGCAATGACTTCCTTGAAGCTCCCTCTCCTATCCACCAGACGTGATAACGATTCTTCGAAGCTATTGCATACATTTCGTCACTCATCTTGTCGACTATCTTCAGATGATTACGTCTCATATGCTGACACTCTTTCAACTAGACGTTACCACAGCCTCAACCTAAAGCCTTTCTTTACACACACGAACATTTTCAAGAGCAATTTTTTTCCTAGAGTTATTGAAATGTGGATTGACTTACCCGGTAGTATTCGTGAATTATCGTTGTCGGAATTTGTAGACGCACTGTTATAATAAATCATTTTTTTGTCAACCTTGTAATCAGTGTATTTTGTTCATGTAAATGTACCCAACTCCTGCAATAGCCCTGTATTGGGCTGCAGTATTTGAAAATGAATAAATAAAATGATGAAAGTTTCACGATAATAGAAACAAAGCGCAGCGTTCGGCTACAGCCCAAGGGCAAATTCCAAAATAACATAGTTTACAATCAAGATACCGTACAGATCATGGCGAATTCCAGGATGACACACGTAGTCTATAGGGCTAAGCGGTCGAAAGATTCGATCATATTTATTGAAGAAAAGAACGCATCCGTTGGAGAAATTTCTACAACTGTGGAAGGAAGTCGATTTCACTGACATAGTTCTGTGAAAAAAGGAGTGGCTGAATGGTGACGTATTGTATTTATATTCTCTTATCTTTTGCTCATGATCATTTCGGGCTGAAATGTAGTGAGGCTGGCTTATGTATGTATCACGACAATTCGAGTACGAGAATAAAATATGCTATGCAATAGCTTTAGTTGAAATGATGCCCTTCAGTGCTGCAGAGTTTTCCATTTAACTACTCCAGCTTAGCCTTCGTCACACTGAATTGTCTGTCGTACATCATCATCATCATCATCATCATCATCATCATCATCATCATCATCATCATCATCATCATCATCATCATCATCAACCTGACTATGCCCACTGCAGGACAAAGGCCTCTCCCATGTTCCACCAGTTAACCCGGTCCTGTGCTTGCTGCTGCCAATTTATACCCGCAAACTTCTTAATCTCATCTGCCCACCTAACCTTCTGTCTTCCCCTAACCCACTTCCCTTCTCTGGGAATCCAGTTAGTTACCCTTAACGACCAGCGGTTATCCTGTCTACACACTACACGCCCGGCCCATGTCCATTTCTTCTTCTTGATTTCAGCTATGATATCCTTAACCCCCATTTGTTCCCTAATACACTCTGCTCTCTTCTTGTCTCTTAAGGTTACACCTACCATTTTTCTTTCCATTGCTCGCTGCGTCGTCCTCAATTTAAGCTGAACCCTCTTTGTAAGTCTCCAGGTTTCTGCTCCGTAGCTAAGCATCAGCAAGATACAGCTGTTATATACCTTCCTCTTAAAAGATAGTGGCAATATACCTCTCATAATTTGAGAGTGCTTGCCGAATGTACTCCATCCCATTCTTATTCTTCTAGTTACTTCAATCTCGTGGTTCGGCTCCGCGGTTATTACCTGCCCTAAGTAGACATAGTCTTTTACAACTTGAAGTACACTATTACCTATCTCGAAGCGCTGCTCTTTTCCGAGGTTGTTCTACATTACTTTCGTTTTGCTGCAGATTCATTTTAAGACCCAGATTTCTGCTCTCCTTGTCCAACTCCGTAATCATGAGTTGCAATTCGTCCCCTGAGTTACTCAGCAATGTAATATCATCGGTGAAGTGCAGGTTACTAAGGTACACTCCATTAACTCTTATCCCTGACTGTTCCCATTCTAGGCTTCTGTAAACCTCCTGTAAGCACGTGGTAAATAGCATTGGGAAGATTGTGTCCCCCTGCCTCACACCCTTCTTGATGGGTATTCTGTTGCTTTCTTTATGAAGCACTATGGTAGCAGTTGATCTCCTGTAGTTTTTTCCAGGATGTTTAGATATACTTCATCGACGCCCTGAATCCACAGTGTCTCCATGACGGCTGATATTTCTACTGTCGTACATTGGTGCATTAAACACACATCTCGCCGCCACGGACTGAAGGTTTCCTAATCTTTCTTTACTTGAAGATGTTGCAGGGTCCCACACACAGCATGCGTACTCCAGTACTGATCTCACGTATGCCTTCTATTGTACCTTCCAGGTTTGCTGTGGAAAAGCACGCGTGTTTCTTTTTAAGAATCCTAAGCTCCGACAAGCTTTATTTACAGTGTACTCCATGAGCCGATTACATGATAGAGACGGGCCAAAAAAAAAACAAATAGGTATTTGTATTTGCACACCTTTTTTACCGGAGAGCCGTTTATTGTGTATTAAAATTTACCTATTTTTTTTTCTGGAAAAACTCATGCATACAGTTTTCTTAAGATTCAGTTTCATTTCCAATCGCTGGCACCGCGCGTATATTACACATGCGTCGTTTTCGATTATGGAGCAGCCAATTTCAGAGGCAATCTGATGGTATTTATTTATTTATTTATTTACTGTACCATCAAGGCCCAAGGGCATTACAGAGGGGAGGGGTGAACGAAAAATTGTACAAACTTGGGTAGTAAATAAGAGAACAGGAAAAACAGTGCAATAAAACAAACGACTACAAATAGCAGAGCATACAGTGTAGCAAGGAAATGCTTTGCAATAATATCAAAAACAAAGTAACATGACATTAATTCCTGTTTATGCATCTTTACAGCAACTATAACGTGCCATGAATTTCAAGTTAAACAATGTTAGCTATAGCCTCTCAAAAAGTTTATTATCAATAATGGTGACTATGTCATTGGGAAGGTGGTTCTATTGTCGAGATGTTCTAGGAAAAAATGAATGACTAAAGGTGTTGGTGTTTCCTGCTTGAATTCCGACTTTGAAGCATTGGTCTACACGGTGCGATAAGTAATGTGGCTTTGAATTGAAGTTATTATGAAGAAATGGGTGATGGTATTTCTTACAAAACAGAGTTAAGCGAGCCATTTTTCTCCGCGATGCTAGTGATGGAAGACATAGGTTAGCTTTCATTGAAGATATGCTGGTGTCACAAACTGAGCGCTCAAAAAAGGGCGCGCCGCCAAATTCTCGCGACGAAGCGCCGAGAGGTCAACAATAAAAAAAAGAAAACAAGCATCCAAAGACTCCCCTGGTGCGCACCCCTCTCCCCTCGGAAGCGTGGGTTCGCCTCTGAACCTCCTCTCATCGGCACCCGAGCAAGCCCTCGAATGTTCTAGATGGAAAAGGGCGGGGTGATCCCGGGTTGCGTCATCCATCGCGGACGGCCTTCGAACCATCTCGCCCTCTCCCCAGCCTTCGCTGCGTACCGCGCTGACGAAATGATGAGAACTTTCTGGAATCTCACGCGGAAAGTATTTAACCGAGCAGCCGAGATTGGAGATCAGGAGAAGACGGAAGTTAGCGCCAGAGCGCGTAGGGTATTCCGCCGTGTAGTCGGCGAAGGTTTTGTCCGTAGTGACAAAGCAGGAGAAGAAGAGGATTTCCACCTGAGGGGTGAAGGCTCGAGCTACAGGCAAGAGCGTGTGTCTACCGCTATCGAGCGAAGACGCGTGGCAACAGCTGCGTGTGTGAAGCCAACGTGTTTCCGGCGAAGAAGGTTGAAGCTTGGAGAATGGCCAAGTGAAGACGCAAGGTTTCCTAGAAGAGAAACTTCGGGGGCAGTCGAGGTTTCCTGGAAGAGAAACTTCGGGGACAGCGGAACGACAAGAACGCTGGACTTTGAGTGAGTGATTCTCGGAAGAGTATCATCCAGACTTTTGTTCGAAGAACTTTGGACTGAATAGGTTTTCTATCTCTTTAGTCTTTAAGTGTCTTGGTTGTTCAATGCTTGCGACTGCATTGTAGTGCGTATTGTTGTCTGTGTCCGTTGTTTCGAGTGTGGCCGATTGTACTGTGTAGTACGTTGTTTGATTGGTGACATATTGTACTCAACTATTGTAGAGTGTGCATACTTGTGCATTGTTTCTGATCTGCCATTATTGAGACTATAATTTTGTTTTGTTTATCAACTCTCGGCTCTGACTTGTTTTTTAGGCCCCAGCCAGCGTCCGCTGGCGCGCCAAATAGGACCACTTCTAAATTGTCCACGCTTTCGTGGTGCGGCTCGGGGGCCCGATACTTCGGCCCTTGGAATTAGCCCGGCGATCGCCTCCCTAATTAACGGGACCCGTGTGACAATAAATCTGGCGTCCACGACAGGACCCTTTTGGTGCACAGTGTGTCCAAAGTAGTGAGAAAGAGCCTCGAGCTGTTGATAGTGCTATCGGAGCGATTTTGTGTGTTGCTTAGTGTTCTCGTTAACGAGTGCAGGAGAGTGTTCCGATAGACTGATTTAGGCAGATACTTTTTGCACGTGGCAAGACTTCATTTGCGAGACACAATGAATCTCGAAAAGTTAGTAGCTCTTGGTGAGAAGATGGGTCTTTCTGGCGCCGAACTACGGAAGTGGGTAAGCCACAAGGAGAAAGAGGCGGTGAAGAGAGAGAGGTCGGCAGCTGAGAGGGCCAAGGAAGAAAAAGCAGCTGAGTTGGGGAGATAGAGGTTGGCAGCTGAGAGAGCCATGGAAGAAAAAGCCGCTGAGTTGGAACGAGAGAGGTTGGCACCTGAGAGGGCCAAGGAAGAAAAAGCGGCTGAGTTGGAGAGAGAAAGGCTGCAGCTGAAAAGGCGAAAGAAGAAAGAGAGGCAAAGGAACGACAGCTGTAAGAAGAAAGAGAGCAGCAATTGAAGTTGTAGCTGGAGAGAGAAAAGTTGGCAGCGGAAAGGGCGAGAGAAGAAAGAGAAGCGGAGATGGCTGAAAGGAAACGGCAGCGGCAGCACGAAATGGAACTCGAGCGGCTCCATTTTCAACAGAGAAGTGAAACTCCCGTCCAAGCTAGAGTTGAAAGCAGTGAACGGGAAGATCATGGCTTCCGCTTGAACCCAAGCAAGCTGCTCGTAGCGTTTGATGAAAGGAAGGACGACCGTGACGCGTACATTCACCGATTTGAGACGATTGCGAGGAGCCAGAATTGGCCGGAACATCAATGGGCAACTGCTTTGAGTACTTGCTTGAGTGGTGAAGCGCTCAGTGTGTACAGTAGGCTGGCGCCGACCGATGCAGCCAACTATGCAAAGGTGAAAACTGCTTTGCTGAAGCAATTTAGATTTACTGTGGAAGGTTTCCAGGACAGATTTCGAATAGGAAAGCCAGCATATGGTGATACGGCTACGCAGTATGCCGCCCGACTTTGCCATTATTTCGACAGATGGATTGAACTTTCAGGGACAGCGCAGGAGTACGATGAGCTTAGAGATCTCCTAATTAGAGAACAATTTCTTACTAGTTGCCACCCAAGCCGGTCGCTGTACTTGAAAGAAAGGAAGGCTGAGTCACTTGAAGGAATGCTTGAATTGGCTGATCAATTCTTGAAAGCGCAAGGTGGCACAAATTTGGCCAGAGTCAAGGAGTGTCGCGAAGATTCGAAGAAATTGGCACCCGAACAAAAGAAGCGTGCACCGGAGAGTGTTCCGCGATGTTTTCTGTGTAACCGAGTGGGTTATCGCGCGAACAACTGTCGTACTAACTTTACGAGCCCTACGGTTGTAAAATGTTTCAAATGTGGTCAGACTGGGCACAAAGCAGACGCATGTCGTAACGGAGTGAGTCAAACTCACCAGGTATCCTCTGTGCTAGCAGCACCGAAATCAGATAGTGATGCCGTCACCGACGGATTCGTAGAGTTGAAAAATGGGTTGAAACTTCTTATTGTGGGTGCTGTAATGACAAAACAGCCAACCGGTGTTTCCAAGGGAATGCCAACGCTGCCTGGAAAAGTTGCGGGCAAGAAGATTACGATGTTGAGAGACACCGGTAGCTCCACGGTTATCATGCGGAGAAATTTGGTACGGGAAAGTGAGTTAACAGGCAAAACGAAACTGGTTTGCCTAGTTGACAGTACGGTTCGTATGCTTCCCGAAGCAGAGATTGAGGTTGAAACCACATACTTCAGCGGGAAGGTTACCGCTCTATGCATGACGACCCCCCTGTACGACCTGGTCATCGGAAACATCGACAGGGCGCGAGGGCCGAATGCTCCAGAATGTTTGGGGGAAGACCCGAAGATTGAGATTCCGCTGACACAGCACCGCGAGATTCAGCGGAGAACAATCCTGGGAAAGATTTCACTCGAGCCCAAGGTGAAGCCGCGGTGCAAGAGTCAGTGAATGAGAAGATGATCGTGTTGAATGAGTTCACATGCTGGGCAGCTCAACTTACGTCGCCACGACCTCAACCGAGCGACAGTGTAAAGGTGACGGAGTCGGCCAGCCAGGCCAAATGTCGTGACATGAACAAGCGGGTGAATAACCAGACAGAATCGGTTGAGCGTCATGACCCGTTAACAATGTCGGAAGTGACAACGATAGCTGAGATGCCGCCTCAGATACCGTCGTTGGAAAGGGCTCGCCGAAAAAGAACGTGGAAACACAAGAAGAGATCGAGCGTGCACCGCAAGAAAGGGCACAAGCGCTATTTGAAATGCACAGGATAAGTGTTGAGGTCGAATCAGAATGTGTTTGACAGTGCTGAATGCAATATGTTAAGTTAATGTGGTTGTTATCCTGTGTCACAACTGTATGTCGAGTGAGTCAAAATGTTTGTTACGGTGATATGATTGTACAATTGTTGTAATGAGAGAAGTTTGTACATTTGTATTGTTTGGAATATGTGATGGGGTGTTGCATTCATGTACCTGTGGCTATATTTGATGTGTTGTGAAATTGAATTGCAATGCACAATTGTATTGAGTGATCTATTGTGAATGTGACGTGTCATGAGTGACGGACTATGTTACAATGTTTGAGAGTGTGGGGACTGTGCGCGCTCGTTTGTGTGGTTTTGAATATTATGAAATAATATTCCTAAAGTGGGGGGCAGTGTCACAAACCGAGCGCTCAAAAAAGGGCGCGCCGCCAAATTGTCGCGACAAAGGGCCGAGAGGTCAACGATAAAAAAAAGAAAGGAAAACAAGCATCCAAAGACTCCCCGGGCGCGCGCCTTCTCCCCTCGGAAGCGTGGGTTCGCTGAGAAACCTTCTCTCATCGGCGCCCGAGCAAGCCCTCGAATGTTCTAGATGGAAAAGGGCGGGGTGATGCCGGGTTGCGTCATCAGTCGCGGGCGGCCTTCGAACCGTCTCGCCCTCTCCCCAGCCTTCGCTGCATACCGCGCTGACGAAATGATGAGAACTTTCTGGAATCTCACGCGGAAAGTATTTAACCGAGCAGCCGAGATTGGAGATCAGGAGAAGACGGAAGTCACCAGAGCGCGTAGGGTATTCCGCCGTGTAGACGGCGAAGGTTTTGTCCGTAGTGACAAAGCAGGAGAAGAAGAGGATTTCCACCTGAGGGGTGAAGGCTTGAGCTACAGGCAAGAGCATGTGTCTACCGCTATCGAGCGAAGACGCCTGGCAACAGCTGCGTGTGTGAAGCCGACGTGTTTCCGGCGAAGAAGGTTGAAGCTTGGAGAGTGGCCAAGTGAAGACGCGAGGTTTCCTAGAAGAGAAACTTCGGGGGCAGTCGAGGTTTCCTTGGAGAGAAACTTCGGGGCAGCGGAACGACAAGAACGCTGGACTTTGAGTGAGTGATTCTCGGAAGAGTATCATCCAGACTTTTGTTCTAAGAACTTTGGACTGAATAGGTTTCCTTTCTCTTTAGTCTTTAAGTGTCTTGGTTGTTCAATGCATGCGAATGCATTGTAGTAAGTATTGTTGTCTGTGTCCGTTGTTTCGAGTGTGGCTGATTGTACTGTGTAGTACGTTGTTTGATTGGTGACATATTGTACTCAACTATTGTGGAGTGTGCATACTTGTGTATTGTTTCTGATCTGCCATCATTAAGAATATAATTTTGTTTTGTTTATCAGCTCTCAGCTCTGATTGTTCTTTGGGCCACAGCCGGCGTCCGCTGGCACGCCAAATAGGACCACTTCTAAATTGTCAACGCTTTCGTGGTGCGGTTCGGGGGGCCGATACTTCGGCCCTTGGAATTAGCCCGGCGATCACCTCCCTAATTAACGGGACCCGTGTGACAGCTGGAAGTGCGGTTATAATTGGAATAATTGAAACGAACAGAATTGTAAAACGAACAGAGCAGGGCCCATCTATACACTCAGGATACACTCATCCAGTTGCATCACAATATCCTACAATCTGGAAGTGGCACTAGTAGAGTTTTGCTCAGTATGGAACTTCACAAAGCATTTGACAACGTGAAGCATAGTGCCATTTTAGGCAGTCCGTCTGAACTACGACCAGGGGAACTCAAATTTAATTACATCCTTGTTTTCTTATCTAATCTAACTGTTGAACTCTCAGTGGGTGACCTCCGTTCTAAGCTCATCAATCTCGGTGATCGCAGCACTCCGCAAGGAGCCGTTTTGTCCCCTTTTCTTTATAACCTTGCTAAGAGGTCACTACCTCCAAAACTTGACATGATACCCAGCCTGCGATACATACTCTACGCCGATGACAACATGCTCTGGGCGATGGTGGGATCCGCAGGTCAAATTGAGGAGACTTCAAAGGGCAACCAACGTAGTCGTTCAGCACGTGTCAGAAGCGGGTTTAGAATGTTCTAAGAGCAAATCGGAGCTACTATTACTGTAACCTGCAGATCACCGCGAAATTACCACTCCTTTTCCTAATATTAACGTGTATTTTAAGATCACACAAATACTTCATGTGGCCCCCTTGATAGTACTCTGACCTTTTGTGCAAACAAACCACCACAACAACATCACGCTATATACCGTCTTACCGTAACAGTGAAGCAGATGGCCCATCTTTTATCTCGAGTGAGTTCGCGAAATGGAGGCACGAAGGAGAAAGATCTGCTACAGATATTTCAAGCCTTCGTTTTACGCTTCACGTACGCTCTTCCTTTTTTTGCACCTCTTTCAATCCGAGCGAGCCCAACTAAAACCGGCTCATACGCAACTAAAACCGGCTCATACGCAAAGCGTATAAGGTGGCATTGGGGCTCCCCCGAAACACGCCGACAGAGCACCTCCTCCGTCTGGGCCTGAAAAACACCTTAGAGTAACTTCTTGAAGCGCATCTTAAAGCGCGAATTCATCGATTCAGGGGAGCAGGATGGGGCGTTGGCCACGTGGTATCTCCTACGGGTAATGATCCGGCTGCCATACCTCCCAACATCAGAAAGGAATTCCTCATAAAGCCACTGCCAAAGAACATGTTGGCGAACCATCATTATGGTAGAAGGAAAGTGAAGGCCATATTGTTGCAGAAAACTTACGCGCCCAACCCAACTATTACGTTGACGATGCCCAATACTGAGAGTTTACCAAAGCATGTGCAATAAGCTTGGTGGCTGTCCCCGGCAACCACTGGCCCCGGCAACGCCAGTTCACATCAAATTAAAACGGCTGGTTCTGTCCGTGTGCTTAACACGACAGAAACCGAGGAAGCGGCCATAGCGCTAGCAGCAGCAGCCGGATTCACCACTATACTCAGTGACTCAAAAGCTGATATATTAAACTTCGTACGTGGCATTGTGGCCCCCATAACTCGGCGTTTACTCTTGGCCAGACTATAGATGCTGAGGAAGACGCACTACGCTCTACTGAGCTAGTATGGGTGCCGGCTCACGCTAAAAACCCAGGGAACGAGGCGACCCACCTATATTCTCGGGGATTCGTCAGCCAGGCGGTGGCATACCCGCCTCTGATTCGGGAAACCTTGGTGAAGCCTTGACATCCTACCGTGACATGACACCCTATTACCGTCTGTCAAGGCAGTCAAAACCACCCCCACAGCATAGGCTCACTAAGCGCCCGGAGGTTATCTGGCGCCGCTTGCAAACACATGCATTCCCGTGCCCATAAAGTTATGGGCGTATATACCCCGACACGATTGATCCGCATTGCTCGCATTGTGGCTCAATAGCCACACTTAATCACATTCTCTTGGTCTACGGGGAAGATCCGCCCTCTCTCGATCTTCAAGCCACTCCCTCGCCAGAGGGCTGGGAGGCAGTTCTGACCTCCACCAGCCTGGCTGTTCAGATCAGGCCGTACAAAGAGCAGAGGAGGTGGCCACCAGGTTCAGCCTGGTGGATCACCTACCTCCCTAAAGTCTGACGACAATAAAGTTGTGTTCTCTCTCTCTACTCGCACGCAGCGTTCATGTGTTGCCGGCCAGCGTGGCCCAAGTGTGCGTCTCCAGCTGCCTCATCACTGCTCGTTCTGGAGTTGATTTCAGAATGATTGCTTCAAAGAGGACCGAACCGAAACTGATTCGCTCCACCGTGAATCACCGCGTTTCCAGATTTTATTGTGTTTTCATCGCCACTTGTGGACACAGCTGATGGCGGCGACGACAATGGAAGTGGCGAAGACATACCTATGGATCATTTTAATGCTTACAAGCACAGACTCTTGAAGACATCCGGCTTGCTCCACCGATGTGGCTTCATAGCATCGGTGGACAAAAAGAGCTTTAGAAAATAGCCCACAGATTTTGTGCAGTTTCCTTCTCTTATTGACAAAATATATTCAAGTAAATGTTCTTTTGAGCTACATAGAAATTTTAAAACATTTGCGTTTTCTTTACGCACGTGCCTAGCATGTGAAAAATAAAAGGGAGACTTTTTTTACCCTTGAAAAAACACGAAAATGTGCTTTCAGTATTGATGTTAGGGGCTGGTAAATGAGGTGTCCAAAAGTTTTTTGAGGTACAACGCTCGCAACCTTGAAACCGTCTATACACGTGCGCGCCGTGCAATCAGGCTCAAAAGATCAAGAGAAAATCGCGTCACCATTTCGTGTGACCATGTGAGCAGACGAGGCAGGACCGCGGAAGGTGACCGCTTGGCAGCCCTGGCAGCGCTGAAAATTGGCATTTTGTGGACGTGTTTTGAATTGGGTTTGATACTGGTCATATTAATCAATTCTACAACCACTGGTTCGTCTTCAGTTGCATTATTAGCACCGAATCGTTTATACTTTGTTTCAAAACCTCCCTTCAGCTTTCCCCGCAGGGGCGCCTGCGCAAGCAGGCGTTTGGTGTGTAGCGACACCACGGACCCGAGCTAATGGGGGAGTTTTTACTCCCTCCCACGCCTAGCCGTGCGTGGTTTTGCCGTGTCCGGGGAAAAGGGGATCCGGGGGGTTGAGCCGACGCTTGGTGATTGGACCTTTAAGGCCCCCCGGCAGAGGCAACACACCCCTTTGGCCCCGGCTTCACGTAGACGGCACCCCTGGGCTGACCCACCCAGGGGAAATCGGCAGTCGCCTTTTCCTATCTCTCTCTACCTACATCTTCGTCTTTATCTATCACTATCTATCTGTCCTCTCTTCTACTCTCTTCTGTTTACTTCCAATTTTCTAGGCGGCAAGGGTTAACCCTGTGCAAATAGCCTACCTTGGTCTAGGCGCATTGGGTTATGGCAGTGTTGCACGGCTGACGTCTGCAAGCTTTCAGCACCTGCAAACTTGCAGCGTCCCCTTGTTGGGCTCCGTGGTGGGTGGCCGCCAACGCTGCTGAACAAAAATAAGACCGGCATGCATGGAGCATTCCCTCTACTGTCTGATCGTACCGGTCTAAAGCGGGTACGCACCGACGACATAAATTTCTTTAACCATCCAATAGAAACTTTTCCCCACTTCCACGTCATTCACTGTGAAAAAACCGGAAAGCAAGCCAGGACCGTATCTCCTTTTGTAGTTGCCAGGTGTTTTACTGAAACTCTCGGGGCTCGATACAAAGTAACCAAAATGGCTAGTGGAGACCTTCTTTTCGAAATTCGGGACAAAGCACAATTTGTAAAGCTAGATATCCTCTCAACATTTGGTGACGTACCGATAACCGTAACACCACACAGATCTATGAACATCACTCGCGGAGTGGTATCTGACGCAGACTTACTTGACCTGACCGAAACTGAACTTTTGGAAGGGTGGAAGAGCCAAAATGTCACTAATGTACAGAGAATTATCATCAGAAGAGATAATAAGAAAATACCAATGAAACACTTAATACTCACGTTTACATCCAGTAAACTACCAGATTCCATTCAAACAGGGTACACGAAGACATCTATCAGGCCGTATATACCTAACCCTCGTCGTTGCTTCCAATGCCAGAGGTATGGCCATGGCTCTAAAACCTGTCGTGGTCGCCAGACTTGTGCACAATGTGGAGTCCTAGGCCACGTGTCTGAGAACTGCAAACAACCACCACACTGTGTAAACTGCGAAAGAAACCATGCCGCATATTCACGCTCCTGCACATACTGGAAAAAAGAAAAAGAAATAATTACATTAAAGGTGAAGGAGAACATAACATTTAAGGAAGCACGGCGAAGAGTCGCTCCATTCTATGGACCTACATACGCTGATGCGGCGCGTCAGGGGGCACCGCCGCACCATCCTTCGCCACTCCTACAGCCCACGCATTTATATTAATGATGTCCCGCGATCCCTACAAAGGTCAAGGGCACTGATGTACGCGGACGACACTGTTTTAGTTTTCACAGGACACTCCTTAGCAGATTTACAAAATGACGCGATGACCGATTTATCGAACATTTCGGAATGGTTTGCCAGGAATCAGCTGACTGTTAACTGTACTAAAACAAAGTATATGGTGTTTCACTCTCGTAGGAAACATATTGACGCTGAATCTCTTAACCTAACAATAAACAACACTCCTATTCAACAAGTTCCTTGTTTTAAATATTTAGGCGTCACTTTTGATGAACACTTACACTGGCATGAGCAAGTACAAAGTGTGTGCGCAAAGCTAGCCTATGGCTGCTATTCTCTAATAAAAGCTCGCCAATATTTTCCACAAGCTATTCTCCGCACACTCTACTTTTCATTGTGTCATTGTCACATAGGTTACTGTCTGGAATCGTGGGGTGTGACGTACAACAGTTATCTAAAAACTCTTGAGCGACTTCAAAAGCGTACACTGAAAATCATAAGCCAAGGTGAATCAGTAAGTAATATTTTCCAATCACAACGCATTCTCTCAGTTCCGATGTTGCGTGACTACAAAATTGCTGTTTCAGTAAATAACATAATTAATAGAAATTCACCTTTGCCTGCTGATCTTTTTTCAATTCCTAAACGCAATACGCGACATGCTTCGAATGGTAATTTCAATCTGCCCAAATGTTTTAATGTTTACGGAGAAAGACTGATACAGTTTAGTGGAACAAAAATATGGAACACGGTCCCCCTAGAGATTAAAACGGCACGTAATTTCAGCATGGCATGTAAATCATTTTTTCTGTGGAGTCAAGACATGTAAGCATGTGTGTGTGATTCGATTTTCATTGTATTTTTTTAATAAGTGCCTATGTATAGAAACTAGCTGCAAGCTAATAAGTATGCATATCTGCAAGAAAAAATGTATTACTGTGTTATCTGTATCACATGATTGTTTTTTTTATGTTGTTACCTCAGAGCTGACCTGTACACTTTTTTATGTTGCACATTGTATTGGACCGTCCACTAGCCACTTTAGGCTATCGGTCCAAATAATCCCTGTAATTGCATATATCTATTTATGAAAATAAAGCTTCATTGATTGATTGATTGATTGATTGATACAGAGCCGGCGGTTGTGGCACCTGCCCCCAAGGCAGTTGTAGCCCAGGCTACACCGCCTATTCCCAAACAGAGACCAGAGACTCCAGAGTCCTCGGGTCTCAAGGCCTCCCCTCACCAGGCGAGGCCCGAAATCCGAACTAACAGCCCGCATGTGCGGGCATCCAGTGCCTCTGAGGAGGCAATGGATACGTCGGTACCCCTGGTGCCGAAAGAGCGGCGTGGCTCCTTGGAGCGCGCCAAGAAAACAAAAAAGCAAACAACAGGGCCCGGTGACGGCCCTGTTAAGTGAACTCAAATTCCCCATCTAAACAGCCACTCGCTTTTCGTTCACACAGCACTATTTTACATTCACCATGAACACTCAAATTATACAATGGAACGTCAGGGGCCTTCTCATAAACCTTGACGACATCCAAGAACTCTTACACCAACACTCACCAAAAGGCCTGTGTGTACAAAAAACACACCTTAAATCAAAACACACAAATTTTCTTCGTAAATACGTTATTTTTCGAAAGGACCGTGATGATGCCATGACATCATCCGGGGGTGTTGCCATCATAGTGAATCAAGGAATTGCATGCACACACTTACAACTCCAAACATCCCTTGAGGCATTGGCTGTTCGAGCGGTTCTTTTTGATAAACTGATCACAATCTGCACTATTTACATTTCTTCTAGCTATCAGCTGCAAAAACGTGATTTATACTCTTTAATTGAACTTCCGGAGGCATATGTTCTCCTTGGAGACTTCAATGCGCATAGCAGGCTATGAGGAGACTCTCTGTGCGACGCGCGAGGTTGACTGATTGAACAGTTTCTTCTCTCGTGGAGCGCATGTCTCCTAAATAAAAAAGAACCAACCTATTATAATCTCGCACATAACACCTACTCCTCCATAGACCTAAGCATAGTATCTCCATCTCTTGTGCCTTACTCCAGTGGACAGTCGTCAGTAATCTGTACGGAAGTGACCACTTCCCCGTAGTTTTGAGCACAACGACAGTAACTGAGTGTCCACCACGTGTTCCCAAGTGGCTCATAAACAGAGCCGACTGGGAATAGTTTTATACCATCGCTCGTCTAGGTTGGAATGACATATGTACTTTGAACATTGATGTTGCTGTCGACTACTTCACAGCGTTTTTGATTGATGCTGCAACAAAATGCCTCCCACAAACAAATGGACACCCTGGAAAACGGCGTGTGCCATGGTGAAACTCTGAATGCCGAAACGCGCGCAAACAGCAAAACAGAGCTTGGAGGTTGCTTCGGAACTCCCCGACAACCGAAATTCTTGACATCTTCAAAAAAATAAAGTCTCAAGGCAGGGGAGCGCGTCGGCAGGCCAGAAGAGAAAGCTGGCAGAAGTTTTTGTCAGGGATCAATTCATACACACAGGAGGCTAAAGTCTGGAGCATGGTTGGTAGGATAGCAGGAAAACAAGTACACACACTTCCACTCGTAAACACTCAGGGTGATACCTTGGAAGATTAGGCAAACTTTCTCGGTGCACACTTCGAACAGGTGTCCAGCTCATCCCACTATACTGCCACTTTCCAAAAATACAGAACAAGAATAGAAAAGCAGAAACTCGAACACAAATGCACTAGATCCGAAGCATATAACCAAGCTTTCAGTTTAGCTGAGCTGCGAACGTCTCTAAACTCATGCAGTACTTCTGCCCCAGGTTCTGACCATGTGGTCTATGAAATGTTAAAACATCTACCAATCGAAACACGAAAAAGCTTACTTTGTTTGTACAATGCTATCTGGTTTTCTGGCACTATTCCTACCTCCTGGAAAGAGGCTATTATTATTCCCATTTTGAAAGAGGGCAAGGACCCTTCTTTGCCTTCGAGTTATAGGCCTATTGCACTTACAAGCTGCTTGTGCAAAGTCTTCGAAAAAATGATAAACTGCCGACTTGTACATTTCCTTGAAACAAACAATTTGCTCGACCCAATTCAGTGCGGGTTTCGAGAAAGCAGATCCACCACAGACCACCTTGTTCGTATCGAGGCACAGATCAGGGACGCCTTCGTCCATAAACAATATTTTCTCTCTGTGTTCCTCGATATCGAAAAGGCTTATGATACAACATGGCGTTTTGGAATTCTAAGAGACCTGTCCCACTTTGGCGTGCGCGGAAGAATGTTTCACATAATCGAAAGTTACCTGTCAAACCGGACATTCCGTGTCCGAGTGGGCACGGTTCTTTCCCAAACATTTGTCCAGGAAACAGGCGTGCCACAAGGTGGTGTACTTAGCTGCACACTTTTTCTCATCAAAATGAATTCCTTGCGCTTGTCCATTCCTCGCAATATGTTTTATTGTACATATGTCGATGACGTCCAGCTTGGCTTTAGATCTTGCAATCTGGCAATGTGTGAACGGCAGGTTCAGTTAGGTTTAAACAAGGTCTCCAAATGGGCAGAGGGAAACGGATTCCGACTGAACACACAAAAAAGCACGTGTGTCTTGTTCTCCCGAAAAAGAGGCATGCACTCAGAACCTGACATTGAACTGAACGGTACGTGTGTCTTGTTCTCCCGAAAAAGAGGCATGCACTCAGAACCTGACATTGAACTGATCGGTCAACGTCTGTCTGTTAATACAGAGCATTAATAATTAGGATTAATCTTGGACAACAAGTTGACCTTCGTACCGCACATAAAGTATCTAAAAACAAAATGTTTAAAAGCCATGAATGTTTTA
Organism: Rhipicephalus microplus; assembly: GCF_013339725.1. NCBI lineage: Eukaryota > Metazoa > Arthropoda > Arachnida > Ixodida > Ixodidae > Rhipicephalus > Rhipicephalus microplus. The sequence goes on from NC_051175.1 coordinate 10,312,746, forward strand.
AAGGTGTTGGCACGTACAATGTGGGGTAGTGACAGGCAATGTCTCATGAACCTGTATCGAAGCCTGATTCGCACCCGCTTAGATTATGGGGCCGTTGTTTATCAGTCTGCGACTCAAAGTGCTTTGAAGATGCTGGACCCAGTGCACCATTCGGGCATCCGCCTTTCTACGGGTGCGTTTCGCACCAGCCCCGTAGAAAGCCTTTATGTTGAGTCAAATGAGTGGTCGCTTCATCTGCAGAGAACTTACATGTCCTTTGTTTATTTCCTTAAGGTGAAAGCAGATAAGAAGCACCCCTCATACTCTACTATTAATGATTTGTCGAGCTCAATTCTGTTTCAAAACAGGCCTTCGATGAGACAGCCCTTCTCAGTTCGCCTGAAAAGTCTAGCTGAGGAAACTGGAGTCTCACTTGAACACAGTTTAATGGCTCCTGTAGCATATCCGCCACCGTGGCAGTGGCAGACTATAGACGGCGATGTGTCTTTTCTAGAAGTTACAAAACATGTCCTATTGCCCATATCAGAACATACTTCCTGGAACTTCAACACAAATACACACGTCCTGAGTTCTTTACAGATGCCTCGAAGTCTAACTCCTCTGTGTCCTACGCTGCTGTCGGCCCATCCTTTTCGGATGCTGGCCCTCTACATCCAGGCACAAGTATCTTCACAGCGGAAGCTTACGCGATACTTGTCGCAGCTAAACACATCAAACAATTACAAATACAAAAAGCAGTAATTTATACAGACTCCCTCAGTGTGGTAACGGCTCTGCACAGTCTTAAAAAACAAAAAAACCCGGTCCTCGTCTCACTTTACTCCATTTTGTGCACACTCTACACACTCAAACAACATGTAGTGTGCTGTGTGCCAGGGCACCGTGAGATCCAAGGCAACGCGAGGGCGGATCAGCTCGCTGCATCCGTCCACAAAAGCACTGCCCCTACACCCATATTAATCCCGGCCCTTGATCTTAAGCCGTCTCTCAAACGAAGCCTCAGAGACTACTGGCAGAGCAAGTGGGATACACACACACACAAAACAAACTACACATTATTAAGTCATACCTTGGTCATTGGCTGCCAGTATCAAAATCGCGTCATACAGAGGTAATACTAACGAGACTCATGATAGGACACACATACACGACACACACACACATTTTTTGTCCGGTGGTGATCCACCATTGTGTGACAAATGTGGTGAGGCATCAACAGTCCTTCACGTTTTAATCCAATGTAAACAATTAGAAACTCTAAGAAAACAGCATTTTCCATTACCCTACCGACAACATATACCTTTACACCCTGCAATTTTTGTTGGTAGGGAGCCGCTTTTTAGTCATAAATCATTGTTAAAGTTTTTAAAAGAAATTCATAAATTTCATATCGTATACCCGGGCATCCCGTACCACGACCTCTCCAGGGAGGTTTATGCTGCGGTGGCTACACAGAAAAGCACTTGCCTCACGGCCCTTGGACGCAAGGGTATGAACGAGTGAGGTACTAGTGCTAATGCCATACATGTCCACCATCGTTTTAGATTATCACCAACTTATGTCACCTATTCACACCACACACACATTTCACGGCATGGTCATGATTTTATTACTTGTATGTTTTTACCCGCCTTACTGCGAGGAATTTTATGGCCCTTATACAGCCGCTAATCACAACCATTGTCCATATTTTTAGTAAGATGAGCTGGCGCTCTTTGGCCGTGAAATGGCCCTTGCGCCACAAAACATCAAACATCATCATCATCTCCCTTCAGCTTTTTGGAGGCTACAGGCCCCTCAGCTAATAGGAAGGGCACTTGTAGCCTCTCCTTATGTGTTCATTCGCACCGTGTCGTCTGTTCGCCGTAATGACGGTATCTGCTCGCCAAATTGTAGTTATTATTGCTAGTTTATTACCTTGAAATGCAGTAAGGCTACTAAACAAGCAACCACACGGGAAACATGAAGAAGCGCGAATTCGTTACTCAGCTGAAGATCAATCTATAGAATCTGAAGCTGGCGGATAGCTTCACTTTGTGGCTCCCCGACGCAAATCATGGCTCTCGTTTGTCTCCGTTGACCCGTTCCTTCACGTCTCCTGTTGCATTGCTCCTTTTCTCTCTTTTTTGTTTTCACTGAAGGAGGACCCGACGCGCGTAGTATGCTGTGCGAGGTTGCATATCTGGTATTTGGCCACGCAACCTTCTTGCCGACGACGCAGGCGGACCACTGCCGCGGCACTTTAGGCTCAAAAGGTGTGACTAAGCAAGCAGCACATCTCGCTAATATTGAAAAAAAAACGCGCTTTATACCTAGAGTGAGATTAAACAAATCGATGGGTGACTTCATTATTTGTTTACTGCTGTCAGCGCATTGGGCGTGTAGCAAGAGAAAGTCCGGATCGGAGTGGGTGGTCACTTCTGCATGGGTGTTGCCATGTTGATATCTGAACAAAGTTATCGGCAGTAACCACCCCAAATATATAAATGCGTACGAAAGAAATGCAAAAAAAGAGTAGACATCATGTATTGATGTGGCGTAAAACACACTAAAAAACGCCAATTCCAGCCAACCCTATCAATTTTGAGGCACTTGTATGTGGGACTACGTTTCGCTGCGCAAGCGTATGGCTTTCTTACACCGCGTACCGTTGGCAGTGCTGAACCAAATTGGTGAAACATAGTATAGGGGATCAATAACTACGCGTTTACGCAAAAAAGCGCTACATGCGTCAAGTTGATGTCACCGCTCGCTTCAAGAAATCCTATCAGCAAAACATACAAACACGCCACAAGAAAGGAAAAACAGATAAAGATATACTTTGATGTCATCTTCTGCAGGTGGCGCAAAGATACATAAATTCAGTGAAATTGATGGCATGCTGACACACTCATTGTTTTTACTTAAAATATAGAAGGCTTTAATCAATTTTCTTCCTACCTTATTTTCATGATGCGACTCATTGTGTTGCCGAAGAAAGGCGCACAATCACATTCATAACAAGTGAAGATTGAGTATACGGTTCAGTTTCTTAGAATGAGCGTTTGTGTTTGTGTTTGTGATTTGTGGGGTTTAACGTCCCAAAACCACCATATGATTATGAGAGACGCCGTAGTGGAGGGCTCCGGAAATTTCGACCACCTGGGGTTCTTTAACGTGCACCCAAATCTGAGTACACGGGCCTACAACATTTCCGCCTCCATCGGAAATGCAGCCGCCACAGTCGGGATTTGATCCCGTGACCTGCGGCTCAGCAGCCAAGTACCTTAGCCACTAGACCACCGTGGCAGGGCGAGCGTTTGAGTTCCCAAAGACGAACGTTGATGCATCTTCGGCTTCGGCATACAAAATTCTTTCCACGTGATAATGGAATTTCATATACAATGGCCTCCTGCCATTCTCTATATTGGGAAGTGTGGTTTATTCCGCAGTTGGTCTAAATACTGTCATTCTTTTTGTTATGCTTAGCAACGCTTTTTTGCAGTTTTGGTCTAATTGACACAAACTTACACGAGACGAAAATTTCACAGAATATCCACGGAGTGAATGACGATGAGTGGGGCGAAGCGTCCATCCATCTATCTATTCGTGTGTTAGTTCTTTTATGCATGCGTCCATGCGTTCAATCACGTTTGAGATTGCAGACGCCGTGCGGGTAACACGGACGAGACGCGAGCCAAGGAAGCTAAGCGCAAGCGTCTTCAACGCACCCGTCCCTCTGCTTCACCCATGCCCCACCAACAATCCGCCTCGTACGGAGACCATACAGGTGAATGAGAAAGGCACTCGTTCTCCGCGAACCCAGACACAGCCCGCGCCGCAGCCAATGGATGGATGGATGGATGGATATGGCTGTACCCTTTAGATCGGGCGGTGGCTAGTGCCACCAAGCCGCAATACTTAATGAACCAAACACTAGATTTATTTTTTCCTTAAATAGTGAGGTTGAGGATTCGTACTTTGCAGCAAAGGGTTCAATTTTCACTCGTGCTTTGACTTTAGCCACCAATCCGATAACCTCCTCTACCCGCTTAAAGTCAATTTTGCCCTCACTGTCCCTAAACCCCAGTGCTTTGAAAAACTCTGCACCATCAACCTGAACTACAGGGTGAAGCCCTTTACAGAACATCATCAAGTGTTCGGCAGTTTCTTCTTCTTCTCCACACGCACTGCATACTGTGTCTACCCCTTCGTATTTGGCCAGATATGTCTTTGTTCGCAATACTCTAGCCCTGGCCTCAAACAGTAGAGAACTACTCCGAGTATTATCATAGATTCTTTCCTTGGCTATTTCCTGCCTAAAAGTTCGATAGATCTCTAGTGCGAACTTCTTAATCATGCCAGTTCTCCACATATCAGTCGCAGCTTCCTTCGCCTTCTTCTTAACCGATAATACTTTTTGGTTTGGCCCCCTGCTGTTTCCATGTATTTAGCAGTCAATTTTCTGGTTCGCTTCCGCCATTTTGTATCGACATTCTTCATGTACAAGTAGCTGAATACCTTCCTAGCCCGACGCTCCTCCCCAATTTTTCTTAATAGCTTCTCAAATTTTATCTTACTGCTAGCTTCCCGGCCCTCAAATGATGTCAATCCCATATTACCTTGTACTTCCTGATTTGGTGTATTCCCGTGAGCTCCTAAGGCAAGCCTACCTATTCCACGTTGCTCAATTTCTAATCTTGCTTGAACTTCTGATCTGAGGCACAAGACCACATTGCCGAAGGTCAGACCAAGAACCATGACCCCTTTCCATATTCCTCTCACAACATCGTACCTATTGTATTTCCACAGTGCCCTGTTTTTCATTACCGCTGCATTCCTCTTACCTTCAGTTGACACGTATATTTCCTATTCCCTTAGGTACTCGGCCCCATTGTTTATCCATACGTTAAGATAAGTGTACTTATCTGTTATCTCTAGCGTGACCACCTGTATTCTAAGCTCGCTACCTTCATTGTCATTAAAAATCATGACTGCTGATTTTTCCTTGCTGAATCTGAAATGTAACCTATCTCCCTCATTACAGCAGATGTCCACCAATCTCTGCAAATCTTCCTTGTTGTCGGCCATTAGCACTATATCACCTGCGTACATCAATGCTGGTAGTGCCTGTTCAATGAGTGTTCCTTGTTTGACGAAAGAGAGATTGAAGCCCCGTCCACTTCCCTCTAATTTGGCCTCTAATCCTTGTAGGTGCATCATGAATAATAAGGGTGACAGGGGACACCCCTGCTTAAGCTCCCGTTTTACTTCTGCAGGCTTGGATACTTGCTTTTTCCTCTTTTTAATTACCTTGTTACCTTTAGAGATATCCTTTAAAAGATTAGTGACTACATCTTCCACGCCTAGTGTGTTCAGTATTCTCCACAATTCCTCTTGAACCGCGCTATCGCACGCTCCATTGATATCCAAAAATGCTAGCCACTGGGGCCTGTGTTCCTTTTCTGCTATTTCGATGCACTGTGTCAGTGAGAACATATTGTCCTCCAACCTCCTGCGTTTCCGAAACCCATTCTGCAGTTCCCCCAGCACCCCCTCATCCTCTATCCATGCCTGCAGTCTTTCCTTCAAATCATCATCGCCAGCCTGTAGGCCACTCATGTCAATGGTATAGGACGGTAGTTGTTTATGTCACCTTTGCCCCCCTTTTCTTTATACATCATGCTCATCCTGCTAAGTTTCCATCGATCGGGAACTTCTCCATCGATTCTTATTTTGCTCACTGCCTGTCTGATGCCTGCTTAGACGTCACACGTAATGTCTTTACCAGCTTAATTGGAATGTCATCTGGGCCTGTTGATGTACTACTAGGAATCCTTTTCTCAGCCCTTTCCCACTTTTATTATGAAAATGGAGCCATTGCGCCACTTGATTCATCCTTGTATACTGTGGTGCATAAAGCACTTCTTTGTTGAAATTTTTCTGTCACCCTTGTTCTTATATATTCAATAGCTTCGTCCCCTTCTAGCCTAGCACCTTGAGCTGTAGTTATAAACCTCTGCTTTAGGCTCGTCTAATTTCTTAGGGAGTTTAGATGGTTCCGAAATTTGGCAGCTGTCTTTCTATCATTTTTATGTACTTCTGCCAGCCACTGGGCTCCCTTTCTTCTAATCTTTTTATTGATTAGAGGGGATGCATTCCCTTCTACAGCTTAGAAAGATTTCCCATTATGTTTCAATATCATCTGTCGGTTCACCCCGCTGCTTAGCATGTCTGTGTTCCCTAGAGGCTTCCTGATGTTTTGCTATGGTTCTCTTAACTTCCTCATCCAACCAACTTTTGGGTTTGAGTCTTCTTTTACGGGGTGACTTGCCACGTGCCTTAGCAAGCTTTAGCTCAAACAGTCTAATTAGATTCGTGTATGTCCACACTGTTTCAATATCCTCAATGATCACTTTCTCAATTTGTTCAGTGGCTGTTTCAATTTGCCTTTCTGAATAAAAATTTTCCTGTAGTTGCTCATCTGTCTCCTTCCCACTTTTACTGCTCTTCCAAAACTTAGCTTGATATGTTTGTGATCACTGCGCAGACTTCTGCAGCCACCTTCATCCATGTCCATTCCTATAAGCTTATTATACATCCTATGTGACATCAGTGCGTAATCTATCGTCGACTGCAGCCTTCCTACCTCCCATGGTATTTGCCCTTCACACTTCTCGGTACTGTTGCAAATGATCAAATCCAGTCTTTCACACATATCCATGATCATTTTGCCTGTTGGGTCGGTATACGCATATATATATTCTATGTGTGCATTTATATCTCCTAGTATAAATATCTCGCACTCTCCTTCTAACTCCTCAATGTCCTTCGATATACACTCTACCATTGCCTGGTTTTCCTCTCTGGCCTTTGCTCCCGTCCACAAGTACACAAAACCAAGGAGTGTCATTTGCCCTGCCACTTTTCGTTTTAGCCATAAATGTTCCTTGCACTCCTGCTTGACCCTTTGCCAGTCTGTACTTTTATGAATGAATGCCCCAATACCCCCCCCCCCTTTCTGCTGCCTTCTGTTCTATTACAATACTCCCACGCGTAGTCCGGATTGTTCGGAGGTTGTTCCATGTCCCTGAGATGTGTTTCTACAAAACCGTATACCATCGGCCTCTCTTCCCTTAGCTGTTCTTCTATCTCTTCCCACTTCAGCCTGTTCCTACCACCCTGCATGTTAATATACCCTATGTCTGAATTGGCTCGGCGCTCGTGGCTACGTCTATTTATGCCCCGGACTCTACGTACCTTAGATATTGGTGCCACTTTGGAATCGTATTTGTCCATACCACCAGTCAAAGAGTGTCCTTGGTTGTTTTCCTCGTTACTAGCTCTCCTGCACCCCGAAGGGCCCGCTTGCCCGCCAAAAAGCTACTGCGCGTCCAGCAAGTCGCCAACCCACCTCATGACCTAGCCGCCCATCGAAGTGAATTCTGTCTCCTTGAAAACCACCCCACATATGCACCTCTCTGTTTATTTCCACCACCTCAAAGCCTTTCTCTCGACTCATCCGCCATACCTCTTGGTTTTCGTTGACAACCGCTCTTTGCAGGTTGCTATCACGCACCGGTACCTCCGGTATTGTACATATCGCTACCTGTATCTCAGGATAAGTGGCGTACATGTCATCGACGCCTTTCGTCAGTGTAGTTGCTCGTCCTGCTGTACCTTCATTTAAAACATCGTTGAGACCACTTTAAATAATCACGAGGTTTTGTCTATGAGCTGTAGTTTTGAGTTTTGCGCTTGCTTGCCTCATGACTGCTTCCAGTTGGCATCCTGGGAACGCCCCTACTGCATCCCTCTTGTCACCTCTTACCCTCGTTTTGATGGCTTCTGTGCATCGATTTAAATTCGAGTCCTTGGCGATTATCACATGCTGTGACTTTTCAGCTGGAGCGTCCTGCACCTGGCGGTTACTTGCACCTGTGACGCTGGCTGCTTTGTCCCCTACCAGCCTCTCCACTACTTCGCTGAAGCTGAGCCTTGCGACGTCTGAACCGGCTGAACCTGTTTTTTTCTAAACTTGCTTGCTCTTTCTTCTCCACAGTTTTTGTTGTCGGTTTCCTAGTTTTCTCTCCGTAGGCCGCTCCTCTGTTTATCTTGGCTAGTGCTTCCTCGGCGGACTTCAGCTTTTCTCTCATAGCCCTCGTTTTCTCTTGCTGTGTCGCCAACGCAGACTCGAGCTCGTTGATTCTCATCAGCTTGTCACTCTGGGTAACCATCATTTTCTCCATTTTTCCTCGACCTCGCATTGCCTACACTTCGCGTCAGCCTCTTCTCCTTCCGCTTCTACACTTTGGTCCACTTTAAAACCAACCCCACATCCTGAGCACTTCACAGTCTTCTTAACCATGTCTTTCCGACACCAATTGTTCTATGACTTGTCTCACTCGATAATTGCAAAACTCGGGCCCTGCCCTACGAAAAAGAGAAAGTGTAAGGTCTACTACAATAACTTGCGTGTTCAAAGTACTTGCACTTCCCCCACGGGGTGGCAAAAGAAAAAGAAAAACAAGAACAAAAACAAAAAAACAAAAAGTTAAACACACACACAAACTAATAAATACCTGATGACTGACACCCAAAAAGCCGTACCATAAAATAAATGCTACAGGGATTTTAACTGCTGCCCTATAATTATAAAGATGAGCTCAAAACATGCAAAACAACTTATCTGCACAGTCGATCGGGAGCGCTCAAAAAACACGCCCATCCACCGTGACAGTTCGAACCGAACCAAAGATTAGCGGTACAGCGCCATCTATAATATCCTGACTCAACTGAAGTTCGTGTGTACTTCTATGAGAAAGTGCTGTCTATTATACTGTTCGAGACATACAACCTTCTTTTCTTTCTTATCTCTTTTTCTCTCACTTATGCGTGACGGATGAGAAGGTTAGGCTACGAGGAGCTTCACCCCTTAAAAAGTAAGGGGACCCTAGACCTTCGCCTTTAGGAGCTGAACGTGATAACCATATCATGTTCATAGTGAGTACTTCAAACACTCGGTGCATGAAACTTTTTTGAACTTGCTGTGCACCCACTACGTAAACTCAAGGGAATAGGCGCGGTAGCGTTTGTGCCTTTTGTAGTGCTTGACCAGCTTTGAGCGATGAAATTATAATGATAATCTCAACTACGGAAACCCGATAGCAATGTACGCTTGTACCACGCATTATTACGACAAGATTTCATGTACAAGGCATGACCTGACGTCGGCGCTCTTGTGTCTGTAATCAAGGCATAGACTAAATTAGCTTGCATTCCTTAACTACCTAATCTCTATTAGCTCATTAGCCGAATCAGTAATAGTGAGGTTCAGCATTCGTTAGAAGTAATTATGCATATTTCAGCACTTCTTGCCGAGCTGGGCATGAATAGGTACATGAGAATCTCAGCTTGGCAAAATTATGTTTTAATAATTAAGCTTAGCTTGATCAGCTCTGTTATGCGTAGCCAACTTCGTTTCATCATTATTTACACGTTTGAATAGGGCGGATGTTTAATCATCTTGGCTTAACTAGGCGCAGCTATTAAGTTGGCTTGACGCGTCCACGTCTGCACGCAGGTGCTTCCTCTGAACATCGTGAACCGTGGAACAACAGTGGGCGCGTTGCCTCTGCTGTGTAAGAAATAAATACAAAACGTAATCAAAACGTATTAATATATCCGATGCAGTCGAGTACCGTCTAATTTTCCTCAAGCATAGCACGTGTGCTAAGCGAAGAATCGGGGAGTGACTAGGTATTTCAACGTTTCGACTTACCAATCTTCTCATTTTTGTCGCTGTGGATGACCGGAGAAACCAAGCTACGTCGTGAAGTTCGGCGTTCTGGACCATTTATTCTTTGTTTCTTTGTTTTTTGTCTTGCCATGATGCAACTTTTCACTTCGCGCGATTCAGAAAGTACCCAGTACAGCTGATATTGATGATATGCGAAGCACGAATGAGGCACGTCGATATGTCGCTTTCAAATCAGCACAATGTTACGAGGTGCACGTGACTTGGGACCTAAGTCAGCTCTATGTGATGATTATCATGTTTGAACGTGTCATTTATATTCGTCGTCTATCCACATAACGGGATACCGAATTTGATATATCTGGAGCTAGCAAAACGGCCGCGAGCACGCCATGAGCGTGGCATGTAGTCCTGTTTTACATGAAACGCATGTCATCATTATTATGCTTGGAGGTGTAATTTACCTTCGCCGTTCATTCACGCCACGTAATATCAAATTTCGTACGTGTGAAGCTAGCGAAACGGCCACGAGCGCATCACGAGCGTGGTATGTTGTCATATTCTTACATGACACGCATAACATGGTTATCACGTTTGCACCATTCATATTATTTCGTCATTCATTCACGTCGTGCAACACCAAATTTCGTATATATGAAGCTAGCGAAACGGCTGCGAGTGTACTATGAGTGTAGCATGTAGCCTTTATTTATATGGCACCCATGTATGATTATGATGTTTGTACGTGTCATGTTCCCTTGTCGTTCGTTCGCGTCTCGTAATACCAAATTCAGTATATGTGAAGCTGTCGAAACGACCGCAAGCGCACCATGAACAGGGCGTGCAGTCATGACCTACATTACGTGCATGTCATAATTTATACGTTGAGGTCTGTCGTGTTCGCCATGCAGTCATGTCATACCTCACCAGTTCTGAAATCTGTCATGTGACCGAAGCCACCGCAAGAGATGCAGGACCATAAAATGTAAACCAAGACATTAATGACATACATATAATCACTTTCATGTTATGACTAGTCAGTTATGCTCATCATATAGTCATGTTAGGACATACCAACATGGTATACATACCAATATCGAAACGGCCAGGAAAGCTGAAAGGCGGTGACGGAGATAGATAGATAGATAAATAGACAGATAGATAGATAGATAGACAGATATATATATATATATATATATATATATAGATAGTAGATAGTATATATAAATAGATAGTAGATAGATAGATAGATAGATAGATAGATAGATAGATAGATAGATAGATAGATAGATAGATAGATAGATATGGTCAAACTCGCCGAAGTTCACTAAGAAATGCTGTGCATTTAAAAGCCTTGCGGCACGTGGTGCAAGACATCCCAACTAAACGCTGATGTCCGGGAAAGCTGGATCTGCGGTTGTTAGAGTGCTACTAACCAGGTCTGACGATTTCGAGATGACAAAGCACAACGCTTCGATGAGGCGTTCACGATCTCATCTGCCATAATTTGCAACGCTACGCGCAGCGGAAATGGGTGAAATTTCAAGATGAACCCTGCTCCTTCATTTTTTTTTTGCGAGTGTGCACTCACATCAGCATAAGAGCATGACGTGCGCTTATGTACATGTACACGGCAAAGCAGTAACGTTGGTCCTCTATGCGGATGACTGTGTTCTGACGTTGCCAACAATGGCACGTGACGTGGCGAAAATGATTTATTGCGACATGCATAGTTTGTGTATTTGTAGCTTGAATAGAGTAAAAAATTTCTAAATAACTAATGAGACGCAATATGGGAATGTTAGCAGTTTTTTTCCGCGTGAATTGCAACAATGTGTGGGGCTCATATGCTGACGTTTCGCATGCGTTCATGTACCCGCGGTCAGCGCATCAAGCAGACGGCAGCCGAAAAGCGCTCCTACGCGTTTTCGCGCTCATTGTGCTCATCTATTCTACCGCATCTAAGCCAACGTTCCCAAACCATCCCGCAGATACAGGCAGTAAACCTCAAAAGAACACTGGTAAAAAAAAAATCACAGCATATCCACGGAGTGCATGATGGTAAGTGGGGCGAAGCATCCATCAGTCCGTCCGTGCTTCCGACCACCCGTTTGTTCTTGCTTACGTCTGTCTGGGTGTCCATCCGTCCACCGCTCGAGCGTCAGTCCGTGCGTCCATCCGCGCGTACGTCCCTACGTCCCTCCGTCAGTGTGGCCGTTAATCTTTGGGTCCGTCTGCGCATCCGTCCATCCATCCGAGTGGCATCTCATCTATCTGTCTGTCTGTCCATCTGTCCGTCCATCTAGAGAACACTCTAAGTAGCGCTACCTCGCATCTTTTCATCGCATTTTCACAATGATTAGCCACAAGCACAACAGAGGATGAAGAAGCCAGCATCACGAGTGGCAGTTTCTGGCGTTATTCAGCCGTCAAAAAGTCCTTGTGCATCGCCAGTAGTATTAGGGAAGATATATGTATCAGGGAAGATATATATTGTTTCTGATATATGTCAATGATATCGCAGATATAGCAAAACCCCTTGTTAGGCTCAAACTGTTTGCTGATGATTGTTTAATTTACGCGCGAGAGACTGGTAGGAAGGACCAAATGAACATTGTAGAATGTCTAAAGGAATTACAATCATGGTGTGAAGCTTCGGGAATGAAAACAATTATCCGAAATCTACCGTCACCCACAATTCTAGGAAAAAAAACGATAATTACATTTGAATACTGTATCGGGAATCACACCTTGTGGACAGTTATTGCGTTTAAGTACCTAGGCCTCACAATAACGCATTACCTAAAATGGCACACACATATTGATAGTGTTGGCTCCAGAGCCTCACAAATATTGTACATATTAAGAAAAAAATTGCAGGGTGCTAGTATGGACGTAAAACATCTTGCTTTTAAAACTTTCATACGGCCGATACTGCATATGCCAGTATTGTCTGGAGTCCCCAGCAAAAAGTGCTTGTAAATAAACTTGAACGCATACGACGGCTTGCAGCTCGCTTTATATGCTCGAGATATAAGCAGAACGATTCAGTCACAGAAATGCTACAACTATGTGATCTGTAGACGCTCCACAAGCGCAAACGCAAAAATAGATAGTTTCTTTTTCAATTATTAGAAGGTTAGTTTAAAATTTACAGAAATGACTACATAGAACAACCTGGGAAACGAAGCGAGAGGGCAACCATACATGAGTACTGCAATCTTATTTTGCACGAACGAAGGCGTTCCGTCATACTTTCTTCCCCGATGTCACTGAAGATTTGAATGGGTTACCGAGTAACATAGTCAATGCGGGTGATGTTAAGAATTTGTGCATTTACTTAATTTACATTTATGTGATTTATTGTAAATATTATTACGATTGTTATTCGTTGAATTGCGAATCAGGGTGTGTGTTTTTCGTTTGGAATGCAGAGCTTTCATGGATTTGTATATATGTATACCTTTTATCATTTAGAGATGCATAGTTAGATCCCCAATTTGTTTGTACAGTGTGTCGTACTTCTCCTGTAATGATCCTTAATAGAGGGTTGACCGTATTTCTAAATGAAAAAAAGATAAAACAAGTCAGCACCTTACGTTTCTGCGTTAATCACCGCAAGCTCAATCACATTATGAAAAAGGACCCGGCCCCTCGTATAGCTGATTCCCTCGGTCGACTACGCCATGCACGCTATTGCTCGTCGATGGGATCACGGAGCAGATATTGGCAAATAGAACTTTACAAAAGAGACCAAGAAAAAACAGCATTCTTGACACTGGATAGTTTTTATCAGTTTAATATTCTGCTGTTTGGCTTGTGCTTAGCACCGGCAACGTTTCAGCGGCTCATAGACAGAGTCCTATCAGGTCTGAAGTGGGAACCGTGCCTGGTATATTTTGACAATGTCATTGTATTTTCAGCGATATTTGATGAGTACTTGAAGTGACTGCACACGGTATTTCAAGCGATACGATCGGCCGGACTAACGCTTAAGCCAGAAAATGTCACTTTGGCTTCGAAGAGCTTCTTTTCTTGGGACACCTTGTCAGCAGTGAAGGGTATAGCGTGACCCAGACAAAATAGCTTGCTGCTAGAAGTTTTCCCGCGCCATCAAACAAGAAGGCAGTGAGGCAATTTTTAAGCCTCTGCCTCTATTACCGTCGCTTCATTGAGAATTTTCCGCCTGTAGCATCACCTTTGACGCAACTCACCCGTAAAGACGTCACGTTCGTGTGAGGTGAACAGCAGCAGGCAGCGTTCAACGAGCTGCGACAACGTCTTCTAAACCTTCCAGTTCTCGGACACTTAGACAATGACGCTCTGACAGTGGTTCACACCGACGCCAGCAATGACGACTCAGGAGCTGTGCTCGTTCAGTGGCAGGATGGCGCAAAACGAGCAATTGCTTATGCAAGTAGGACTCTCTCACGTACAGAGGAGAATTGGTCCACCGCTGAAAATGAGTGCCTTGCGGTGGTGGGGGTGGTCAAGAAGTTTCACACATATTTGTACGACCGCCCGTTTAAAGTAATCAGGGGCCACCACTCTCTTTGCTGGTTGACGAACATAAAGGACCCGTCTGGACGATTGGCACGCTGGAGCCTCAAGCTTCCAGAATTGGGTATGGCTATTCGTAAAGTGACATACGAACGCCGATTGCATTTCCCGCGCCCCATTAGAAGACGCAACAGCCGAAGATGTTGACGACGTGGCGTTTGTCGGTGTTGTCCACACCGACAATCGCACAGAATCAATGCGACGACCTGGAGTTGCAACCCCTTAACAATGTCGTGGAGGTGGACACGTCTGTTAGGCCAAAGCTCTTCGAAAAGGGGTAGCATGGTTTTGTTTGCGCAACGAGGTCTTATATAAGTTGAATGTTTTTCATAGCGGCAACACCTACTTGCTTGTCGTCCCAACACCAATCAGGAAAGAAGTACTAGAGGTGCGCCATGATGAATCGACATCCACTTATTCAGGCTACACACGAATGCTATGCCGAGTGAGACAGAAATATTACTAGCCATAACTGACGGCAACTGTTCAACAGCGCATTCGGACTTGTCTTGAGGGCCAACGTATAGAAAGTGCCAGCCGTCAAACCAGCAAGGCTCCTCCATCCAATTGATGTACTTGCCGGAAATTACATTCACTCAAGTCGGCATAGATCTTCTACGACCATTTCCAACTTCGGCTGCCGGTCGAAAATTAATAATTGTAGCCACAGACTACATCAATCGATACGCCGAAACCAAGGCTTTGGAGTGGGGCATGGAAACTGAAGCAGCCCGGTTTTTCATTGAGAATATAGTCCTGAGGCATGGTGCTCCATCTGTAGTAATAACTGACAGAGGAAAAGTATTCAGAGTCGAGCTATTAAGCACTGTTTTCAGCCTTAGTGCGACATCTCCCTGACGTACAATGGCATGCCATCCACAAACAGATGGTCTGACGGAACGGCTGAACAAAACGCTTTCGAATATGCTTTGCATGGACGTTGAGGTGGAGCGTAAGAACTGGGACGACGTACTTCCTTATGTCACTTTCGCGTACAATACGACAAAGCAAGAGAAAACACGCATGGCACCATTCAGTCTTCTCCATGGCCGTGACACCACAACCATGCTCGATGCTATGTGCCGCATGAAAATGATGGTGTTGAAACATGTGCAGACCAAATAACTCAGCTTGCTGAAGAAGCCCGTCAACTTGCCCGCGTACGTATTCGACACCACCAAGAGGTGCTATATTATTCTTCACCAACCAGTCTCTTATGAACCAGAAAAGAAAGTTTGGATCTGGACCCAAGTTCATCCTTATGGCCTCTCAGAGAAACTCTTAAGACGGTACTTCGGGCCGTACAAAGCCCTCCGGCATCTCAGTGGTGTTAACTATGAGGTTATTCCCGACAGTCCACATTGTTCAAGGCGTCAAAGACATGCACCATAAGTTGTGCACGTAGTTAGGATGATGCCTTATTTGTCAGAATGAGCTCGTGGGCTACAAATCCTGCTGCCATGATTATGAAGCATCGGAACGATGCTTTCTTGGAAGGGAGGCGAATTTCACGATTATTAGCCCTAACCACAACAGAAGAGGAGGAAGTCAGCATCACGAGTGGCAGTGTCCGGCGTTTTTCGAGGAAGATGACGTTGTGCGTCTGCTCTTGCGTTTTTCTGCTTATGTGCAAATAGAGTCTTGCTGTTCTCATCAAAATGAGGCCTTGTGTCCTGTTCTTTCCAATTTGAGACAATATATTCATTATATAGACGTACCGTTATGCAGCGGAGATGCCAAGGATTGAACGAGAGCTGGCACGGCCGGACTAGAGGAGCGGCAAGCGCGCAATTTTTTACGGCCTACGCTTCGTGTCTAGTTCCCACCTTTCAACACCGCTAAATTATGGCATTGGGGCCTAACCCTCGCTAAACCTCGCTAAACCCAGAGAAATCACGTCCAGTGAGCTTAACGTGGCAACTTTTTCTTGTCAGATATAGTGCTGAAAGTGCATCGTTCTGTTACTAGTTTTTTATTAGAAAGCACGAAGCACAAGGCCCATTTTATTGGAGATTTAGTCACTGATACTCGGCTATAGGCTATTTCTTTGGAAACAGCTATCTTTTTATTTATGAATTAAGTGCGCGGGTTTCCTCCTCAATTTTAGAGTGCACTTGTGCCGCTCCTCCAGTCCTGCCGTGGAGAATGCTACTTATTACCAAGCCCCGGAAACTCTCAAGTTACAACAATGGCCGTGGAGGGCGAAAACATTGATACCGTTGAGTTTCATCATGTGCGCGAGTAGTGGTACTACACACTCCTCTTTCAGCGGTCAGATAAGTTCATGCGCCTTTGTTCTGTTAGGGGCGCTGAACGTGGCTAAAACTTATATGTCAAGATGTATCAAAAGACCGTTAAAAAGTAGTTACGACGTCGTTTTTCATGAACGTTCAGAAAAAAAGCATTTTTGTATCAATTTTACTATTATTACGAGAGCAGTGACTGTTTGAGTTTCAGTAATACTATTATCCTGATGCTCGAAAAGCAGCAGCCCATTGGCATCGATTGCGTTTTTTGTCATTTATTTGTTCAAACTGTACAGTGGTTAGACGCGGTACTTTTTATAGATCGGCATTACGAAGCTCCGTTTTAATTCAGGTTTGATATATCAATGCGAGCTTGTGTGTCAGACTCAACGTGCCGCTACGATGAATCGAACGTGTGTAAAGCCTGTGAACCATTTCAGTTGCTGTGCTTCACTGGCATCTAGCTGCGCAGCCTACAGCGTAAACATTCAACGCTGGCAAATCACTCAGAGACTGCCTACGAAAACGGAATAATCATGCACAATGTGGGCGTGTTCGCCGGTGAGTGAAAATGCGCTGCTTTGCAAGTAAACAGTGCCCCTTTCTTCTGCTTGCGCTACAGTTCCTGTCATTTTACAAGGCTTTTCGACTTGGGCAGCTAATGAGATGCACACCTTCTGAATGTTTGAGATTGTTTACTTCGTCGCCACAATCGCCGAAAATATCTTTACTGCTAAAATTTGTAACAAATATCACAGCATAGGTTCTGCTTGTTTCTGCTCAAAATGAGTCTGCTGCAATATATGCTCATAAATTCAACACATGGAAGAGCCAAGTGAACCTCTAGTACATGTACGCAATCGTGCATTTTTTTGTAAATTTACAATCGAGCATATTATATTTACAGAAACCCTATAGTCTGTCAAGTTGGGCAATTACTTAGCTTTGTACTGTGAAAAACGTCACTAAAACAATTCATTGAAATGCCATCCACAAGACACATTCGCAAAAACAGCAATGTTACTACGTCCCCACTACCTTTCTTACATGCAGTGTTACCATGTACATTCTTCTTAGTCATGCATCACAAATCTGTTCCCGCTTTTACCAAAATAACCAAGACTGTTTTTCCTCTTACTACCCAACCGCAGCCTCCAAGCAACTGCTCAAATCAATGCATGCTTGGATGATTCATCGCTGAACCTACCTCAAGTCAGCGGAGATTGTGTCATCACTGAAAGAACATGGGCCGAAATTCTGGCAAGGTAAAGTTACAGACATTTTATTTATTGAACCTATTTTCATTTAGCCATTTCTCTCTTACCCGTCTAATGACTCTGTTTTTTTTCTCAGAAAACTGGACAAAAAAAAAGACCCTTGATTTCCAAGATACTCACACCAAGTCGTAAATAGCTCAACAGTTGCGATTGTGAAAACCCCATGCGTCAGCAATATACCAGGCAGATAAATAGAAGCCTTATACTGAAAAACAGTGGTAGTGTATAGTATGTTCGAGCTGTACGAAATTGGGTGTACAGATTGTTGTTTATTTCCTTATAAATTACTCAGTTCAGAGAAAATGTGCTGGCTTCAAATTACGTCGACAGTGGATGTGATAAGGTGCTCACACTGTACTTCACTCTACGTGTAAAACTTTGCATAGAGTATCACATATGACTAGGTAACAAATGAGCCTGTAGTAGTGCATATTCGGCAGTGCTTTTTTTCACAATGATCGAGTAAAGATTGCTGTGAATGTGAAGACTGTTGCAAGGCAATGGCAGGTACAGCTACAGTAGTGCTTACACAAAGTTACTGATACCGCGTGCATATTGAGAGTGACACTGTCAAAGTTCTAAAAAAACTGTGCAAGAACTCATTAAGCGATAAATGTCTTTCAGTGGTAGCAACCATGGAGCCGAACAATGAGAGTGAAATAACTAGAATAAAGACGGGATATATAACATTCGGCAAGAATTCTCATATCATGAATGATAATCTGCCCTGAAGAGGAAGGTATGTAACCATCTTGCTCGTACTTACCTACGGAACACAAACCTGGAAGCTTACAAACATGCTTCAGCTTAAATTGAGGAGGACGCAGCGAGCAATACAAAGAAAATTGATAGGTGTATCCGTAAAAGACAAGAAGAGAGCAGCGTGGGTCAGCAAAGAAACTGGGATTAAGGAAATCAAAAAGAATATATAGACATGGGTTGGGCAAGTACACTCGTAGGCAGAATAACCGCTGGTCATTTAGGGTAGTAGACTGGATTCCCAGAGAAGGCAAATGCACGAAGGGGAGACAAAGTTAGGCAAGTCAATGATAATTAAATGTTCCCTGGTGGAACACGGCATCAGAAAGCGCATGACCAAGTTGATTGGTGTATCACGGGAGAGGGCTTTGCCGTGGAGTGAGTGTAATCAGGCTGATGATAATGATACGCCGAAAACAAGCACCGAAATGCCTAAGCAGCAAGCCCTAATATTCAAATGAATGCTAATATTTGTGCTTCAAAAACACGTTTGTTTACATGAAAGAGTTAACGCAATCAAAAATGAAAAGCAATCAGTAATTTGCATTCGCTTGCAGTTCTTGCAGTTCTTCCACTGTGACCATGACCATCATTCAGAGCTTGCCCAAGGACTCCAGTTCAGCAATTGAAATCCCATCTGTTGAAAAATACTACTGCTCAATTGTTTTTCTTTCTAGTAAATTTAGCTCAGTTTGATTTCACAAAATATTTTTATCACTCTAAACATACTACTGCGAGCAGCACTAAAAACAAGGGACTCCCAGTTTGAATTAACCAATGTAGATAAAAATGTGCTCAAATTATCGAGAGATTTTCTCTATAGAAATACACAGGGTGGTGCGCTTTTAATAAACTGAGCTCAAACAACGGCCTCTTCCTGTAATAACACTTCTTCCAAGTACAAGACCCAACACATGACAAGCAGCTTTGAAAGCTATGTTTATTTTTAACAGAACAATGTTTCAGTGCACTCAGTAGGTATTATCAGAGTTGGCCAGTGTTCATACATTTTGATGACTTGAAAGTGTGCTAACAGCTAATTCCTTGATATTGCTGTTAACTATGTAGTTTTGTATGATACCCATGTTAAGAGTGAGGCAGACAGTTGGGAAGTAGTGAAGAACGAAAATGTGAATTTAGCTTCTGCCGTCATTTATCGTTTGAGCAGCGGGCATGATGACCATGCACCACTGGAACAAACAAAAACAAATTAATTCATCTGTCAATGCAAAGCATAAAATTTTTGAAGCTCATTGAAGTAGTAAGGACCCTTTGGTTTCAAAGAAGTAAATATTCATTAGCGAACGTTTTTATTGGCGGGCTCACTTTAGCCAAAACTTACTTCCCTTTTCAACAGAATCACTGCTGACTATTTTACCTATTTCGTGTCGTCGCAGTAGTTTATACAACCTGCATGAAATATTGCAACCTGGTAATTGAACCTGTTGCGAACGGTGACCTTGAATTTCTCACTGTCTTAAAATCATACCCCAAGCCACTGTTTCAAGTGAAAGAAGAGGAAATAATTGCATGGTGCTGGCTCAAGACAGCAGGGCGTGCAATCAGTTTCCTCAACCAAACATTCGATCTTCCCATTGGTGCTGACTGTGGTGCAAGGATGTGCATTGAGATGTAGGTGGACGATTTTGGATGACAATTTGTGACGTCATCAATGGTAATCATACCTTTTACTCTGGTGCGTGTTTCACAGTATACGTCAGCTGTAACTGTGGCCCACATATAAAATAAACACTAAACATGCAATTTTTGTCATAAAAATGGTAGCCATAATTTTCTAATTGCAGTAGGCTACTTGCTTGAAGGTTTTTTGAATTCTGTGAAAAGGCGTGGTGGCACCAGTGTGTTGTTTCTGCAATTGCGTACACTATCATCACCCGTGAAACTGTGTGCGAAAACAAATCATAATTGTCTTATCGGTAGCAGCTCAAAAACGCTCGTCCACTCGACGTATTTTGGTGTTTGAGTTGGTCGGTAAGCAGCTTTAGAATCCATCTTAAACAAGCTTTGTAATACCTGAGATTTCAGCTACACTTGTGCAAAGTGTAGTGAGGCCAACAAAGGGAATTCGGTGTTACAGACCACTAACAGTTGGTTATCAATCTATTGCAATATTCAGTCCACTTGAACAGTTTGGTTGGTCTGGATACTTGGCATGACACTCCACTCTTTGACGTACGCATTTGGGCAGGCATTTGGGCAGTCTCAGCACCGTGTTCTGACAATTGTTGGTTTAGTTAGCCGTGAAAAGATCTGACACGCAGGCAAGAACATAGATAATAAACGCATTATCAAGAACAGTGTTATGTGCAGGGCTACCTAGCACAACAGTGTGGGGTCATATTCTTTTATACAAGGTGATGTGCCATTCGCCAATGTGTTGTCAAATATCACATTACGGCTCAGGCTAATCATATGGACACTGCACTTTTTGAGGGCATATGTGGCGAGAAAGACAACGGGCTGCACGGTAGCAAGTACTGTGCAAGGGGTGCCCAGTCTAAAAATATCGTTGACTGAACGAGACAAGAGACAATGTTGCGAAGTTTCAGAGGGTAATTTTATTAAACAGACCGCTATTACTGTCTTTTTTGCATATATTGTTATACTTTGAGTGACAGCATTTCTTGTTTACATGTACACTGCTACACAATTATCAATAAACAATGTAAGCTTACTTACGTGGCGGGGTTTTTTTGCCAGTTAAGGCCTCTCGGTCACTTGATAACATAGCGTAAATATTTATAGTAACGATAGGATGCCATGCACGCGAACACCACCCCGCAAGAGCGGCGCATAATCGCCCATAAACGTGCGGGTGCGCATCAAGACCACCCGCACCCGCCGCCACCAAAGCAGCCGCTATATTTCCCTAACGCAATGATGATGGATGGATGGATGGATATGGCTGTACCCTTTAGATCGGGCGGTGGCTAGCGCCACCAAGCCGTAATACCCAATGAACCAAAAACTATATTTATTTTTTTCCTTAAAAAAGAGTTTGAGGATTCGTACTTCGCAGTGAAGAGTTTAATTTTCATTCGTGCCTTGACTTTAGCCACCAATCAGATAACCTCCTTCTAGTTAAGTCTACCCGCTTAAAGTTTATTTTGCCCTCCCGGTCCCTAAACCCCAGTGCTTTGAAAAACTCTGCGCCATCATCCTAAACTATAGGGTGAAGCCCTTTACAGAACATTATCAAGTGTTCGGCAGTTTCTTCTTCCTCTCCACACGCACTGTATACTGTGTCTACCCCTTCGTATTTGGCCCTATATGTCTTGGTTCGCAGTACTCCCGTTCTGGCCTCAAACAGTAGAGAACTACCCCGAGTATTATCATAGATTCTTTCCTTGGCAATTTCCTGCATAAAAGTTCGATAGATATCTAGTGCGGCCTTCTTAATCATGCCCATTCTCCACATGTCAGTCTCCGTTTCCTTCACTTTCTTCTTAACCGATAGTTCTTTTTGGTTTGGTCACCTGCTGTTTTCTAAGTATTTACCAGTCAACTTCCTGGCTCGCTTCCTCCATTTTGTATCGACATTCTTCATGTACAAGTAGCTGAAAACCTTCCTAGCCCAATGCTCTTTCCCCATTTCTCTCAATCACTTCTCAAATTTTATCTTGCTGCTAGCTTCCCTGCCCTCAAATGATGTCCAACCCATATCACCTAGTACTCCCTGATTTGGTGTATTCGCGTGAGCTCCTAAAGCAAGCCTACCTATTCCACGTTGCTTAATTTCTAATCTTGCTTGAACTTCTGATTTCATGCACAAGACCGCATTGTCGAACGTCAGCCCAGGAACCATGACCCCTTTCCATATTCCTCTTACAACATCATACCTATTGTAATTCCACAGTGCCCTATTTTTCAGGACTGCTGCATTCCTGTTACATTTAGTCGTCACGTATATTTCGTGTTCACTGATATACTCGGTCCCATTGCTTATCCATACGCCCAGATATTTCTATTTATCTGTTATCTCTAGCGTGACCTCCTGTATTCTAAGCTCACTACCTTCGTTGTCATTGAAAATCATGACTGCTGATTTTTCCTTGCTTAATCTGAAATGTAACCTATCTCCCTCATTACAGCAGATGTCCACCAATCTCTGCAAATCTTCCTTGTTGTCGGCCATTAGCACTATATCATCTGCGTACATTAATGCTGGTAGTGCCTGATCAATAAGTTTTCCTTGTTTGACTAAAGAGAGGTTGAAGCCCGGTCCACTTCCCTCAAGTTTTGCCTCTAATCCTTGTAGGTACATCATGAATAATAAGGGTGACAGGGAGCACCCCTGCCTAAGCCCCCGTTTTACCTCTGCAGGCTTGGATACCTGCTTTTCCCACTTTATAACTACCTAATTACCTTTATAGATACCCTTTGAAAGATTAGTAACAAAATGTTCCACGCCTAGTGTGTCCAGTATTCCGCACAATTCCTCTTGAACCACGCTATCGTACGCTCCCTTGATATCCAAAAATGCTAGCCACAGGGGCCCGTGTTTCTTTTCTGCTATTTCGATGCACTGCGTCAGTGAGAACAGATTGTCTTCCAACCTTCTATGTTTCCGAAACCCATTCTGCAGTTCCCCCAGCACCCCCTCATCCTCTATCCACGCCTGCAGTCTTTCCTTTAAATCTGCATCGCCAGCCTGTAGACCACTGATGTCACTGTTATAGGACGGTAGTTGTTTATGTCAGCTTTGGCCCCCTTTCATTTATAGATCATGCTCATCCTGCTGAGTTTCCATCCATCGGGAAGTTCACCATCGATTATTATTGTGCTCACTGCCTCTGCATGATAATAGTCCTAGCAGCGCCATCTCTAGGTCGGACACGGCCGGGCTAGAATGCAGCTTCGCGCTCCGTTTTTAGGGCCTTCGCATACTTCGCAACCACTGCCGGGCTAGACTGCACCTTTGCGCTCGTTTCTTACGGCCTTCGCAACGGGTGTAGTACATGCCTCTCGCAATTCCTTGGAGAGGGGCGCTGAGACCTTGCCATCATCCAGCACTCCGTACAGCGCGCGAACACATGAGTTCGGCCGCACTTCTCTACTCACCGCGCGTTGAAAAACTAGTTGCTCAATGTTTGGAGACGTACAAATGGTTTTTGGCATTGCTCATACCTGATGATGCTCGGCTTGAACCCATACGCCGCTGACGAGTGCACTTTCCTGGCTGTGTCACAAGCCCCGAAGTGCGCGCATGATCGTATATCCTCTGTGCGACAGAAAGCGGCATACCACACATGCCTAACAAAATTGTCTGGGTACGCCGGATGCTTTCTTCCGTCACCTTATATTGGATACAAAAGAAACACGGCCTTTTTCTCTCCTTTCTGTGCATCTGCTGCAATTTTCTGAACGCATGCGTGGTGCTTGCTTTCGTGGTAACATTGGGACGCATTTTTTTCTTCTTAGAGCAATCGCTGCACTTTATCGCATTTTCGAATGATTGTGTGGCACTTTGGAGTGCAATCTTCCTATCATGGTCAGTAATTTACCCGCCGATGAGCGTAGTGTTTTATTGTTTGCGTGCAAACACTTTCTGCTTCTTGTTCAGTGAAAGCGTCTTGTGAAGTTGCAACATCCAGATATGTTTTGTTGGTCTCCGCTTTTCGCTTCTTCGATGTTTGACACGTAGGGGCTAAACTCGGGATGCAGGATCTCGGTGAGACTGCTATGCACTTGAAATCATGTAGGAAAGATAGTTCTCGAAAAGAGTATGCACACGCGCAGTCAGGAGTAAGTTTTTTGATGTGGAACACAGGCACATAGTCTTCATCGCGCAAGTGTCTTCTGCATTCGACTGTTGATGGAGACTTGTCATTGATGACGAGGTTGTATCTCGCAATAATCTTTTGTCACTTGCCGCACATCTCAGTGTTGTTCGGCAATCGGTGAGAAGGAACACTTGGTGTTTTCCCCGAGTGGGACTTGCAATACGGAACCACGGCGATCTAGCGGCGGTGATGGAACACAGCAATACACCTCCACGCAGCAAATATATATCCATGTCCGTAATGCGTGAACTGAAGATTGTGCGACTGCCTTCTCGACTCAAACAATTACTGTAGACGGAACACTCACAAAGCGCCGAATGAATTTCAGTTGTGGTGGTTAAATAGGATAACAAAGGAAGCCACACTATAGATAAAAGGCAATCCACAACACCTGCTTTTAGCAATAAGCCACAACAGTACTTATGCAGATTTTTAGAAAAACAGCTGCTTACTTGCAGAAAAGTTGTAATGTTGTCAATTTCTATTTTTAGACATGTTGTTCTACGAACTAGAGTACCCATTTGCACTACAAGTTTAGTTCCGGGGCAAGCAGCTTGCGAGCGTAAGCAGCTGCGTATTCCGCATTATTCATGGACGTGGCTTGCAGTACAAAGGATTGTAAAAGGGCTTCGAGCCTCCGGAGTCAATAGTTCCAGGGGGCGTTTACACCTTGCACTGCACACCACCACTCAGTGTGCGCGCCCTCCGAAGACGTTATTAAGCAGCAGCCCTCTCTTTTTCACTTTCTTTTTTATTATATGCAGTTTTTTAGCCATTAGATATACAACACACGTGTTTAAAAAACGTTGTCAGGCTGCAGACAGCAGCAATTAGCCCTGACAACACTCCAAATGTATTTGGAAGAATAAAGAAAAATAGAAAATAACTATAAAAGGGAAGGCGCGCTCGTCATTCTGTGAGCAACCTCTCTTAATTGCGACGTCGTTGTCCGATGAGACCAAGGAGACAAAGACGTTTAGTGCTCTCTTATTGCAGAACAGCTCCAGCATTGTTCTTCTATCTGTCTGATCCTTGCCAGTGCTTTATGCCTTCTGAATTATGCCTCTAATCAGCCGATTCTTCCGCATTTTCACTGAGTTTCAGCTTCTCTTATCCACGAGCACTATTATCCTCCCTCTATCCTCGATTTCTTTCATAATCCTCCTCCCCCTCTTCATCGAGAACCCGTATTCCATAGTTTCACATCGACAAACTCCCTTGTGCCATATGCGCGGCGCAGAAGATGCATAGATGGATGGATGGATGGATAGATATGGCTGTACCCTTTAGATCGGGCGGTGGCTAGCGCCACCAAGCCGTAATGCTTAATGAACCAAAAACTAGATATATTTTTTCCCGTTAAATAGTGATGTTTAGGATTCGTACTTTGCAGTGAAGGGTTTAAATTTCACTTGTGCCTTGAATTTAGCCACCAATCAGGTAACCTCCTTCTAGTTAATTCTACCCGCTTAAAGTCTGTTTTGCCCTCCTTGTCCCTTAACCCCAGAGCTTTGAAAAACTCTGTGCTATCATCTCGAACTATGGGGTGAAGCCCTTTACAGAACACTATCAAGTGTTCGGCAGTTTCTTCTTCCTCTCCACACGCACTGCATACTGTTTCTACCTCTTCGTATTTGGCCCGATATGTCTTGCTTCTCAATACTCCCGTTCTAGCCTCAAACAGTAGAGAACTACCCCGAGTATTATCATAAATCCTTTCCTTGGCAATTGTCTGCTTAACAGTTTGATAGATCTCTAGTGCGGACTTCTTAATCATGTTAACTCTCCACATATCAGTCTCAGTTTTCTTCACCTTCTCTTTAACCGATAATTCTTTTTGGTTTGGTTGCCTGCTATTTTTCAAGTGTTTACCAGTCAATTTTCTTGTTTGCTTTCTACATTTTGTATCGACATTCTTCATGTACAAGTAGCTGAATACTCTCCTAGCCTAACGCTCCTACCCTATTTCTCCCAATCGCTTCTGAAATTTTATCTTGCTGATAGCTTTCCTGCCCTCAAACGATGTACATCCCATATCACCTTGTACTCCCAGATTTTGTGTATTTGCGTGAGCTCCTAAGGCAAGCCTACCTATTCCACGTTGCTTAATTTCTAATCTTGCTACAACTTCTGATTTCATGCACAAGACCGCATTGCCGAACGTCAGACCAAGAACCATGAGCCCTTTCCATATTCTTCTCACAACATCATAAGTATTGTAATTCCACAGTGCCCTGTTTTTCATTACCGCTGCATTCCTGTTACCTTTAGTCGACACGTATATTTCGTGTTCCCTTAGGTACTCGGCCCCATTGCTTACCCATACGCAAAGATATTTGTATTTATCTGTTATTTATAGCGTGAACTCCGGTATTCTAAGCTAACTACCTTCATTGTCATTAAAAATCATGACTGCTGATTTCTCCTTACTGTTTCTGAAATCTAACCTATCTCCCTCACTACCGCCGATATCCACCAATCTCTGCAAATCTTCCTTGTTGTCTACATCAATGCTGGTAGTTCCTGTTCAATGAGTTCTTCTTGTTTGACGAAAGTGAGGTTGAAGCCCAGTCCACTTCCCTCTAATTTGGCCTCTAATCCTTGTAGGTACATCAGTAATAATAAGGGTGACAGGAGCACCCTTGCCTGAACCCCCGTTTTACCTCTGCAAGCTTGGTTACCTGTTTTTCCCACTTTATAATTTTCTTGTTACCTTTATAGATATCGTTCAAAAGATTAGTGACTACATCTTCCACGCCTAGTGTGTCCAGTATTCCCCACAATTACTCTTGAACCACGCTATCGTTCATTCCCTTAAATGATATCCAAAAATGCTAGCCATAGGGGCCTGTGTTCCTTTTCTGCCATTTCGATGCACTGCGTCAGTGAGAACAGATTGTTTTCCAACCTCCTGTGTTTCCGAAACCTTTTCTTCAGTTCCCTCAGCACCTGTCGTCCTCTATCTATGCCTGCAGTCTTTCATTTATAATCTGCATCGCCAGCCTGTACACCACTGATGTCACTGTTATAGGACGGTAGTTGTTTATGTCAGTTTTGTCCCCCTTTCCTTTATAGATCATGCTCGTCCTGCTGAGTTTCCATCGATTGAGAACTTCTCCATCTATTATTATTTCACTCACTGCCTTTGTCAAAGCCTGCTTAGACTTCGGAACTAATGTCTTTATCAGCATAATGGAAATGCCATCTGGGCCTGGTAATGTGCTACTAGGAACCTTTTTCTCAGCCCTTTCCCACTCTTGTTGTGAAAATGAAGCCATTGCGCCACTTGATTCATACTTGTCTATTGTGGGGCATAAAACACTTCTTCCTTGAAATTTTTCTGTCACTCTTGTTCTTATATATTTAATAGCTTCGTCCCCTTTTAGCCTAGCACATTGAGCTGTAGTTATAAACCTCTGCTCTAGGCTCGTCTCATTTCTTAGGAAGTTTAGATGGTTCCGAAATTTCACAGCCTTTTTATCTTTTTTTATGTACTTCTGCCAGCAACTGAGCTCCATTTCTTCTAATCTTTTCATTGATTACAAGGGATGCATTCCTTCTACAGCTTGGAAAGATTTCCCAGTTTCTTTCAACATCCTCTGTTCATTCACCCTGCTGCTTAGCATGTCTGTGTTCACTAGAGGTTTCCTGATGTTTTGCTATAGCTCTCTTAACTTCATCCCACAAACTTTTGGGTTTGTGTGTTCTTTTCCGTAGTTTGTTGTCACGTGCCTTGGCAAGCTCTAGTTCAAACAGTCTAATTAAATTCGTGTATGTCCACACTGTTTTATTATCCTCAGTGATTACTTTCTCGATTTGTTTTGTGGCTATTTCAACTTGCCTTTCTGAATAAAAATTTTCCTGTAGTTGCCCATATCATCTCCTTCCCGCTTTTACTATTTCCAAATTTTACCTTGATACGTGTGTCATCACTACCCAGACTTCTGGAGCCGCCTTCATCTATGTGCATTCCCCTGAGCTTATCATGCATCCTATGTGACATCAGTGCGTAATCTATCGTCGACCACAGCCTTCCTACCTCCCATGTTATTTGCCCTTCACACTTCTAGGTACTGTTGCAAATGATCAAATTAAGCCTTTCACACATATCCATGATCAATTTGCCTGTCGGGTCGGTATACCCATCTATACTTTCTATGTGCGTATTTTTATCTCCTAATATAATTATCTCGCACTCTTCTCCTAACTACTGAATGTCCTTTGACATACACTCTACCATTGCCTGGTTTTCCTCTCTGGCCTTTGCTCCTGTCCACAAGTACACGAAACCAAGGAGTGTGATTTGCCCTGCCAGCTTTCCTTTTAGCCATGAATGTTCCTTGCATTCCTGCTAGACTCTGCCAGTCTGTACTTTTATGAATGAATGCCACTATACCACCTTCCTTTCTGCTGCTTTCTGTTCTATTACAATATTCTCACGCGTAGCCCGCATTGTTAGGAGGTTGTTCGATGTCCCTGAGATGTGTTTCAACAAAACCGTATATTATCGGCCTCTCTTCCCTTTACTATTTTTCTATCTCTTCCCACTTCAGCCTGTTCCTACCACCATGAATGTTAATATACCCTATGTCTGAATTGGCTCGGCGCTCGTGGCTACGTCTATTTCTGCCCCGGACTCTACCTATCTTAGATACTGGTGCCACTTTGGAATCGTATCTGTCCATACCCACTGTCAAAGAGTCTCCTTGGTTGTTTTCCTCGTTACTAGCTATCCTGCACACCAAAGGGCCCACTTGCCCCCCCAAAAAAGCTACTGCGCGTCATGCAAGTCGCCAACCTACTTCATGACCTAGCCGCTCATCGTAGTGAATTCTGTCTCGTTGAAAACCACCCCACCTATGCACCTCTGTTTATTTCCACCACCTCAAAGCCTTTCTCTCGACTCATCCGCCATATCTCTTGGTTTCGTTGACAACCGCTCTTTGCAGGTTGCTATCACGCACCGGTACCTCCGGTATCGTGCATATCACTACCTGTACCTTAGGAGAAGTGTCGCGCATGTCATCGACGCCTTTCGCGAGTGTGTTTGCTAGTCCTGCTGTATCTTCATTTAAGACATCGTTTAAACCGCCTGAAACTATCACAAGGTTTCGTCTATCAGCTGTAGTTTTGAGTTTTGCGCTCGCTTGCCTCATGCCTCCTTCCAGCTTGCGTCCTGTGAACGTCCCTACCACAACCATCTTGTCACCTTTTACCCTCTCTTTGATGGCTTCTGTGCATTGATTTAAAATCGAGTGCCCGGCGATTATCATATGCTGTGACTTTTCGGCTGGAGCGTCCTGCACCTGGGGGTTACTTGCACCTGTGACGCCGGCTGCTTTGTCCCCTCCCAGCCCCACCACTACTTCGCTGAAGCTGCGCCTTGTGACAATTGAACCGGCTGAACTTGTTTTTTTCAAACTTGCTTGCCTGGATGGATGGATGGATGGATGGATGCATGTATATAGCTGTACCCTTTAGATCGAGCGGTGGCTAGCCCCACCAAGCCGTAATACTTCATGAAAAAAAAAAAAAAACTAGATTTATTTTTTCCCCTTAAATAGTGAGATTGAGGATTCGTACTTTGCAGCAAAGGGTTCAAATTTCACTCGCGCCTTGACTTTAGCCACCCATCAGATAACCTCCTTCTAGTTAAGTCTACCCGCTTAAAGTCTATTTTGCCCTCCCGGTCTCTAAACCCCAGTGCTTTTAAAAACTCTGCGCCATCATCCTGAACTATAGGGTGAAGCCCTTTACAGAACTTTATCAAATGTTCGGCAGTTTCTTCTTCTCCACACGGACGGCATACTGTGTCTACACCTTCGTATTTGGCCCGATATGTCTTGGTTCGCAGTAGTCCCGTCCTGGCCTCAAACAGTAGATAACTACCCCGAGTATCATCATAGATCCTTTCCTTGGCGATTTCCTGCTTAAAAGTTCAATAGATCTCTAGTGCGGACTTCTTAATCATGTCAATTCTCCACATATCGGTCTCGGCTTCCTTCGCCTTCTTCTTAACCGATAATTCGTTTTGGTTTGGCCCCCTGCTGTTTTTTAAGCACTTACCAGTCAATTTCCTGGTTCGCTTCCAATATTTTGTATTGACATTCTTCATGTACAAGTAGCTGAGCATCTTCCAAGCCCAACGCTTCTCCCCCATTTCTCTCGATCTCTTTTGAAATTTAATCTTGCTGCTAGATTCCCTGCCCTCAAATGATGTCCATCCCATATCGCCTTGTACTCCGTGATTTTGTGTATTCCCTTGAGCTGCTAAGGCAAGCCTACCTATTCCACGTTGCTCAATTTCTAATCTTGCTTGAACTTCTGATCTGATGCACAAGACCACATTGCCGAAGGTCAGACCAGGAACCATGACCCCTTTCCATATTCCTCTCACAACATCATACCTATTGTAAGTATACAGTGCCCTGTTTTTTCATTACCGCTGCCTTCCTGTTACCTTCCTGCTACTGCCATACCGGACGTGGTCTCATATATATATATATATATATATATATATATATATATATATATATATATATATATATATATATATATATATATATATTGCCACGTTATGCCAGAGAGTGAACACACGCAATGATTTATTGAGGGCGAACTTGTGTCCAGAAAAGTAGCTATGTCACAAAGAAGAGTCTGCTAAAAGGGTTCCGCTTACGTGTCCCTTTCTGAACAAACACTCCGCCAGACCTCCCGGCTCGTGCTCGTACGCCAGAGGCATGCGCTGCTCTGCCCAAGATGCGTGAGCAGGCGCGAGGCACAGTAGACGCCCACATAGCGTCTCGTCATTTGCGAGGCACTGCAGAAGCCCACATAGCGTCTCTTTGGTTGCGAGGCACTGTAGACGCTCATAAAGCGTCTCGTTAGTTGCGAGGCACTGTAGATGCTCACATAGCGTCCCGTTGGTCCTCTTTGTAAAATAATTAGTAGGAGCAATCTCTGTGGAATTACTCCCCCTCCGTAATGCGCATCGTCTCGATGCGTGAATTCGGAAGGTTAATAGTCGAGGGGGTAGATGTTTCATTTTCTTTCATGGTATGGCTTCATGTGGACAACGTGGAGGACCTCCGCATGGTTTTGCCGTTTCGAGCGCTCTTTTCCGTCAGGGATTACTTCATAAGTTAGGTCACTTAGCCGTCGAAGGACCTTGTATGGACCAAAATACCGTTGAAGGAGCTTTTGCGACAGGGCGCGTCGTCGTATTGGTGTCCAGATCCATACTAGATCACGTGGCTGGAACTTGACTCCCCTGCGGCGCAGGTTGTAGTGGTCCGCATCCTCGAACTGTTGTTGACGTATTCGTCGCCTTGCCAACTGGCGTGCTTCTTCAACTTTCTGCAGAAATTTGTCAATGTCAGATGGCTCGTAGTGGTCATTGTCGACTGGGAGCATGGCGTCGAGAGTTGAATTGACTATGCGACCATAGACAAGCTGAAATGGGGTGACGCAGGTGGTCTTTTGGAGGGCCGTATTATAAGCGAACGTTGCGTAAGGCAGGATTTCATTCCACGTTTTATGCTCCAAGTGCACGTACATCGACAGCATGTCAGCGATCGTGTGATTTAGGCGTTCCGTTAACCCATTCGTTTGGGGATGGTACGCAGTGCTTTTCGTCTGGCTGGTGTTCGTCATTATCATCAAACATTGCATCAACTCTGACGTGAAGGATGTTAACCCAATTTGTTAATACTTTGTATCGGTCCCCCTTACACAATGCCTCTGCAATGCCTGTAAGGTACTTCTATACAAATAAATAAATAACATTGCGTTAATTACCATAGTTTAGTTAGCTCATAAACTAACATGCTTTAGTTAGCCTAATTCTAGCTTTACATGACTTCATTAGCATTGTCTTTTTAAGAAGTGGCTTATTACCTCGTTCTTACCATTGCTTGGCGTAATTAGATTGGTCATTGCATGTCCTCGACAAACTCGCCAAGTGTACCGTCCAGCTAAAAAAATCACACAATATATTCACGGAGTGAATGTGGATGAGTGGGGCGAAACTTCGTGGGGTTTACCGGTGAAACTGTGAATCGCCTGTCTGTCTGTATGCCTGTCCGTCCGTCTGTCTGTCCATTTGTCTGTCTGTCTGTGTTTCTGTCTGTTTGTTTGTTTCTGCCTGTCTGTCTCTGTGTTTGTCTGTCTGTCTGTCTGTCCGTCCGTCCACACCTACTGAGTGAGTCATTAAGTAGGTGGTCACTTCTCACGAGCTAGGAGGGACAGACCCACGGCTTTAGGAGCTTCGCCCCTAATAGCTAATTAACCAGCCGCACGTGCTCGGGTGCAAGCGGGTAATGACAAGAAAGATGACGCGCACCGGCCGAGTAGCGCCCTGTGGTGCGCAACACGGCAATTGGAAGTTCCCTATACCGGATTGCGTTGTAGAATTCCATAAATAAATCATTATTTACATAAAGTTGGTCTAAAGGCATCACCCTTATGTAAGATTTGCGAAGAAATGAAAACGATAGATCATTTCTTTTTATTCTGTCACCGATATTCTTATCAGGGGGGAAGATACCTGGTAGCTCCACTTCAAAAATTAGGATTGGAATTTAATTTTGGCAGTAAGTTTATAGTTTGGCAGCATTAAATTTGGTTATAGCCACAGGGACGTCTGCTTTGCGGTATTTCACTACATCAATGAAACAAAGCGATAGCCATGTTAGAGTGCTTTTTTAAATATATCATTCGTTTTGGACCCACCATTACCTCTGGCTAAAATCACATCTGATAGCCTGCATCAATCCTCGCTCAGATATACTCCTTTTTCGATTTTTGGTTTTTCTTTCTATACATCTACACACACACACACACACACACACACACACACACACACACACACACACACACACACACACACACACACACACACACACACACACACACACACAAACACATATATATATATATATATATATATATATATATATATATATATATATATATATATATATATGGGTATAACTCATCCCCTGAGGAAGAGAGGACCCCTCCCGAAACTGTTGGGGAATAAATATATTCATCCTTGTTGACAACGCTCCCATTGTGCCATATCCCATACCTTCACGAAGACTAACTGGCCCATTGAATTAGTACTCCCAATATATATATATATATATATATATATATATATATATATATATATATATATATATATATATATATATATATATATATATATATATATATATATATATATATATATATATATATATATATATATATATATATATATATATATATATATATATTTCGAACGCGTTATTCGAAGGTCGTAGATTCGATTCCTGCTCACGGCTGGTTTTCACCACTTTTCTCTTTTCTCATGCACTTTTCTTTCTTCTTATTTACATTCCGTTGGTTCTAATAACTTCCTCTGTACATTCCTTGGCATTACTGTCTGTTAGATCTCACATATATATATATATATATATATATATATATATATATATATATATATAAACCACGTTGTGACCGCTCACGGAGGATCTACTGAACTATATATATATATATATATATATATATATATATATATATATATATATATATATATATATATATATATATATATATATATTTATATATATATATATATATATATATATATATATTCAAAACTACTTTGTGTTTGTAAAACCATAAGCCTTTGACTTAAAGAACCTGCCGTCTGGTTCTTGGCAAATCCCCCTTAGTGGGTGTGCACCAGAATAACAAGAATCATCATCGTCATCATCATCATCACTAGAATGTACAGGCTGACCATGATGATTAACACGTGGCCTCGGGTTTAGCGGCAGTAGCGATGTAGGATGTTCCGCCGGCACCGATCTCAGAGGCTACCGTGCTGGTTATTCTAAAGCGGACTTGGTGCAGGCATTAAAAGATTCAAAATTATTTTAAACACCCCGATCTTCTAAAAACTATGATCACGACATGTTTCCGAGACTTCTATTGCATAGGTGCACTTCTGCATGGGTGGAACGACAAACGCATGAAAGAAGATGCATCTGGTTTGAAAATACTACCAACTTAGTCGACCATCCTTGACGCGATGACTGTTTCCATCGTAACCAATGAACGCAGCGCGCTGACGGGGTAATTCAACTTTATGTGCTGTTGGCTCGTTCTAAAGGGGGTATCAGCAGAGCTCGGAAAGATTCCTCTCGCTTTGCTGTCGGACCACTCTGAAGGTGGTTTTGCTTTCTCAAGCCAAGAATGATTTTCTTTTCGCTGAGGGCGACACGCTCAAAGCGTTTCATTCGTTATTGCAAACTCGTCCTCGGGTTTGAAAAGTACGCGTTCAGCGTCGCCGAAGAATGTGGTCTCAGGCGTTCCCCTGCTTTTGAGGTGTTAGGTTTTTATGACTTCTGGTGGGTGTTTTGAGGTTACGCTAAAGCAGGTGCACATTTGACGACGCTAGCATCAGTTGTGCGATATGCTCATAGGTTCTAAACGCTACGTCTTTGATAAATCCTCTCAGGCAGTGAAGGAAGTAACCTAGCAATCACTGAGTCGCCCGTTATCATCAACTAATCCCCAACCAACGCAGAAAACTACCATGTCTCTTTCCGTAATCTTCACCAACATTCGCAGTTTCATTTCGAAACGCGAAATCGTCTCTAATCTTGTTTCATCATCCAGTAGCAACTTGCTTTTATTAACGGAAACATGGCTTAATAGTGACGTAAGCGATCAGGAAGTTCTAGCTGACTTACCAAATTTTCAGATCTTTCGTAAGGACCGGGACGGCAGAATGGGAGGAGGGGTGCTCATTGCTGTTAGCCAGGGCCTACCCGCAACTTGGGTAAATATTTCGTCAGACTTGGAAATAATATGGATAAAATACCAAGCTGTACCGCAATCAGTTTTAATTGGCGTGTGCTACAGGCCCCACATATAGGAATCCTGACTTTCCCGGCATGCTTAATTTGGTGCTAAATGAACTTTCAACAAAGTACCCTAATGCCCATATTATCTTGTTTGGCGACTTTAATTTCCCGAACATTGACTGGCCTAATCTAACTGTTAACGGAGGACTACAGAGTGAGGCAAGTGAATTTGTTAATGTATGTCTAAATTTCAACCTAGCTCAAGTTGTCACCAAACCAACCCGCGTAACCCAAGACTGTGAAAACATATTAGACCTAATACTAACCAGTATTCCTGAAAGTGTAAAATCTATTTCCTACTTGTCAGAAATAAGCGACCATAAAGTAATTCAAGCCGACATTTTAATCACTCCTCCAAAACAACGAACCACCAAAAAAACCTTACGACTATATGATAAAGGAAACTACACTGCTATAAATGATGAATTAAACTGTTTTCTTTCAATATTCAAAGATAATTTTCTTTATCGCACGGTGCATGATAACTGGAAGTTATTTCGCGCAGGTTAAAGTTATTTAACGAAGTTATTTCGCGCATGGTGCATGATAACTGGAAGGTATTTCGCGCACGTTTTGGCGCACGTTAAAGAACCCCAGGTGGTCGAAATTTCCGGAGCCCTCCACTACGGCGTCTCTCATAATCATATGTTGGTTTTGGGACGTTAAACCCCACAAATCAATCAATCAATCAATCAACTGGAAGTTATTTAAGGATAAATGTGATACACTGGTCGAAAAATTCATTCCTAAGCTCAGTTTTCGTGCCTGTTCCCAAAAACCATGGTTTACTAAAACGCCCAAAAAATTAAAATATAAGAAAAAACGCGTTTTTCGTTCCGCCAAGCAGCAGAATATCGAAAACGCATGGCTAAAATATTATGCTGCTGAAAAAGCTTACCTCACGGCAATACGAAACGCTAAGCATTCTTTTTTTCACACTCACTTACTGAAATTGCTTGCTAGTAACCCTAGGAAATTTTGGCAGGTCATAAATCCCAACCACTCGTGCACTATTACTCTCACTAATGAAGCAGGTGACGTGGCCACTGACTCGGAATGTGCCGACCTGTTTAATAGAGCTTTCTCATCGGTTTTTAGCAAAGAAACTGACGTTCCACCCCCGCCACAGCCTACCGTAGTCAGTACTTCCATGCCGCCAATCCTTTTTGTTGAACCCGGAGTTTCGGCAATCATTGATAAACCTAAATTATCTTCATCATCAGGTATCGACAACATAAATTCGAAATTTCTAAAGAACACTCAACAGATCTGTGCAAAATTTTTGTATCTACTTTACTCGCAGTCTCTGTCCACGGGTGAGCTTCCTAGTGATTGGAAACACGGAAATATCACCCAAGTATTCAAATCAGGTATTAGAGAGTCACCCCTCAATTACCGACCAATTTCATTAACCAGCATTCCATGCAAAATCATCGAACATGTCATCTACACCGGTATTATGGACTTCCTAAACTCAAATAACTTTTTCAATTCCGCGCAGCATGGCTTTCGCAAAGGTTTGTCGTGCGAGACTCAACTGGCTATGTTTTCGCACGACTTGCATATTAACTTGGATTCTAACGTACAGACCGATGCCATACTCCTGGACTTTGCGAAAGCATTCGATAAAGTACCCCATAAACGCCTTCTGTTGAAACTTTCCCACTTAAACCTACACCCCGACGTCCTAAAGTGGATCCGTTAATTTTTAAGTAACCGCACTCAAGCTGTCTTTGTTAACAATGCTACCTCTACTTCACTTCCGGTAACATCTGGTGCCCGCAGGGGTCAGTTCTGGGTCCGATTTTATTCCTGATATTTAATAACGATCTCCCAACTCATGTATCCTGTAAAATCCGAATGTTTGCCGACGATTGTGTTATTTACCACACTGTTTGTAACGCTTCTGATCAATTAGCTCTACAGAGTGATCTTAACAATGTAAAACAATGGTGCGATGATTGGCTAATGGAACTTAACCCTCACAAATGCAAAGCCTTATTCTTCACCCGCCGCCATTCTCCACTTGTTTTTTCATATTCCATCAGTAATGTTCCAGTTGAAACTGTTAATTCTTTTAAATATCTGGGGGTCACACTCTGCAACGATCTTTCATGGGGTTTGCATATCACGAAAGTCATAACATCGGCAAACAAAACATTGGGATTCTTGCGACGTCATCTACGTAACGCACCTAGAAATGTAAAATTATTAGCTTACAAAAGCCTTGTTAGAACTAAACTTGAATATGCTTCCCCAATCTGGAGCCCGCAACAGGCCTATCTTGAAGACGCCCTTGAGTGTATTCAAAACCGTGCCGCTAGATTTATCAATAATTCTTACTCCCATGACGTCAGCGTATCTTCACTAAAGGCAGAACTTCAACTGCCCCTCCTTTCCCTCCGCCACCGTATCGCCAGTCTTTCGTTATTCCATAAGTTTTTAGATGCGGAGCATCTTATACTCGCGCCTTGTAGTGCGCCGTCCGCGCCGTCCGCACCGCTTCTCGAACATTCGACAGCTGACGCGCGCGCATGCGCCGTCGCGCCGTCGCCCTCTCTTCCACCATCTGTGCATCCCTTCCTCCTCTACACACCGCGCGCGCTTCACTCCTCCACCATCTGTGCACCCTTCCTCCTCTACACACCGCGTTCGACATCTACAATTCTCCTGATTCTCCAGTGGACGCGCATGTGGCGTCGCGCTTCGAGAACATTCAACAGCTGACATTGCATGCGCCGTCGTGCTGTATATATACTCAAGGTCGGCGCTCGCTCGCTCAGTTGCCGCTCGTCGGTTGGTTTGTACGGCGCGTCGACGTCCAAGGTCGCGGTGAAATGAATTCCAACGAATCCACAAACACAATGATCGACGTCCCTTCGACCAGCGCCGCCCTTTCGCATACGTGTGTACGTGTTCACTCATTTAACACCCCCTCCTACAACCACGTTAACCAATTTAGCCATCGACCCAAGTAAGTCGCAATTTAACACCCCATTTCACAACCACGTTAACCAATTTAGCCATCGACCCAAGTAAGTCGCACTTTAACACCCCGTTAACCAATTATATGGTCCGCATTCTCCTCAGTGTTCCCCCGAGGGAAGCTGCGGGCAATTTTTCACAGCTCGATGCGCATGCCACCTTATTTTGTTCCCCCAGCGCACATCTCTCAACGAACTAATCATCCTCTTCAAGTCGCACACCCACGTGCACGCACCGTTACCTTTTCAACATCATTTTTTCCTCGCACAGCAGTTGCCTGGAATGGCCTTTCATACGACATTCCTGCCATTGCTTGTACTTCTACCTTCACAACCAGTATCACTAATCATGTTTCACTTTAGGACAAACGATTGTTTTCTGCTCAATTTTTATGTACCTACCCCTTATGTAATGCCCCGCAAGGGGTCTTTAAGTAAATAAAATGAAATGAAATGAAATAAAATGCTATAGTATTTGTGATTCAATTTGGTATTACCAGAGAAAACACTACGATTTGTAGTAGAAAAGTTGTAAACGAAAATTCTCTGTCAGAGTTTTTCTAAAGAAGAGCGCCCATTCCCACCTGGTCCTCGGTAGTGATCCTCAGTGTGACAATGAACACTCCCAGCACAATGGTGGAGACGGAGAAGCAGACGTACAGGCCGCGGCTGCGCTGGTACTCAGCTACCACTCCGCTGGACCATGAAAGCACCGTGCTCGCGAGCACCAACAGTGAGGCCCACCGGGTCGACAACTGCGTCCTGAAGACAGAGCATGCACTTCGAGAACATTCAGTCGACAAGCTTGCGCGGAACACGCCACACAGTCCGAGAGAAAGCTGCAAGAAAGGCTTACTTCAACACATAGAGTATATACTGAGCCCCTAGCTAATGGAGATGCTAGTGGGAATGCTAATGGGGAAGAATCATTCACGATGTATCCATGCACGCCGCGTTGTCTGCTCAGCGTCCCCCTGTCACACGTATGCGTGTTAGGGAGCCTTCATGTGCGCACGTCTCCGTGTTTTAGAGTGGTGTCAGCTTTTGATCCACCACTTGGCGCCACCCACTAAAACACAATGTTGCCAGTACGGGTTTCCATCGTAACAAGCGCCATGATGGTTTTCGTGGCCAAGCATTCCTGCGCCGCCACACTACAGTGCCTAAAATATGTAAGTATATTCTAGGCACTATAGCCGCACTCCACCAGCACGGGTGTGCAAGCTGTGGTATGAGCGGCGTCTAGCGCATCGCTCTGAATCTGGCATCTGCTTTGAAACCATCCTCGCGCTAAGTGCACCTACAAGAGCCTCAGAGCGAAAATGCCCTGGTGCTGCGTGCCTCAATGCACAACCATCTGGAGACGGGGTTTGAGAATGCTCCCGTTCATGACTTGTCCGAACCGACGGAAACGCTGAATCGCACAAGTTAGGCGAGACTGCTGTTAGGGGACTGCTGCCTCCCATGTTTGTGAAGTGAGTACCGAATGTATTGTGACTCGCAAGCTGATTGAGTTTATCGCCACATATTTCATGAAAAAATTTGCTTTGTCGTGTGAGAAGCACCGCGCCCGTAAACCACCAACAGGCGCTCGCGTTCGCGTATTCATTTGCTCGCATATGTGCGAGCAGTGCAGATGTATAAGCCGATGAACGCATTTCCTGTAGACTCGTGTACAACTGCAACGCAGCAGCTAAATTTTTGCGTCCTGCTACAGAGTACCTGTTCTTCGCATCAAGGGCCCATTTGCGAAAATGACACCTAAAGTCGCCTAACCCTGCGAGTAACGCATTCTGCAGTGTTTTAAAAATATAGAATGCGATTGATCTACTCTTCGCGTCCATCCGTCGTATGTCTGCTTGTGCGTCTGTCTGTTTTTCTGTCTATCCTAACCCCAATATGGGTACTGCACCGCCGTCTTTTATTGAGCCTTCTGGCTGTTTCAGGATGGTCGGTGGTTCTTTCTTTGTTGTCGTGCAATTCACTTCTACTTCGTGAAACGTGTAGCTGCGGTAACCACCGACACAAAGTTATCAACTACTTGGCTGTCTTTCATCTCACTATTAGTGTATCACTCCTATTCAGTATTGTGATTAATCTATATTCAGTTTGAATTGTAGAGCAGTTTAGTAGATTAAGTACGGGATCACGTCACATAACCTTTTAACAATGGAAACCTTCCAACGCCTCCATTCCTTGATTTAAGTCTTTGATTTAGTCACTTGTGCAGCTGTCGGTTCTTTTACTCGATGTTAAGCCATCTCTGTGACTTGCTTTGTGATGTTGACACACCTAAAAGCGCAGACTTTTTTGCATGCAACTGTCCTCAAAAGCAAATAAAAATGTAGCAAGACAGCAGGTTGCTGAACTCGGAATTGTAGATTATTTTGTTCCCTCCTTCCCCACTTAGAGGCTGGCCCCCGAAGCAATGTGGATCAGTGACCGGAGCTGGATTGCTGCCGGGTACTGCTGCTCGGCTCAGTGTGGACAAGTACTGCGACGAGGACGGCATCTGCCTTTGTGGACTTTTTCTGAAGGCGTTTAGTACACATAAATTCTCATTATGCTTGACGAGAAACCGTTGTGCAACATAACTTTTGCAAAAATTTTAAAATTTAAAGTGAAACCATGAATTGCCAGAGAAACTCTGCTCCTATAGAGACTTCTTATATACATTGAATAAAAAAATTGAAAATTGCGTTTGTAGTGCTGGATGTTCTTGCTTTCACTTATCCTTACACAAGCGAAATCTGCCCTGTTATGTCATCTGCAAGCACAGTTACACTACAGTATTGTCAATTTAGGTGAAAGCAAAGTCGAACCCACCTCAAATTTTCGAGTGCTGGATGTACTTTCCACTGTGCAATGACTTTAATTTCGAGCATTTTTATAAATCTTGAATTGAAATGCTCTATATAGGAATAAAAGAAAGGCAAACTTGTAGTATAAATTCTAGTAGAACTAGCAATAAACAACTTCCACTAAGTATACATGGCTATGAAAAAAAATGGCAGCAGGTTCTTGAACAGAAGACACTTTAATTATTGACACACCAGACAACTCAAATCTACATGAGTGATAATTGTAAAAATACCTCGCACAGCAATAGCTCTAAATGCAGGAGAATACCAATATATAAATACAGATGAGTTATGATACTGAAATGAGATGATCAGGTTTTTTTCTGAAAGTGTTGAATGACAACTGTTTAGTGCATAATAGTAGTGAGTAATAAAAATGTATGGCAGCAATTATGGTAGCGTGTTTGCCGTAGTTAGTGCGTGTATATCGCAGTAAAAGATTGTCGTTAGAAGCGAACCTGGTGGGATTAGCAATTACCAATGGAAATTTCTGCAAGAAATTGCCTGTTACGAAACCGTCAAGACACTTAAATACAATAATCCCCAGTTTATGTTTGAATAAATTACACACTGTTGGTACTCTGTGTTTCTGAAAAAGTGGGGACACGCTGGTGAATAGAGTACTGTTAGGATGCGAATGACTTGCTTTTGGAAACGCTGAAGTTGGAGGGTATGAGATTGATAGGTGTTCGCCCCTGACATGACGAAGTACGTAATATGACTGTGGATAAAAGCGTATTATACTTTAAGCAAAATTGAAGAATGGTCGTTCTTTAATTAATGTTCTGATACCAGGAAAGGCGTAGTATAGTTTAGGAAAAGTTGAAGAATGGTCGTGCTTTAAATAATGTTCTGATACCAGGAGCTATACTCTGTATTATGAGGGAAATGTGATGATGGCACTTCAGAGAAGCATCTAGGACTACTCCCAAGATTGTGAACACAGTGGGACAAAGATGTCGGTGGCGGTTGATAATAATGGCGGGGGTAAGTGGAAAACAGTTATGACTAAGATGTAAGACAATGAACTGTGTTTTGTTAGTGGAAATTGTTGAATCATTGGTTGTGCACCAGTTATTTAACAGTAATCGTGTTCAAGGACTTCTGCTGTGCAGTTATAAGAGGTCTTTACATCCCATTGTTAATCCGAGCAAATAGGAGACTGCTAGCAGGCCATCGTGAGCAGCCCGTCATTGCTTCATTTCGACATTCCTTTCGAAACCTTCACTTTTACACCATGCTAGACAGCTAGGCGTGCCAGCTGCTCTAAGGATCAATGGGCTTTGTCACATGGTCTCCATTAACAGTGGCGCTTGTATACTGCACTGCTTCATCAAATGCATTCTCATCAAAAAGTTAGCTGTAAGTATTACATTTCATAATTTTGCAGTAGTACATCTGCACACTTGTAAAAAAATGAAACTTCAACTTCCTGAATTTATAGATGTAAACATCTCTTGGAGACGCATAAAAACTAATATCGTCATGTGGTCATGATGTTCAAGACTGCAGTAGTCGGCAGGATTGAGACCAAACTTCTTTTTTCTACGAACCTTTGCCTGAAGTGCGAAAAGTCAAACTACAAGCAATCATCGTCTGACTTGATAGCGGCAAACAGTGCGTCGGCCACGAATAATCTGAAAAGCAATACAGTGCATCTGCTTTTATACAAGTGTTATCAACAATTGAGGTGTTCTTGCTGGTGGCTGCGTAAGCACTAGACTATTCGCGTCCTAGCCACAAACTTAACAGTGTGATCTCAAGTTATCGCGGAGCTTCTCAAACACTGCTGCGCCGCCTGTGCCGAGTGTTGCTTAAAGTATTTGTGAGCGAAACCTGTCTTAAGCTAAATATGGCAAGGGGCAATATGGATGTACTTAGTTGTCGGGCATGTCATTTATATGCTAAATTTATCCCAAGTAAAAGATATGTTTATCCCCAAAGACATCTGAATGTGGTGCGTTGTGCTGCATGTGTCATTGCCGTGACAAATCTATATAGCAATTCACATTGCTGAAGCAGCAATATGTGTGGACTTCACATTCCCAAAGCATTTTACAATATCAACTAATTTGTGTTTCATTTTTAACACATCTTGTGACAACCTTAGTAAATCATCGCATATCTAGTATTGTCTGGCAAAAACAATTACCATATTGCATTTTCTTTCTTTCGTTTCAGAACATTAATATGTTCATGTGAGATTTTGCATTTCTTGTTATTTTTTGTGACAAAGCACCCTGACTATGTCGGCATTTGACTCGACTTGCGTCTGAAAAAGGATGCTCCTAAAGCTTCTCAGAAAATAGATTTTATTGGTACTAAAAATTATAAGTTAGCCAGGTTGCCACTCGTGATTCAGGCAAGAATTGCTCCAATGTATTGTCACTTACTGCATTTTCTGTCTTGAATGTGCTGAATTGTGAAGGGTACTTTTTTGTCAATTGCTGTGTTAATTTCATCCCTATTTCAGCAGAGATAATTGTGCTGTCTGACCTTTGTTGTTATAATTACTGCACAAATAATGCAATAATAAACAAGTGTTTATGAACAGGTTCAGGCTTAATTCACTGACGCAAGCTAAGAGTAAAAAAGATGTGCTAAAACTGATCCTTTTTGCTAATGGACGACGAGATTCAGAGCAACTTTCACTAAATACGCTTATGTTCTTACTCCTACTTCGTGTCACGAATTGGCATCACTTGTAGCGTTTGCTTTTTTTCATTTACGTGCCTTGAGGTATGTGCAAGGGTATGTTAAATGAGGGACGGGATATAGCACAAAAAACACTTGTGTTGTTTACAGGTGTGCAATCACTTTCACACAAATAGATGGTAGGTCATTGGTGGGGACAACATTACTAGGGGTGTGCGAATATTTGAATAACAAATGAAATAGCATTTGATAATCAAATTGAACGGTACATATACGAAATGCTGAACATTCAAAGAAATTATCAGCACCTATGGGACAACCCTGAAGCAGCAAAAACGGGATCAGCTGAAGGTTCATTTCCTTCTTTTAATCCCTGAATGACCTCAATAAATACAGCTTAATTATTGGCAGCACTATTTATGCTATAACCATTACCAGAGAAAGCATTTTTGCTGAAAAAAAAAACATCTTCACTCTGTTTCTACTATGATGGAGCTGCATCGCAATTATCATTTCCTGTCTTCATCATTAAAGTTAGGAACTTTGGCTGCATTAAGCTTCACGAATGAAAACACATAGAAGCATATTGTTTCCGTAATTTGTTCTTACAGATACAGCTTTCAACACTTCATTTTTACATGCTCCCTTGCCAGGGTATATGTTGTGAAATATTTTGGCTGCTCTCATAAATATTTAGCTGAATTCATGATGCCGGTTCAAAATTGTTTACATTGCATGCCGCAATTTCAATTAAAAGCTGGAAACAAAGTTTCAAATTGAATATTGTAGTTCTGTTGTATTACACATACAGTTGAAAAGTATTTCAAAGGCACTGGTCACTGCTGCATACAAGATTATTACAGTTTTTCCAAATGTGATATTATTTGGTGACAGTCGTGATTACCT
Organism: Rhipicephalus microplus; assembly: GCF_013339725.1. Classification (NCBI taxonomy): domain Eukaryota; kingdom Metazoa; phylum Arthropoda; class Arachnida; order Ixodida; family Ixodidae; genus Rhipicephalus; species Rhipicephalus microplus. Next base: position 10,357,450 of record NC_051175.1, read on the forward strand.
ATTTCAAATGAGCTGTTGTGGAGTTTTAGGATTATTTTCAAAAATGTTTTTTTATTAAATCGATCTTGTCGCAATAATTTGCTGCTGCATGGCCTCGCTGAGACACCAGATGAATCCTCTGACCTTCTTCTGTCTAACCTTTCTGAATGGTTCAAAGGAAATCTGCAAATTGATTCCCCTAATATCAAAAGGTGTCACAGAATTGGACGTACGCAAGCCGATCGTTCGCGTCCCATTATCATAAAGCTGCTTGACTATCGCGAAAAAACATCTGTCCTTAAAAACGGCTACAAACTTGAAGGGACTAACTTTCGTGTTTCTGAAGACTATTCATTGCTCATACGAACAATCAGAAAGAGGTTATGGGAAGCATCACAACCCTTTCAGGATAAGGGCTCTATTGTACATTTAAGTATTGATCATGTGTTTATAGATCAAGTTAGGTACAACTGGAACGATGACACTAACACCCTCATTAGCATTCATTCTCGCCCAGCAAAATCTTGTTCTAAAGTCACCACTAAAGCTCCTTGACGCCTCAGGAATGATCCTAACGAGACCCTGCGCATCTTAAATGTTAATGCCAGAAGCCTAGTCAACAAGTTCCCAAATTTTCTTTCACTTATCATGGCCCATTCATCGCATATAGCTGGCGTAACGAAACTTGTTAAATGAACTTATACGATAGCGAAGTAACACCCCCAGGTTTTACAATCATCAGAACTGACAGACGTCATGGCAGGGGAGGGGGTGTCGCACTATTTTTACGGTCTGATCTTAAATTTTCAATTATCCCCAGTTCACCCGATACCGAATCTGTTTGGTGCAAGGTCTTTTTTGGAAGCATTTCCATAGCTTTTGGCGTAATCTACCGCTCGCCATCATCGAACATAGATCAGCTGTCGCTTTAACAACTTTTATGCACGAGCGTTTCTTATCTACTTTCAGCTTGATCTGCCTGGGTGATTTCAACACTCCAGGTATTTTATGGCCATCTCTATCGCTCACAGGCTATGACGTAGAAATTTGCAAAATTCTGTTAGACTTCTCGCTCTATTTTTGTTTAAAACAGATTGTTGAAACTAACACACGAGGGGATGCAGCTTTAGATTTAGTTTTTGTTCGTCCTTTCCTCTTAGACCATGGTTATGAATGCGAAGTTGCTGATGGTATTTCAGACCACAAGGCCGTTCTAGTATCAATTTATGTTCCTGTACATACTAACCATTTTGTCTATTCTACATTTCTGAATTTTTCACAAGCCGATGACGCGTCTGTTTTTGATCTTTTGTCAGATTCTTTTGATGATTTTGAACGCCTCAGCAAATGTAATGTTGTGAATTTCTCGGTGGCTTCTTTTGGAAAGACTGTGACAACTTGTAATGAGCGCTTCGTCCAAATAAAAACGAAAAAGAAAAACCCCCACCTTCCCTGGATATCACGTGATATACTTCACCTGTCGCGTCGTGTTGCCAGACTGAGACATTTAAAAAGAAATGGTGACCCCCTTAAAATGCAGGAATTTACCCTCACCAAATAACAACTTCGGATCAAAATTAATTCGTCGAAGGGCTTCTATTTCAAAATTACGTTGCACGGTTTAATGAAAAGGGCTTCTATTTCACCCACCTAAGCTGCCACAAATACAGTTGTTATAAATAACGTCCCCTGCAGTGACCCCTACACCATTTCTAACGCGTTCCGCGAATACTTCCAATCGGTATTCACAACTGGCAAATTAGACATCCCTAGCTTTCACCATGGTTCAAATAACTCAATCAGTGACATTTCCGTGCCTCTCGACGGTGTTATGAACCTAATTTTGCACCTGCGAAATAAGAAATCTCTTGGTCATGACGGCATTCCTAATATTTTTCTTCTTAGATATTGTGAATGGACCAGCCACTACTTGACCATAATTTTTCAAAAGTCCGTAAGCATTTCAACTGTTCCTTCAGCTTGAAAATTGGCGAAAATTCTTCCTATGCATAAATCTGGCAGCAAGCAGTCACCATTAAACTATCGCCCGATTTCATTAGCGTATCAACCAAGTAAACTTTTAGAACACATATTCTTTAAGCATATGAAGGGGTTTCTTGAAAATAATATCCTAAGAATGCCCAGCATGGTTTTCGCCAAAGTTTTAGTAGAACAACCCAGCTTGTAGAATTTTCTCAAGACATTTTGATTGCTCTAGACTCTGGTTTACCAAATTGACGTAATTTTCATCGACTTTGCAAAAGCATTCGACATTGATACACATTCTAAACTTCTGCACAAACTTCACGCTATTCTTAACAATTATTGCTTAGTTGACTGGATCGCTAGCTTTTTAAACAACCGTTCTCAGTTTGTTCCTTTTAATTCCTCAAACTCGTCTGTTGTGAATGTTTCACCCGGAGTCCCCCAGGGTTCAGTCTTGGGACCACTTTTGTTCTTATTGTACATAAATGATTTGCCCAAATATGTGTCTGCGAAAATCTGCCTTTATGCTGATGACTGTGTCCTATATAATGTAATTAATACCAACGATGACCACAATTTACTTCATGATTGTTTTGCACAATTTTGCAGATGGTGTGACACATGGCAAATGAACATAAACTTTACTAAAACAGTTGCTCTTTCCTTCTGTAAACGCAGCTCTGTTTCGATGTTCGATTACTCCTTCAATGGCTCCTCTCTGTCACGTGTGTCCGAATATAAGTACCTAGGCCTCATCTTCCCACCTAATCTGTCTTGGTATAAACATATTGAATACTCTTGCGATAAAGCTTTAAAGAAACTGGGCTACCTAAATCGTACATTAGAAGATGCTCCGCTCGAAACAAAGTTGCTAACGTACAAATCGCTCATTCGTCCTATCCTCGAATATGCGTGCCCCGTATGGAACCCTAATGAAAGATCGGACATCAGCACACTAGAATAGGTTCAGAATAAAGCGGTCCGTTTCATTTCCTCCTTTCAACTTACTACGCTAGGTCTGCAAACCCTGTCCGAGCGACGCGAGCTCGAATGCCTAAAGTTGCTGCATTCTTGTTAATACCCCACGCTACGCATTAACTAACAAATATCTGTCTCCTGATAAACTGAAACCCACAAGGAATAGCAACAAACTCAACCTGACACAATTCCACCCACGTAATAACCAATTTAAATTCAGCTTTTTTCCGCACACTATAGAAAAATGATATGTATTGCCTGGGTCAACTAGATCGTGGCCATAAGAAGATTTCTTGCATGAATGTATTGATCCGGAATTCGTTTATTAAGAGTTCTATTCCTGTATTTTAAGAGCTGTATTCTTGTGTGTGCTGATGTATAGCAAAGCCACTCCTGCGATAGCACAATTCGGGCTGCAGTATGTAAAAATAAATAAAATAAATAAGTAAATAAATATGCATACGTATCTTTAAAATTGAAAATGCAACCAAGAAAAAACCAGAAAAAGACTCCGGCACGCTGAGTCGAACTTAGGTCCTCTCAATCGTGAGTGCGAGGCATTAACCACTGAGGAGCATGTCCTTCACCGCTCAAACGGCAAACTATTTATATTTACCACTTCCCTCTGTTCACGGGCATATCAGGAGAACTATGATGTTTTCAGCATTACCAACAAAATGGCGCAATGAGAGTACGTCGCGAAGTTGAGCGGCGGTGCGCGCTGGAATCTGCCACGCGCACTTCATCCCGCTTATACAATGGGAGTAACGCTCTTTCGCGCACCCTTAGCTCGCGCTGGGAAAAGGAGAGGATCGAACGCTTTGACTGGCCTGGGGCCAGTCAAGGCGTCCGATCTTGTTGTAGTTACCAGGAGCGCAAAGGTCACTGCAATCAATGCAGGCTCCGTGTGCGAAAAGCGTGCGCTTTTCAGACACAGCGACGTAACAACTGAGGCGCATATTCACTTGCATTTGTACCTGTGAGCACGTTTCGTGCGTCATTTGTGCGTGAGAAATGCGGGGCACGTTTCGATGTGCTTTCCATTCTGCGCATGACCTTCCGATTTGTTGCTACCCTGTTCAATGCTTCGCCTTCCCGGCAAATCTGTGACTTTTCTTTCAAATGTTGGTATTTAACAGACCCTCTGTGGTGAGCCGAGTACGTTACCTCAGAAGCGAAATTTAGCCATCAGTGTTGCGGTCGTACAGCAGTCCCTACTATCTTCTGTTGTTTCTCTTACGTCTTTCCGATGTGCTGTGTTCCTAATAAAGCGCTTGACGATGCTAACAAATTCTCGAGTAAAGCGGCGTGCATTTGGTTAGAAAATCACTGGCACCCACGAGTACTGGCGATCGTATATATATGTTGAGCGAAGTGGTTACTGCTCGTACTTCTTCTGACCGCACAGTTAATTACTTTTTTATTTCTCTCAATTCTTGCATGATGTATGACATTGCTCGATTAGCCGTGTGGACAAGTTATCTTTCCTTCGTTCCTTATGCCTGTTCATTATGCGCCTTCTTCGCACGCAGCAACGTTCTCAAGCTCAATTACTGCAACTAAGTCACGCTGATGCCACTTGACACACAATTTCTTACATTGTGTTGTTGCCCTAGGCCCTCACAAAGTGCTTTAGGATTAGTAAGCTATTATCCGCACCGCATCATAAAGCTACTTTGACATGAAAGGCTCTTTTTGGAAACGCAGTGAAAAAACTACAGCGCATAACACACGCTGCTCGCTTTCCGCAGGATCCCGAGCGCGCAAAGCCCGCGGGTGCGGCGCAGGAGCGGCGCGGCGCGGCAGTTCACCGCAGATGGGCCGCGTGGGAGGCGGTGTTTCGGACACTCCCTCTATTCTAGTTCACTCTTGTGCAACCATGTTTATAGGACCCAATGCCGCTTTCTCCACGGCGCCTTTAAGCCTATTGCTCTGCCGACTACACGTAAGATTTTAGGCATTGTGTTAGCAATAGTTAGTACTTCACAGATGAGCCCCTGATGCATACCAGGCAGAGTTGCGTTATTAAAGACGATAGTCTTTCTAGGGACCTTCGACGCAAAAATTTTGGTCTGTCTGTCTGTCTGTCTGTCTGTCTGTCTGTCTGTCTGTCTGTCTGTCTGTCTGTCTGTCTGTCTGGCTGTCTGGCTGGCTGTCTGTCTGTCTGTCTGTCTGTGTGTCTGTACATTTGTCTGTTTGTCCACTCTTACAGGCATCAGGTATTTGAAACGGCTGACCCCATCCGCAGCGACCACCAATATTGCTCAAGGTTGAGCGTTCATGCTTGTGCAATTGTCAATTAAAAAGCAATTATTCCGCATGTATAGGACCCCATAACAACACGCATATATTCTGCATATGCATCTCTTACAAGAAAACGCATACATAAGTAATTTTGCGGACCGTAGCGCTTATCACGCTGCGCTTACCACTCAACGCTTGCACGGAACGGGAAGTGTTTCCAACGCTTTGCTAAGACGAGATGGGGGTGGCACCTACCCGTCGCCTCGCGTTCCACAGCTTATCACTTCCGAGAATGGCGCGCACGGCCACGTGCTTTGTTTTTCAAAAGGAACTGCCAGATGGCGCTCATGTCTCACGTGTGACGTGACTTGATGCGCTCGTTCGCCTCCGCTGCACGCTCGAGGTACTTTAACGCAGCGCCTCCAGAATACCATTCACCGATTTTCTTATGCAGAACACCAAATAAATATTTTGTTCACTGTCTCCCCATGCAAGACTATTGTCTTTCGAGGACATTTGCAGATTACATGCAGATACAGGGCCGATTTTTTCTTCAGCCATTTATAACACGGACAAACGAGAACTCTGCCTTTCGTATCATAGGAACACATAAATTGTTTTCTAGGAAAAATGGGGCGAATTAGCCGGGCAGACCGAATTTCCAGAATAGAGGGAAGACTTCATGAGTCATTTGACGGGACTGTTAGTTAAGGTTATGGGGATGAGCAACGGGTCCTGAACATGGGCACTACATCTCGCTTCGCAAGCATATGCGCTCGAAAATCGCGTAGCGTTGGCTCTGCTGTACAGAACTCATAAAACAGAGTAGATAAACTAAGTTTAGCAAGACTATTCCCCCAGCACAACATTGAAAATCAGCCAAGCAAGACGCACGCCTGATGCAAAAAAGTATAAATGCTGCCTACCTGGCTCTTTGGAAGTGCCTGGAGGACAGGTTCCTCCGTGGTCTTGCGTAGCAAAAGGAGGCGCTTAGGAAGAATAGCTGCAGCAGCACGCACGCGCACACGGGCACCGTGGTCGTGTACGAGACCCCATGGGACAGGTCCAGCCAGCAGCTGAGGGCAAAAGGCATATTAACATCATCCCTCCATTCGTATTCACAATTGTACACCCATATATTTTATTCAAACTTTAATACCTCAGGTAGCATCCAGCATCCACATAACTTACGAAGAGCTCGTTTTCATAAACGTGCGTTCATGTAAACTCGAAGCATGATATCTTCAAGCATATCATTAGGTTTATACAAAATAATAAAATATTAAATACTATCCAGCATGGTTTTAGACAAGACCTCAGCCTTTAAGTGCAGTTGTGAGAATTTGTTCACATCAGCAGATTCTCGCGCATAGGCGATTAGGTTAACACTGTTTTATAGGCTTCGCTATAACATTTGAGCACTAAGAGTTGCTTAAGTTGCTCACTATGCAAAAAAAGTCACTGTTGGCTACGAGATATGGTTTTTGTTGGGTGGTTTTTGACTGGTTACGTATGACCTACATTTAGAATATGCATAACACTTCAATTCGCTCGTTGCTTTTGTCACACCAGGTGTTCCGCAGCGTTAAAAGCAAGGCCCCCTCATTTGTTTGTGCATTATATTTATTATGTACCCCTAGACAATATATACTGATGATTATTTTTTTAGGTTTGATACCAGACTGATGGCTTTGCATGTTTCCTAAAAAGGGATGTTTAAGATCGCAGTTCAAGCATGTTAGGCAAGAAAGGTGCAACCATACATCATTTTATTACGGAATTGACCTAAAAACTGAATGACTTTCAAGGTTTGCCTTCTAGAGTTGAACGCGATAGTAATATAGTGTGGTTACTTGAACCTATTGGTGCATGCTTTTTATTGTAAGAATATACTCAAGAAGTTTAAACTTTGAATTACTAAAATGTATTCAATGAAGTTTAAAGCAGCTTGTGTCAGTGAACCTCTCGCGTGTGGCTGCATTCTGTGATATGGGTAACTTGATTTAAACCACAAAAATTATGCGCGTAAATTGTTTTCGAACTTTCCAGACATCAATGTGAAGGTGCAGCTTTACCTTACGCCAACCAGCCCTTTTTTCGCGAAAGAGTTTGTAACGGTAAGAGTTTCAATTGCCCATATGTTCTCCAGTGTCCCTGCGCAGACGGAATCATGATTGCGGAAGAAGACATACTCGGCACAGATGCCGACAGCGAGCAGGGCTCCGTTTTACAGCTTTCTTATTTCGTGGCTGCCGTACCCCAACACCAAAATACTACCCGCAAGCCCCAGTCACAAAATGCCGATATACGCCAGCTCTGGCCCTTCACGTGTTAGCTTGTTTACCTAAACAACTACTTGATTCGGACTACCACTGTGTTGCCTCTAGGCCACGTGGACCACAGCACAGAGCTTTGTCGCATGGCAGCTATCGCTAATCGAACAACTGTTCACAAGTTCGGAGGAAAAACAACCACAACTGATGTACCTTTGGACACCCGTGTCAATTTTGGTGGTGCGTGCAGAAAGATCCGAGCTCACTTTTTTCTTTCCTCCAGTCAGTATATATGTAGGAGAGACGCTGCCGTCACCGAAGGGAAAGCATGATCTTCACGTTGGCTCCGTATACGTGAAATGATTTGGCAGCGAGTACAGCCAGGCACCGCTCAAATTCATACACCATTGAATTCGGCTCGTCACTGAGAATACAAAGAAACCATCATTTTTCGAGATTTTACGGCCGTAAACCAGCTCCAGCCAACGTGCGTCTACCATTCCTACCACCGTCGCTTCGCGTCGACTGGGCTGGCCTTCCAATAGCCAGGCCTCGGCGTTCGCACCGTAGAGGCTCTATTCATCAATAATGATGGTATCCCAGTAGAATGAAGAATCACCTAACGGGATGGCGACATAGGCAACGGATGTACAGAAGTTCGAAACAGAAAAGGCGACAAATAAAGGAGCCAGCAACGCCGTGGTAGTCTTAGCCCAACGAGAATACCCAGGACACTTACCAAGAACACCCGAGCACCCAGGGGCAAATTTGATATCCCGGATAACCAGAGCAAGCAAAATGTCAAGACTGCTGACAGGTGACTACAAGATAGTCATGAGGCCAAGAGGAGGACTACAGCTATCCAAGCTCAGCTTAACGAAGTTAAACAAAGCTGTGTACAAAGCAGCCGAGATCCTTTATGAAGAAAAAAAGTTGGACACGATTTGTCCCAATAACTGCCAGAACATCTTGGTCGTCAACACTCCAAACTAAGACCATGCAGACCAAGGTATCCAGTCCATGAAAGCAATGAATGAGGGAGCATATGAGACGGCCCCGAAACTCACTGCCGAAGGTGTAATCAAAGGAGTTCCGTTGAAAAAATGACCACGAGGAATCACCGCACCAACTATTACAGCCCCAAATCCTACAGCGATCGCAGCCAAATGTCTCGGAAACACCTCAATAGTGACAGTCCTTTGTGACGACAGCAGAGTCTCGACGCATGTGATCTACACAGGACTGCTCATGCGCTGTTCGCTATACAGGAAACTAGTGGACTTCTGCAAGCAGTGCAACATACTTGGGCACAGGGGCGACGTGTGTTGGAGGCTAAACGACAAGTAATGTGCGGGATGTGAAACGCCTGATTCGAGGGAGGACCACCTATGTAAACCACAATGTGAGCTTTGCGACAAGGGTCATTCCACGGCGCAGAAACTCTGCGAGGTGAAGCTTATGACATCCTACATCGTAAAGCAACGCCAGTGGTTCCGACAACTGCAACAGACGCAGGAGGGGAACTACCCTCCAACTACCAAACGAACCAAACGCGAGAGGTCCGAATTCCGGGTGAGGGCAACGCCTGGGTCTAGATCAAGATCCTGGTCCTGTACGACGCCATGCAGCCACACTTCCCAGTCTCAGGGACCGAGAAGGCGCACTCCAACCCGCTCTATAGTCGGGTACAACTTAAGAAGGCAGCACCGTTTTTTCCTCAAAGGTGAATGTACACGAGCCTCCACCAATAGACGCGCACTTCAGGTGACGTCATGTGCCGGACTACACTCTAGCTGCTAAACCAGCCGATGGAGAGCATGCCTAAAATGGCCACCCTTGCTTCGAACTGGACCCTGTTCCGTTGGCTGTGTGCGTGTCGCTTCATCAGAGTGAATTCGAAATATGTGGGTTGGTCTGTCATGCCAAAAATATTATTGTAAATCAAGGAGTACAAGGTGATATGGAATGGACATTATTTGAAGGCAAGGAAGCTAGCAGCAAGATAAAATTTAAGAAGTGATTGATCGAAATGGTGGAGGATCGTTGGGCTAGGAAGGTTTTCAGCTACTTGTACATGAAAAATCTAGATACAAAATGAAGGAAGCGAACCATAAAATTGAAGCGTAAATACGTAAAAACAGCAGGGGGCCAAATAAAAAAAATTATCGAATAAGAAGAAGGTGTAGGAAGCTGAAACCAATATGTGGAAGATTGGCATGGTTAAGAAGTCCGCACTAGAGAAGTATCGAACTTTTAGGCAGGAAATCACAAAGGAAATGATTTATGATAATGCTCGTAGTAGTTCTCTACTGCCTGATGCGAGGGTGGAAGAATTGCGCACTAAGACATATCGGGCCAAATACGAAGGGGTAGACACGGTATGCAGTGCGTGTGGAGAGGAGGAGGAAACTGCCGAATACTTGATAATGTTCTGTAAAGGGATTCACCCTATAGTTCAGGATAATGGCACAGTTTTTCAAAGCACTGGGGTTCAGGAACAGGGAGGGCAAAATAGACTTTAGGCGGGTTGAATAAACTAGAAGGATTGGTGGCAAAAATCAAGGCACTAGTGAAAATTGTACCCTTCGCTACGAAGTACCAGTCGTCAACCTCACTATTTAAAGGTAAAAGAGATAAATCTAGTTTTGGGTTAACTGCCCCGCCGCGGTGGTCTAGTGGCTAAGGTACTCGGCTGCTGACCCTCCGGTCGCGGGTTCAAATCCCGGCTGCGGCGGCTGCATTTCCGACGGAGGTGGAAATGTTGTAGGCCCGTGTACTCAGATTTAGGTGCACGTTAAAGAACCCCAGGTGGTCGAAATTTCCGGAGCCCTCCACTACGGCGTCTCTCATAATCATATGATGGTTTTGGGACGTTAAACCCCACAAATATAGTTTTGGGTTCACTGAGTATTACGGCTTGGTGGCGTTAGCCACCGCCCGATCTAAATGGTACAGCCATATCAATGCATTCATCAATCACACGTCTATAGTTCAGTTAAGACTGGCATGGTGGATAGATGTGTTTTTTGAGCGCACAAGATCGACTGAGCAGATAAGTGGTTTCTCTTGTTTTGAGCTTGCCTTTATAATCAATAAGGCAGCAGTTAAATCTTTTGTAGCACTTCTTATACTGCAGGAATTTTTCAGGGGTCAGTCAGCAGGTACTCACTAGTTTGTGTTTGTGTGTGTGTGCGTTCGTTTTTTGTGTTTTTTTGCATGTTCGTGATGCACGTACCTTGAACAAGCAAATCTTTCTAGTAGAGTTTAGGCCTTTTCTTTTTCGTACGGCATGGGCTCGTCGTACGCCGTGTTTTGTTATTATTGTGTGAGACAATTCACAAGGACAATTGGTGTAAGAAAGACATGATTAGAAAGGCTGTAAAACGCTCAGGATGCGGGGTAGCTTTAAATTCGACCCAAGTGCAGAAGCGAACGGAGAGGAAGCTAATTCCAAGTGTAGGCAATGTGAGGTCGAGGAAAAAAATGACGAAAATGACGGTTGCTTAGGGTGAACTGCTGATGATAATGACCAAGCTGGAGACTGCGTCAGCGACAGAGCAAGAGAAAATGAGGGCTACGGGAGAAAGGCTGAGGTCCGCCGAGGAGGCACTAGTGAAGGTGCACAAAGGAACGGCTGACGGAGAGAACAGTAGGGCATCGGCAACCAGATTGGCGAAGAAGAAAGAGCAAGCAAGTTTAGAAAAACAGGTTCAGCCGGTTCAATGGTCGCAAGACTAAGCTTCAGCGAAGTAGTGGTGGGGCTGGGAGGAAACAAAGCAGCCGGCATCACAGGTGCAAGTAGCCCACAGGTGCAGGACACTTCAGCTGAAAAGTCACAGCATGGGATAATCACTGGGGACTCGAATATAAATAGATGCGCATAAGCAATCAAAGAGAGGGTAAAAGGTGACAAGAGGGTTGCAGTGCGGACGTTCCCAGGACGCAAGCTGAAAGCAGTCATGAAGCAAGCGAGCACAAAACTCAAAACTACAGCTGATGGACAAAACCTCGTGATAATTTCAGGCTGTTTAAATGATGTCTTAAATGAAGGTATAGCAGGACTACTCACCACGCTAGCGAAAGGAGTCGATGACACGGCGCCACTTCTACTCAGGTACAGGTAGTAAAATGCTCGATAACGGAGGTACGCGTGCGTGACAGCTACCTGGAAAAAGCGGTTTTCAACGGAAACCAAGTGATATGGCGGATGAGTTGAGAGAAAGGCTTTGAGGTGGGGGAAATAAACAGAGGTACAAAGGTGGGGTGCTTTTCAACGCGACAGATTTCACTTCGATGGGCGGCTAGGTCAAGAGGTGGGTTGGCGACTTGCAGAACGCGCAGTAGCTTTTCTGAGGGGCACGCGGGCCCTTCGGGGTGCAGGATAGGTAGTAACGAGGAAAACAACCAGGGAGACTTTTTGACAGGTGGTATGGAAAGATACGATTCAAAAGTGGCAGCAATATCTAAGACAGGTAGAGAACGAAGCAAAGATCGACGTAGCCATGAGGGCAGAGCCAATTGAGACGTAGGGTAATTACCATGCAGGGTGGCAGGAATAGGCTGAAGTTGGAAGAGATAGAAGAACAGCAAAGGGAGGAGAGGCCGACGGTACACGGTTTTGTAGAAATGCATTTTAGGGACATAGAACAACCTCCTAACAATCCAGACTACGTGTGAGAATATTGTAATAGAACAAAAGGCTGCAGAAAGGGGGTTGGTATTGAGACATTCTTGCATAAAATTACAGACTGTCAAAGGGTGAAACAGGAGTGCAAGGAATATGTATGGCTAAAAGAAAAAGTAGAAGAGCAAATAACACTCCTTGGTTTTGTGTACTTGTGAACGGGAGCAAAGGCCAGAGGAGAAAACCAGGCGATGTTGAATTTTATATCGAAGGACATTGAGTAATTAGAAGATGAGTTCGAGATAATTATACTAAGAGATATTATTGCACACATAGAAGATATAGATGGTTATACCGACCCAACAGGCAAAATTATTATGGATATATGTGAAAAACACGATTTGATCATTTGCAATAGTACCGAGAAGTGTGAAAGGCAAATAACTAGGGAGGTAGGAAGGCTGCAGTTGACGATAGATTACACACTGATGTCCCATAGGATGTACGATTGGCTGAGGGGAATGCACATAGATGAATGTGGCTAGTGCTCCCAAACATATCAAGCTAAGTTTTGGAAGAGCAGTGAAAGTGGTAAGGAGACAAGGTGAGCAACAACAGGAAAAGTTTTATTTAGAAAGGTAAATAGAAATAGCTACTAAACACATTGAGAAAGTAATCACTGAGGATAATAAAACAGCGTGAACATACACAAATCTACATAGACTGTTTGAGCTAGAGCTTGCTAAGGCACGTAACAAGTCACCCCGGAAAAGAAGACACAAACCAAAAAGTTGGTGGGATGAGGAAGTTAAAAGAGCCATACCAAAACGTCAGGAAGCCTATAGGGTACACAGGCACCCTAAGCAGTTGGGTGAACCGACCGATGATGTTGAAAGAAAATGTGACATCTTTCTAAATTCCGAAAGAAAAGCATCCCTTCTTATCAATGAAAAGATTAGAAAAAAGGGGGCTAAGTGGTTGGCAAAAGTAAATAAAAAAATAGCAAGGCAGCTGCGATATTTTGGAACTATCTAAACTCCCTGAGAAATGAGAAGAGCCCAGAGCAGAGGTTTATAACTACCGCTGAAGCTGCTAGGTTAGAAGGGAACGAAGCTATTGAGTATATAACAAAAAAGAGTGGCAGAAAAATTTCAACAAAAAAGTGCCTTATACACCACAATAGACAAGGATGAATCAAGTGGCGCATTGGCTCTATTTTCACAACGACAATGGGAAATGGCTAAGAAGAGCGTTCCTAGTAGTTCATAAACAGGACGAGATGACATTTCAATTATGCTGATAAAGACATTGGGTCTGAAGTGTTAGCAGACTTTCAGAGATGCAGTGAGCAAAGTAATAATCGATGGTGAAGTCTCCGATGGATGGAAACTTAGCAGGATGAGAATGATTACTAAAGGAAAGGGGGACAAAGGTCACACAACCAACTACCTTCCTATAACAATGACATCCATGGTCTACAGGATGGCAATGCAGATTATAAAGGTAAGACGGCAGGCATGGATAGAGGATGAGGTGTTGCCAGTAGACTGCACAATTGGTTTTGAAAACAGATTAGGTTAGAAGGCAATCTGTTCTCCCTGACGCAGTGACGCAGTGAAAAAGGAACACAGGCCCCTGTCGCTAGCAGCCTTGAATATGTAGGGAGGATACGATAGCGTGGTTAGAGAGGAAGTGTGGAGAATACTGGACACACTAGGTGAGCAATATGGAGTTTATAATCTTTCAAATGATATCTATAAATGTAACAAGGTAGTTGTAAAGCGGGAAATACAGGTATACAAGGCCACAGAGGTAAAACGGGGGCTTATGCAAGGGTGCCCTCTGTCGCCCTTGTTATTCATGATGTTCCTGCAAGGATTAGAGGCCAAATTAGATGGAAGTGGACTGGGCTTCAACCTCACTTTTGTCAAACAAGGAAAACTCATTGAACAGGCACTACCAGCATTGATGTAGGCAGATGATGTAGTGCTAATGGCCGCCAACAAGAAAGATTTGCACAGATTGGTGGACATCTGTGGTAATGAGGGAGATAGATTAGATTTCAGATTCAGTAAAGAAAATCAGCAGTCATGCTTTTTAATAACAACGAAGGTATTGAGCTTAGAATACAGGAGGTTACGCTAGGGATAACAGATAAATACAAATATCTGGGCGTATGAATAAGCAGTGCGACCGAGTACCTAAGTCAACACAAAATATACGTGACGACTAAAGGTAACAGGAATGCAGCAGTGATGAAAAATAGGGCACTGTGGAATTACAATAGGTATGAAGTTGTGAGACCAATATGGAAAGGGTTCACGGTTCTTGGGTTGACGTTCGGCAATAACAAATCAGAGAGTACAAGGTGATATGGGATGGACATTATTTGAGGGCAGGTAAGCTAGCAGCAAGATGAAATGTGCGAAGCGATTGAGAGAAATGGGGGAGGAGCGTTGGTCTAAAAAGGTATTCATTTACTTGTACATAAAGAATGTCGATACAGAATGGAGGAAGTGAACCAGAAAATTGACTGGTAAATACTTGGAAAACAGCAGGGGGCCAAACCAAAATAAACTATCGGTTAAGAAGAAAGTGAAGGAAACGGAGACTGACATGTGGAGAATGGGCATTATTAAGAAGTCCGCACTAGATATCTATCGAACTTTTATGCAGGAAATTGCCAAGGAAAGGATCTATGATAATACTCGGGGTAGTTCTCTACTGTTTGAGGCCAGAACGGGAGTACTGCGAACCAAGACATATCGGGCCAAATACGAAGGGGTAGACACAGTATACAGTGCGTGTGTAGAGGAAGAAGAAACTGCCGAACACTTGATAATGTTCTGTAAAGGGCTTCACCCTATAGTTTGCGCTTCTCTGTTTTTTAATATATTCATGGCACTGCAAAACTGGCTTTGTTTGTATTAACCACATATGCAGCAGTAAATACGTTATACATGCAGAGTTGGTTAGCGTGTGTCAGCTGCATATGTAGAAAGTGGTCTGGTGGCTAAAACGCTAAATATAAAGGAAGAATTTAAGGTAGAACTATTTGAACCACCAAGGTGTTGCTGCTAGCGGGTGAATTCATGTGCCTTTGAAACCCTAAGCGAAAAGTCTGTTCGAAATGACAGTGTTGTTGAACAACAATTCACATCAATTGTCGTGAGCCACGATAGTAATACGAGCATAATACGAGAGCTGCGCTTAACGCAGGCGTAGCACGGCCATTCTCGATTGCTATCCGGCTCGATTCAGCCGAAGACTACAAAGCTTTAACTGGTTAACTCACACAGTGAATGAATGAACCCAACGTGATAAAAATAACCCATCTCTCACGGGATCAATGGTGATCAAGAGTGAAAAATTATTTTACATATGCAACTGGAAAAATAGCACAAAAGAAGCCGAAGCTAATGTGTGGCCTACTACAAATATACATATGTATCCCAGGTTCAATGAGCTGTCGTACTTTTTTCATTATTACACACGAAAAACGTAAACATAAAATGAAGGCTTCCAGGCGTGACCAGAGCAACTGAGTGTTTCTCCTACTTTCATCAAAGATAGAAAGAAAAAAAAAATAAACAAAGCTACGCTAGTCTTCTGAAGTGCAAGCCCTGCTACTACGCGGGTGGTGAGAGGCATTGCCGCAAGACATTTGAACCCAAGATGGAGTACCTTCTCGCAACTTTGCTACCTAAAGGTAGATATTGAGTTACTCTAAGACTACGGGATGCTGGCACTGAACGGCCGCATATATTAGAAAGCTCGCAAATTTGCGTTTTCATGCGAGCGAGTGAATTTGAAATCGTGCTTCTTGACGGCTTCACGGATGCAGGAAGGATGAAAAGAAACACGAACATAACGGCACGCTTTTTTTTGACCGGGCTCTGTCAGGCCAGGCTACCGATTGGATGAATGCGTTTGACTTTTATAGCATTTGCGTTTTTTTCCTTTTCAAGCTATTTAAACCCCATTATTTGCATGTCTCAGTATATATTACTGCTGTGTACCACTCTGCATATCTGACGAAAAAAATGATTGTCTATTTTTTTCATTTCTCAATAACAAAAACAAACAAACTCGCCGGTCCTTTCATGGATTCACCTGAGACGCCTTGTTTGTTAGTTTGTTTGTTTGTTTCTTTGTTTGTAGTCTGGAATGCATGACACATACCGACTCTGTGGGATTGGCCAAGAAAACATATAGTATCCTATAGACGGTAACTGCACTATTTCTTACAAAATAGAAAAGAAAAAGATGTAGAAAGAATGCATTATAAAAAAAAGCAAAGATTCAGAGGGTGGGAAAAAATGAAATGAATACTAATATAGTAACTATACTTTCATTTTTGGAACCAACCAGACAGCTAAGTGTGCCAAACCTGATCAATTTGGGATACATGTCTCAAATTTATTTAAATTTCAAAAAATACTTTCAGACTCTTCTTTTTTGACTATTTGTTAAAGTGGGACTTATGTTGAAATACGTTTAGTGTCTGAAATGAAATTGCACAGCACATCAAATTCATCTTTGTGGCGATTACCCAAAACGGAGGCACCTATGTTCAGAACAGCTGCTTAATGCGTACTCACGATGAGACAAAATAGTGTTCAGTGTTCAATAGTTTCCGCTTCTTCGCAGAACTGACAAACAGGGGAGAGTGTCAGAGCAGCTCTCTTTAAATAAACATTTTATTGGGCAGCATGGCACCGGCATCTTGAGATAATAACTTCGTGTATTTTCTACAGACTCCACTAAGATTTTCATGCAAATCTGAGATGACTGAAAGGCGAAAACTATACTCGTTTTCTTCCGATTCAATGAACTAAATGTTTTCTACATCCCTTCGCAACTTTTTGGGGCCCAACCTGATTTTTTTTTTTACTTCCGCAAAGATTTGAGACAAAGTTTGTTTGCTGCCACTCAGCTGGTTATGCACTGCCCTCATGATCGCCTCATTTCAACCAAGCGAAGATGTTATATGATGCCGTCAAGTTATTTGACCTTCCGATACGTCACAAACATTTATGATATGTGAAGTCATGTGATGACGTTTTCACGTAATGATGATTTTTTTACATCACTCGTGTTCATGCCGCCAATGCGAGAAGACGCCGGCTACCGCCAGTGATCAATTCTCGCTCTTGATAAGATAGATAAAGCTATCGCCTTAATGCACTGTACGGCTGTAGCTTCGTGAAATTGGAGCTACTGCTGGTGTTCGGGGTAGCGTGCTTGCGGTAATCATGCAGAGCAATTAGTCTCCTAATGAGTCTTCGTACTGCACTCTAATATGTAGCTGTCATTTACAATCCGCGTATTTTGTAGATTATCGGTAGTGGCGGCTCAAGACTGGCCATCACGTTTGGCAACATTATAATTGGAATTACTAAACGAGAGCTCGCTGCATCCAAGCAGTCAAGAAATTAGTCTATCAGTAGCAACGCTGCCTCGCGATCGCTGCCGTGTGCAACGCTAGCATTACGTCCCGAAGCTCAATGTTAGCCCATGGGCACCACACAGCCATTTGGCCGCTACTCAGCTCAATACTGAATATGCCAGAAAGAAGCAGAAAGAAACAGAGCTGAGCAGCTTGGTAAGAAAGCTACTACAATCCGCCCACGAATACACAGACCGGCTCAAGCAATTGACCACAGCCTGCATTTTTCCTGCCTGTCACCTTGGCTCAAATTGAGAGTCGGCATGAGACTTCAGACTTTAACAGTTGTTCAATGTCCCTTAGACGCATTTCTACAAAACCGTACACCATCGGCATCTCCTCCTTTAGCTATTTTTCTATCTCTCCCACTTCAACCTGTTCCTGCCACCCTGCATATTATATATTTTTTGTCTGAATTGTCTCGGCCTTCGTGGCTACGTCTATTTCTGCCCCAGACTCTACATATCCTAAATATTGGTGCCACTTTGGAATCGCATCTGTCCACATCACCTGTCAAAGAATCTCCCTGATTGTTTTCCTCGTTACTAGCTATCCTGCACCCCGAAGGGCCCACATGCCCCTCAAAAAAGCTACTGCACGTCCTGCAAGTCGCCAGCCCACCTCATGACCTAGCCGCCCAGCGAAGTGAATTCTGCCTCGTTGAAAACCACCCCACCTCTGCAACTCTCTGTTTATTTCCGCCACCTTTCTCTCAGCCCCTCCGTTATATTTCTTTTTTTTGCGTTGACAACCGCTCTTTGCAGGTTGCCGTCACGCACCGGTACTTCCGGTATTGTGCATATCACTACCTGTACCTGAGGAGAAGTGGCGCGTGTTGTCGATCCCTTTCGCCAGTGTGGTCGCTAGTCCTGCCATGCAAAACATCTAAAATCACTTATCTGCGCAGTCGATCGGGGGCGCTCAAAAAAACACGTCCATCCACCGTGCCAGTCTGAACTTCTCTACCTGAACACGATGGATGGATAGATGGATGCATATGGCTATACACTTTAGGTCGGGTGGTGGCTCGCGCCACCAAGCCGTAATCCTTAATGAACCAAAACCTAGATTTATTTTTTTCCTGAAATAGTGAGGTTGAGGATTCGTACTTTGCAGTGAAGGGTTTAATTTTCACTCGTGCCTTGACTTTAGCCACCAATCAGATAACCTCCTTTTAGTTAACTCTACCCACCTAAGTGCATTTTACCCTCACTGTCCCTAAACCCCAGTGCTTTGAAAAACTCTGCGCCATCATCCTAAACTATAGGGTGAAGCCCTTTACAGAACATTATCAAGTGTTCGGCAGTTTCTTCTTCCTCTCCACACACACTGCATACCGTGTCTACCCCTTCGTATTTGGCTCGATATGTCTTGGTTCGCAATACTCCCGTCCTGGCTTCAAACAGTAGAGAACTACCCCGAGTATTATCATAGATCCTTTCCTTGGCGATACCCTGCTTAAAAGTTTGATAGATTTCCAGTGCACATTTCTTAATCATGCCAATTCTTCTTCATCATCTTCTTAACCGATAATTCTTTTTAGTTTGGCTCCCTGCTGTTTTCCAAGTATTTACCAGTCCATTTTCTGGTTCGCTTCCGCCACTTTGTATCGACATTCTTCATGTACAAGTAGCTGAATACCTTCCTAGCCCAACGCTCCTCCCCTGTTTGTCTCAATCGCTTCTCAAATTTTATCCTGCTGCTAGCTTACCTGCCCTCAAATAATGTCCATCCCATATCACCTTGTACTCCCTGATTTGGTGTATTACCGTGAGCTCCTAAGGCAAGCCTACCTATTTCACGTTGCTTCATTTCTAATCTTGCTTAAACTTCTGATCTCATGCACAAGACCACATTGCCGAACGTCAGACCAGGAACCATGACCCCTTTCCATATTCTTCTCACAACCTCATACCTGTTGTAATTGCACAGTGCCCTGTTTTTCATTACCGCTGCATTCCTGTTACCTTTAGTCGACACGTATATTTCGTGTTCCCTTAGGTACCGGGCCCCATTGTTTATCCATACGCTAAGATAATTGTACTTATCTGTTATCTCTAGCGTGACCTCCTGTATTCTAAGCTCACTATCTTCATTGTCATTAAAAATCATGACTGCTGATTTTTCCTTGCTTAATCTGAAATGTAACCTATCTCCCTCATTACAGCAGATGTCCACCAATCTCTGCAAATCTTCCTTGTTGTCGGCCATTAGTACTATATCATCTGCGTACATCAATGCTGGTAGTGCCTGTTCAATGAGTGTTCCTTGTTTGACGAAAGAGAGGTTGAAGCCCCGTCCACTTCCCTCTAATTTGGCTTCTAATCCTTGTAGGTACATCATGAATAATAAGGGTGACAGGGGACACCCCTGCTGAAGCCCCCGTTTTACCTCTGCAGGCTTGGATACCTGTTTTTCCCACTTTTTAATTACCTTGTTACCTTTATAGATATCCTTTTAAAGATTAGTGACTACATGTTCCACGCCTAGTGTGTCCAGTATCCCCCACAAAAAATCTCTTGAACCGCGCTATCGTACGCTCCCTTGATATCCAAGAATGCTAGCCACTGGGGCCTGTGTTCCTTTTCTGCTATTTCGATGCACTGTGTCAGTGAGAACAGATTGTCCTCCGATCTCCTGTGTTTCCGAAACCCATTCTGCAGTTCCCCCACCACCCCCTCATCCTCTATTCATGCCTGCAGTCTTTCTTTTATAATCATCATCGCTAGCCTGTAGACCACTGATGTCATTGTTATAGGACGGTAGTTGTGTATGTCAGCTTTGCCCCCCTTTCCTTTATAGATCATGCTCATCCTGCTCAGTTTCCAGCGATCGGCAACTTCTCGATCGATTTTTATGTTGCTCACTGCCTCTCTCAATGCCTGCTTAGACGTCGGACCTAAAGTCTTTGTCAGCATAATTAGAATGCCGTCTGGGCCTGTTGATGTACCTACTAGGAATCTTTTTCTCAGCCCTTTCCCACTCCTATTGTGAAACGGGAGCCATTGCACCACTTGATTCAGCCTTGTATACTGTGGTGCATAAAGCTGTTCTTTGATGAAATTTTTGTGTCAGCCTTGTTCTTATATATTCAATAGCTTCGTCCCCTTCTAGCCTAGCACCTTGAGCTCTAGTTATAAACCTCTGCTCTAGGCTCGTCCTATTCCTTAGGGAGTTTAGATGGTTCCAAAATTTCGCAGCTGCCTTTCTATCTTTTTTATGTACTTCTTCCTTGCTAACAGTTCTTGCTAAGCTGGCGCCATCTAGTGGCTGTTGATACCAACTGCGGCAGCCACAGATCATCACTGAACACACTACCCCATATTCTAGTACACTATACCAAAAGGTCCACGCAGGAGCCGGAGCTTTGGACACTCCCCATATTCTAGGTCACTCTATCCATGACCGCCGCTGTCGAAAGAGAGAGAGCCGCGCCTCTAGCTGTCTCCTTACAAACCGCAGCCCGCGACAAGCATAGATTTAATGTACAGACATGGAGGAAGAAAAAACTGAGGAGAGGCCCTATCCTATCCCAATGCATTGTCAGCGGTGTGGCGGAAATGACTTAAACTTTTTAGGGCAAACAAACCGGTATGGTGCAAACAATACAGCAGACGCTCCGTGGTGGGCTCTCAGCACTGGTTCACTTCTTCGCGTACTTATGGCCCCGGCGTAAACTTGACGCCTATTGTAAGGTTTGCATGCAGTAAAATGTTACGAGCACACCTTTCCGAAACTGTTCGTGTGTGGCAGGCCCGAGCGTGGCGTGCTGAATACCTCCTGGAGTGTTTTTGTGCAACAGCACAGAAAGCACCGGTACGTGTGCTTTCTGTGCTCGAAATTATTCAGCCCCTACATCATCGTATTCGAACTCACTCGGCAGTGACTTACACGTTCTCCTCGCTGTAAGGCCTTTTTTCTCTTAGCCAGATTTTCCTATCTACGGGCTGATTAGCAGTTTTTTTGCTCGTATATAGTGTCAGTGTGGCAATGCAGGATTTTGAGAGCTTGCTTCGTAGCTATTCTGAGCAACGTCAGCCTAATACTTGACGTACTTCACGTCGGTAAAGAGGCATTACTGTATTGTATACGCGATCGTGCACGTAAAGTGTGTAATTTCAGTGCGCGCACACACAACACGCAGCGAGTGAGTGGTGTATAATACATACACATTTAGTCCGATAACTAGAAAAGTTTATTGTTCTTCCGTATGAATGACAGAACTTCTGAAATCACGAGACGATGTTCACAACACTAAAAATGAAAGTTCGCGTGTGTTTTAGTTCAGTTCAAATGAGTAAGAACCCAAGAAGCGTACAGCTGAGAGCTCCACATGCAACTAACATCCATTATTGTTCAACAGTGAAGCAAACATACGTGAAAAGTGCCACCAGGTACATCCTGCGGTGCACGCTAATCGCACCGAGTATACACTACAGCTATCCATCGCACAGCTTTTCTAAAACACGCAACAGAAGCAGCACTTGTGCATTTACTCGCTGCCGGCAGAGAACACATACCACTACTAACACTCCGCCGGCGCCGCTTCAAAGGACGCTGCGGCGGCTGCTCGCCGGAAATCACAAAGTGTTCATCTGCCTTTCCGCTAGGCGGTAGTACGGGTGTTTTCAATGCGGTGGCTACCCGAATATGACGTCAGGGCGTCTCCTATATTTTTCCTTTCGCCATGATACGCAGACTCTGAAGGAAAAGCCATAGAGTTAATATAGAAAAGCTGGGTCGAAAAGCTATAACCACAAAGACACTGGCGTCTTGGAACGTTGTCATTGTTGCCATCAGATTACTTTAAAGAAGTGCTAAATATAAGTGCTTAAAACTCTCCAAGTATCGCAGTACGAATCGTAAACAAGCACGCCCATGTATGATAAATAAATAAAAATCGTATAAAATGTATATCAACCATTTTTAGAAAGATACAGTGGCCATTCATCTAATTTAATGAGCGTGGAGAGAAGTGTTTGGAGGTTTTTTTCAGTATATGGCACCACCGTCTTTGAACGTTGAGAGCGTGGCGATGTGGCGTGCAGCCGATTGCACCGACTTGCTTGCACGCCGGGAAAGTTGGCGTCCGTGTTTTTTCCTGCCATCCGCGAAAAACTCCGCTTCATGTGACAGTCTCTTACTGCCTTGCAAAATAAATGCACAAAACAGTAAATGCCACGTGTGATCGCCGCATGCAGTGGTGACTGTGGGTGAACGTCACCTGAAAGCAGGGTATTATTTCATGGCGGCACCCGAGCGGTTATGGGTTTTCATGCATGGGTCCTATAGGGAGCTTTTTCTTTAGAGTCGGAATAATAACTCTATGGCACCATATGGTGCCAAGATTGAATGCTGGCACCAACCCGCCCTCTATCGGGCACTCCATGACTGCCGCTGTCAAAAAAAGAGATAGAGTTATTCTACATAAGGTAGCATATACAGTATCTATAGAGAGAGAGAGAGAGAGAGAGAGAGAGAGGGAGAGAGAACCGTGCCCCTGGGAGTCTCTTTTCAAACCATGCTGCAGCACGCGCCAAGAGCAAGCGCTGGTACCACTCTTAGCGTGTGCTGCGGTCTGAAAGGGCGTAGCTTGACCCGAAGGAGCTTCGCCCTTAAAAAAGGAAAGACAAAATTGACACGCAAGAGGCCAAAGTATGAACTAGTGGTATGATTGAAAGTACAGGAATCAAAGTTTCGCTTCAGAATGCATTCGAGGCGCTAAACGAAGCAACCGACGTTAGCGTTGACACAATGAATGATTCGTAGTAGCATCACAGTGTGTGCTCTGGAAGTCGGAGATGCAGTCACTAGACAGGACACTGGTAAACTATCTCAGGAGACGAGAAATTTTACTCAAGGGCTACAAACTATGACAGCCTCAAATGCAACCGACAAAATAGAGCTAGTGAAGCTTTAGAAGTTAGTAAATAGGCATAAGGTAGTTGATGTCACAAGGTATAACACGAAGAGAATTGAACATGCTGTAAAAAGCAGCAGAAGCCTAAAAGCTGCAAAAGCAAACTGTGCGCAGCAAAAATACGATGTATGCATTAAGGAACAAGGAAGGCAATGTCATAACCAATATGGACAGCATAGTTGAGGTGGCGGCTGCGTTCTACAGAGAGCTCGATGGCTCGATGAAGGCGCACAGACCTGTACCCCTTTTATCTTGTACCCTTTGTTGAGCCTAATTATGAGACTTGCCACCCTCTCACTAATGCTATTGTATTTCTCTATGTTGTAGCGATATTATTGCGTATAATGAACTCCTCCCCTTATTCTTTTGTGTCAACTAATCCACAGTAGTACAGGACGTGTCTGTTCTTCAGCACTGTATAAGTCTAACGTGTTCTCCTAACTTCGGTGAGCCCTATTACATCCCATTGAACACGCTTTCATTCCTCGAATACGACGACTTTACTAGCTTCAATAGATAGCGTCCTAGCGTTGAAGGTAGCCAAGTTCAGGTTTCTAAGGCGACCTGTCCAGACCCAGGGATTCGTAGCATTCTCCGCTGCGTGACAGTCCTGACCACCACCTTCGACATGCTTCACAGCCACTAGGGACTGAGTACCAAGATTTATTTGCTGTAGTCATGATAGGTAATAGAGAAATGCGAGGAATACAACCAACCCATATATAGCCTTCGTACATTACGAAAAAGCGTTTAGCTCAGTCAAGACATGAGCAAATAATGCAGGCACTACGGAATAAGGGCATCAGAAAACCCTGCATAAATATGCTGGACG
Organism: Rhipicephalus microplus; assembly: GCF_013339725.1. Taxonomy (NCBI): domain Eukaryota; kingdom Metazoa; phylum Arthropoda; class Arachnida; order Ixodida; family Ixodidae; genus Rhipicephalus; species Rhipicephalus microplus. The sequence continues at coordinate 10,381,735 of NC_051175.1, forward strand.
CAATCTACAGTGGATCCACAGCAACCATACTTCTTCTTAAGGAAAGCGACTGAATCTCAATAAAAAAGGGTGTAAGGCAGGGAGACACAGTCTCTTTATTGCTAACCACCGCGTGTTTACAGGAGGTTTTCAGAAGCCTAGATTGGCAATAGTTAGGAATAAGAGTTTATGGAGAGTATTTTTGTGACCGGCGATTCGCTAATGACATTGACTTGTTGAGTAACTCAGGGGACATATACAGCTTGCGCTTACGGAACTGGACACAGAAAGAAGAAAATTAAGTCTGAAAATAATATGCACAAAATAAAATATAGTGCAACAGTTTCGACAGAAAACAGCACTGTGATATAGGTGGAGAGACGCTGTAAGCTGTAAAGGAATATGTCTACTAGCACAGGTAGTAACCACGGAGCCAGAACATGACATTGAAATAACTAAACATTAAGGACAGAGTGGATCACATTCGGCAAGCGTTCTCAAATCAGGAATGGTAATCTGCCACTAACCCTCAAGAGGGAAGTATATAACAGCTACATTTTGCCAGTGCTTACCTACGCAGCGAAAACCTGGAGAACTACAAAGTGAGTACAGCTTCAGTTGAGGACGACGCAGCGAGCGATGGAAAGAAAATGTTAGGTGTAACCTTAAAAGACAAGATGACAGCAGAGTGGGTGAGAAAACAAAACGTGGTAAATTATATCATATTTGAAATAAACAAGAAAAAAGTGACAAGGGCTATGCACGAAGCACGTAGGCAAGATAACCGCTGATTATTAAAAGTAACTGACTGGAATACGAAGGAGATAAGCGCGGAAAGGGTAGACAGAAAGTTAGGCAGGCCGATAAGATTAAAATGTACGCAGTTATAACGTGATAACGAAAACCACAAGACCGGGTTGATTTGCGGATCATGGGAGAGGCCTTGGCCCTGCAGTGGGCGTAGTCCGGCTGATGATGACAATGAATATTTTTCAGCCAGTGCAGTGCAGAAAGATTTGTTACAACCGCAAAAGGCTTTCCATGAAGGTAGCAATATCGTTTATCAATGGCATCTATAATGGCGAAGCATTCTCTTTCTGTAACGGCATAATTAACCTTGCGCTTAAGTAGTTTGCGGGAATAATAGGCAAAGGGATATCCCTCGTCTTTGTCATCAGGTTGCTTCAGCACTGCACGAATGCCTTCACCACATGCATCACAGTACACAGTACATGGTCTCTAAGTGCCGTATATGCCAAGCACCGGTTCTTCAGTTATGCGCTCCTGAAGTTCTCGAAACGCTTGCTTGCATGCTTCTGTCCACGTCCACTTGCTTCATTCGCAGAGTAGTTCCGTGAGTGGGAGAGCGATGACGCTGAAATGAGGGATGTGCTGACGGTAAACGTTTACAGTGCCCAGGAAACGCTGCCGGTCGTTCCTTTGTTTAAGAGTAGGAAATTTGACTATTACAGGCATGTTACTTTGCTTAGGTGTCACTTTTTCTTGTGAAACATTATGACCCAAGTATTCAATGCTGTATGTAGCAAATCGGCACTTTTTCCAATTCAGTTTTACGTTCTAGTCTCTAAGAGCCTTTAATAGCGTCTAGAGGTGTAGCATGGATTCTTGAAAATTCAGTGAGTATACGACCACATCGTCAAAGTAAATGCTTACTTCTTCTCAACTCAGTTGTGTTTGTTGGTCATTAAAACAATTTTCTCAGACAATAATGTTCCTAGCCTACGTAATTTTCTTTTTGTATACGTATGTAGAATTCAGTGTGTGATGCTTCTTACTCTTCCTGTAGTATAGGGTGCTTTTTGCAATACACATTTGTAATGTCATTATCACGAACTACATAATTTTTAACGGCCCCATGCCACTTGTAAGGTCTTAATAACGCTAAGGGTACTGTAAAAAACGTGAGTAATGTGGATGCTTGAATTCGTTGCATCTTTGTTTATCACATTAGGCTGCACTTAACAAATGTCTTTGTGGAGTATTAGCGCCCCTGTAATAAAAAAGTATTCAAGTATGTGTATTGCTGTATCTGTAATCCAAATTACATTTTCAACGTTGTTTTTCAAGTAGTAGTAGTAGTATAAGTATTAGTAGTCGTAGTAGTAGTAGTAGTAGTAGTAAACATTTATTAAAAACAGAGGTTATCAGGGTGACCAGCCTCTAGTGGGTCAGCTTCCCGGCATTACTAGGTGGAATCTCTAGTCAGGGACCCAAATTGGCCGTGGCCGCTGTCCTGGAACGCTGGACAATGGATCGTTGGGCCGCAAGGTTCCGGCATCCGAGCCGGGGCGCCTCCCAGACCGCTCTTGTTAGATTTGGGTTCGGGGGTAAAGTTACATGATATGGGCATTGAGTTGGCATGCCCATACCATGTGGTGTCAGCCACCTCCACATAGTACTGACAGAGACCACAAAAATGAAGAGTCAAAGTGTTTAAGCACCGCCGGGCACAGTAAGTATTGGTAAATTGCCTTAGAAGAATTCTCTCGTCCACCTTGCCATGTTCTTTGCAGGGCGGAGCGAAATGGCGGTGGCAGTCCTGGTATTAGGTAATTATCTCTCTATAAGTTAGGAGAGGAGCGTTCTCTTCTGGAAATTAGGGGTCATCGGTGGGCGAGGCAGTGGCCCGGAGAATGAGTGCGCGAGCAGCAGCGTGCGCCGCCTCATTGCCTGCAAGGAACTGATGTCCAGGATTCCAGAACGCGAAGAGGGGTAACCTACTCGTGGACAAGATTTAAGAATTTTGGCAGCTAGGGGTGTGATTCATCCCACTTGAAAATTTCGGCAAGCTTCTTTGGAGTCTGGAAATATAATTTGTGAACTGTCGTGTGATACAGCCACAGCTATCGCCACCTCTTCAGCATGGGTAGCATTGGTTGCGCAAAAGGAGAGATCATTGACCTGCCTGTCTTGGTGGACCACGGCAGCCGTATACCAACCCCTGCGGTAAAAACCGGCGATGTCCGTGCAAAATACGTTTTGTTTAGAGCCTAATCGGCGCTGGAGAGCAAGAGTCCGCGCCTCTCGATGGCCAGCATGCGACTCACGTGACATATTGGTGGGAGAGGTCTAACATGAATCGCGCATTTACAACGTTCGGGCACTCGCACCCACTCCTCTGCGTGGAATTTCTGCCAAATGTGTTTAGGAGTCATCTGTCTGACGGGGTCTGCGCCAGGCGCGTGTATTCATTTTTTAGGTGGACCTCCCGGAGCTGCTGATAGGTGTTTACTACTCTCAATTCAAGAGGTTTTGCAATGGAAGTAATTATCCGGAGATCTTGGGCTCACTTGACAATTTTGCAAAGGGTGACCTTCAAAGAATCTTCTTCGTGCTTGCGTAAGCGCAGGTACGGAGTCGCATACAAGATGCGATTAGTGACAAAAGCATGTGCGAGATGAAGTGCATCCTAGCTTTTGAGTCCTCCCCGCTTGTTGGGGACTCGGCGGACCCTGCAGCCTACCTGTTCTCCAAACTTATGCAGGTTGTGAAGTGTTGTCTCGACTCTGTAGTGTTTGTGAATGTGGAGTCCACGGAGGCAGATCTCCTGTGCCTCAGTATTAGGTTCACTATGCAGGGATCGGTTAATGAACAAAGTGCAGTTCACAGACGGCCGAAGGTCACGAATTCTGACTTCTGTGAGGAACACTGGAGGCCGCAGTATGCCGCATATTCGTCCACTATATGAGCTGCTATTTGCAGGTTGTCCTTCATGCTGCCCAGGATATCCCTCTGAAACATATCTCTGAAATATCCTTATCCTGTTACGCCAAAGACGAAAGTGTTCATGACAAACATTCATAACAAACTTGAGGGTCAAGGCTGATATCCAACCACTTGTACAACGCAGACTGGTTTCTAGACTAAAATTTTTATACCTCCTTTATCAGGGATCTTGCGGAATACCCCAAGCGACATATATTCGTGCGCCATTCAGGCATTCAACTCGGACGAATCATACCACAACAATACGCTAAGAACTCGGTCATAATAACACTTTGAAATATTCTTTATTTCCACGCACCACTTCCCATTGGAATGCACTGCCTGCTGATGTTGTAAAATGTTCAACTGTCGATGAATTCATTAGCACCGTTCAGAAGTTAAATTTAAATTGTAAAAGAATTGATATCATTTATTATTCGATAAGCTACCTCTTCAACATGCACAATTATAATTCTGTTTGCTGCTTGTGTGTACCTTATTTACTACATAATGTTGACATTCCTTGTCATTTGTATGTGCTAATACTTATGGCTCTATATAGATGTTTTTTTTCTTTTTTTCAACCCACTTCTGCATAGGCCCGAGAAGGGCATGCAATATTGTAAAATAAAAAATAAATAAATAAACAAATAAATAAATGTATCTCAATATCTGTATCTTAGGCTTCCAACACCTGTATTTCGATATCTGCATTAGGCAGTCCTTTTGCGGGTATCTCAGCCAAGCCCTGGTATCAGTACACAATATTTGCAACCCATTTGACAAAGTAAGACTTCTGTTTCTTGTTGCATTGAGAGTCTTTAGAGGTTCGGTTGCTAATTTTACTAAATAATCTGGTGAGCTTGTACGCCCAGTTAAAGCTAATCTTATTGACACACGGTGGCATATACGCCCGAAGTTACGAGGCACTTTGTGCGAAAGAGATAGCTGTGGCTTTCTGGTGGCCCTTTTAATGCACATCCTTGGTTCTTCCTATTGCAGTGGTCTTAGTAGACTCAATGATTTTCAATATCTTTTGAGCGACGCCACACTAGCACGTGGCGAGCGACTTTAATCAATCTTTTGGAATCGAGATGGCGAAAGCGTCGTGACGGAGCGTGCATCTTCAGTTACACAAGCGCACCTTTCAACGCTGATCCTCGTGCAGAACAAACCAGCCTCTCCATATTGGGCTGGGCGTGCTCCTCCTGGGTGCACTACGTGAACTGCTGCAATGTGCCGCCCCGCATAGCAAATGAAATACCTAGAGCTACTGTGTGCGCAACATTTTGCAGTAATTCTACAAACACCTTGGACGACACGAAAATTTTCAGTCTAACGCAAAAATATACGCTGCACGCGGAAATCATTGGGCGGCAGCGGCCATTCGCCTTCCAAGCCGCATTTCTAGCCTGAGTGAAGACGACATACCGTGTTACTATCGCCTAAACTGGAATATGTCTGTGCGTTTTTTCGAAAGTATATAAGTGATTTTAATCGTGAACTGTGCGGTAAGCACCGGGATTGTGAATGTGGGGCTAGTGTCGCCATGAGCTCACAAACTCTTTTCGTCGCTCTATCAGTCTCGTTTTGTGTCACGGGTGTGTTCGCTACGTAAGGAGATGGGTGTGCTCGGTGACTTCATTCAGGGCACCATTTTCTTGGACACTAGGTGAATCTTTCGTGGTTGCGCCAACTCTAAAATCAGCTGAATGCCCATTCGGTGCTCACAATGCTCGATTGCGTCCACTGACTTATCGTTCAATCATACCTTGGTTTTACACCTTACTTGCTCTTCACCTTATTTATATGTGTGATAAGAGTGAGTTACGCGTGTGGGCTAAGTGGAAGTTGTGCATGGCGTATTTTTGTCTTTGAACTTTGAACATTATTTATTCCAACATACCATCATTTGGGATGCTGAGGGCCGGGGTCAAAAAGCTGATTGATTGATTGATATGTGGGGTTTAACGTCCCAAAACCACCATTTGATTATGAGAGATGCCGTAGTGGAGGGCTCCGGAAATTTCGACCACCTGGGGTTCTTTAATGTGCACCCAAATCTGAGCACACGGGCCTACAACATTTCCACCTCCATCGAAAATGCAGCCGCCACCGCCGGAATTCAAACCCGCGACCTGCGGGTCAGCAGCCGAGTACTTTAGCCACTAGACCACCGCGGCGGGATTGGGGTCAAAAAGCCTCTTCAAGGGCTTGACAAGAACCACGACCCCGTACAAAGTGGCAGGGATAGGCGAGTGTACGTTATAGTATAAATAAACCAGACGACACTATGTTGCTCAATTAAAACTGTAAAGGAATGCATATTAGTACTGCAAAGGAATGCGTAAACATTTACATATAAACATATATAGACATATAAGCAAGTAAAAACAGATTGAAAAATAAACCTTTAAAACAATGTACCAACTTCAATTTTGATAATTACATAGAAGCTCAATGGTAGTGTACAAATGAAAAAAGAAATACAATGGCATTACACAGGTAGGAGAAAAACGCATCTCTAGCAATATTTTCATAGTGTTACTTGATTCAGAAGGAACGGCGATAGAAAGCGCAGCATCTTTTTGCCGTAGTTCGTGCGCGTGCGTGGAAGAAACCACGTGTCAACATGACGAGTGTTATAAAAAAGTTTCCGCCGGTTTATGTGAGCAAGTGTGCCCAAAAAATTATCACGTTTCAGTCCTGCGTAATAGCGTTTCATAAGACTTGTTCGATAGTAATCTGGTAGGGTTAATAAGTTCATTTCTTCAAAAAGCGGCGACGTGTGACTTCCATACGGAACATCTGCAATGGCGCGAACTGCCTTTTTCTGTATGACATGTAAATTGTGAATGTTCGTTAATGTTGTTGTGCCCCAAACCAGATGAGAATAATTTATGTGTTATAATACCAATGATTTGTAGATGAGAAGTTTAACTTTTTTAGGAAGCAGGAAAGCACCCTAGGCAAGATTCCAGTTATTCTGGATAAACTTGAGGACAGCTTTCAATTGTGGGAATTTTATGACATACGTTCATCAAAGATTACACCTAGACTTTTACACTGGGTACTATCTGAAGTTCCGAGGTGGCGAGCATAAACGGGGTATGCAAAGATGGTGGTTTATTTTTAGGCCTAAAGTGAACAGCTCTCGTTTTTGAAGAGTTTAATTTTAAAGAATTTTTGCATTTTCAGGAAGCTAGTTTGTTAATACCTGGTGTGTGTCATAGATTAAATCTTTATAGCGTTGAGCAGTGAGATGTAAGGTTGTGTCATCTGCGTATATAACATACTTTACAGATGCGTCAATGTTTACGATATCATTATTATATACGCATATTAAAAGGGGTCCCAGGATACTGCCTTAGACACACCTGCTGAAATTGCTTGTAAATTTGAGGTGTGATCGTTGTTGACCACCATCTGCTGACGATACTTTAAGTAAGATTCAATTAAATTCAGAAAGACACGTCGGAAGCTTTAGTGATTCCATTTCTGTAAAAGTGTGACATGCTTTATAGTATCGAACGCCTTTAAGTAATCTATAAAGATACCTAGTGTGTGTAGCTGACGTTCAAAAGCATCTAATATGAATCTCAGTTGTGCGGCCTTTCATAAATACAAATTGCGATGAAGTGATGATATGGTGTTTATCTAAAAAGCAAATCATACGTTTCTGAATCCGTGTTTTTAAATATTTTGATATTACTGGCAGTATAGATATAGGCCGGTAGTTGTTAAGCGAGTTCTTATCACCTGCCTTGTACAACACGATTACTTTCGCCACTTGCAGTTTCTGTGGAAAGATTCCAGTTGAAAGTACCAGGTTGAAGATATGTACTAGTAATTCAGAAATGAGGTCCAGCACGTGTTTACTGGGTCTAACCTGAATATCATATACGTCAAAACATGTGCTGTTCTTTACAGACGAGAAAAGTTGAGCAATTTCGCTGGCTACTGTCGGCGCCAAAAACACGCTCTCAGGAGTACTGTCTGATAAATACGTAGTACAATCGGGCTTGTGCGCTTTTTTGTTAAGGACACAAAATATTCATTGAACACGTTAGCTAAGTCAGCATTGCGAATAGTGCCATCGTTCACCACAAGCTCAGTGGACCGAAAGTGGTTACCTTTATGGCCAAGGAACTCATTCAGTCTTGACCAAGCTAGCGCCGATTTGTTCATTACTTCATTGTTGAAGGTGCTGTTTAGGTACTTTCGCTTACTGTTAACTTTGTTTCTTTGGTCTTTGAAACGTTTTAGCGTCTCTTCATTGTTATTTTTTGAAATAGTGTTCGAATAGTTTATTTTTACGTTTTATTTCCTTGATGCAAGATTTAGTAACCCAAGGTTTCTTAGCTCTGCGTGCAGGCTTCTTTTATTTGTACGGAAGGCATTGCTTATAAATTTTTGTTAGTTTTTCGTGGAAACAGTTGTAGGCATGATCAGGTTCCTGCTAACGAATAACGTCTGACCAATCAGTCAACGATATCTGTCTGCGAAATGCAGATAGTGTGTGCTCATTAATATTTTGATGAACTAATAATTGCTTTTATTGTGACTGAGAATGACACGCTGTTTCGTTTGTAACCATAAATATGGGAAGATGGTCACTAATGGGTGGACTCAGTACGCCAGATAAAGAGTTTGTAGCTTCTATGTTAGTAATGAACATGTCGAGTGATATACCGTTATTTTGTTCAATACGAGTCGGAATGGTGATAACGTTAGCAAAGCCATTGGATTCAACTATGTGGCACAGCTCAAACTGCGACTGTTATGATTTAGAATGGTCGATATTCAAATCACCTGTAAGGACTAGCTTACAACCAGTGCTACCAGCCCAACCTAAATATGAATCTAAGTATTCCAGGAAATTGTCTGCCACTAGGAGAGCGATATAAAACACTAATAATGGAATGGTTACTTTGTACAGTCAGAATTTCATAATCATCAGTGATGCGGGAAAATTCTTCAATCAAATAAAGTTTATGTAATTCTTAGCCATTTGGAACGCCAGCAGCCCAACGTACCGGACCATTCACGTGCATTAGCTTCCATATTATTCTAGTCGTGAGTGCGTCTTCACTTCGTAACTTACCTGACAAAAATGTAGCTGATTAAAAAAGACCGAGAGCACTCAAGTGACGGGAGATGAAGCGTGTTCTTGATAAAACTTATCCTTGGGCAAGTTGGTTATTCGTCATATTGTAAGAATTTAGCGCAACCTTGACTCTCGCAAGTACTCACACAAGCACTCTGACATCCACCTAATAACGCACACGACGCGCTGCGCTCACTTCGAACTGTTTATTGCTCTGATATGACCTTCTTATATATGTACAGATGAATGCGCAAAGGCAATAATTAACAGAGCTGCTCCTGTGGAAAGCCAACAGCACGTGAGGTATATAGCGCCGCCATACAATAAGGAACTAGTAAAAAAAGCCAAACACGAAAAGAAGATAAACCAGCTAGAATCACTAAAGCCTTGCCTCGAGAAAAGATATTTCTTTTTGATGCAACACCAAAGACGACTCGCTGACACAGATATCCTTTTTTTCATTAAAATATGCATCCAACAGCAGACAAACTCGAGCTTCTTCAAAGAACCTTCGTATCAGTAAATTGTGGTTCACACCCACATGAAGCAATATGTGACAGAAGATGTGCCTACGTATCTTCGTTTTTCTTGACGTTTAGCGCATGCTCCATAAGCCGGTCATTGAGGCATCTCTTGGTAATGCCAAAGTACACGTTACCACAGGGTAAAAGAATGGAGCATACAACTCCCATGGATCATTTAACGAAGGCGTTCTCATGTTTTTTCAGGCAACCGCGTCTCTTGTCATTGCAAATGCGCGGACGCAACTTGGTGAGCTTATCTATGGCAAAAATACCACAGCCACGCCAAGCCTAGCAGCAAGCTTCTTAATGTTACGGGAGAGCCTGTGCACGTGCGGCATCAGTTGAAGCTTGGAACCCAATGGATCCCAAGCAGCTCCATTCCTTGGTGTTCCACGTTTCATCTTCAGCAGTAGTGACTCAGCGACCGTGTTTATGACCGACGAAGGGAAGATTGCCGTAGTCAATCGGCTGGTCTGATCATAAAAACTTGTACGCATGCGGTGTGGGCACGACTTAGTCAACGAGGATTCTAGGCAAAGTGAAGCAATTCATCTTTTAACTATTTAAAGTGTGCAAAATCATATGGCAACAGCCCCTTTTTCACTCGAGAATGGTAATAATAACAAAAGTGTTCGCTATCCCACAGTAACTTGAGTTATAAAAACTGTAGACAAGTGTCTGTGGGTGCTCCGGTAGAGAACCTCAGTCCGCGTCCATAATCTTCAAAAACACTAAGCACATCCTCACAATAAGAACGGTTAACTTCGTGTGAGACCTCTTTAACACACACGCTCATTGAAGTACAGCCATCTTCTTGAAAATCTAAAAATTGATTGGGGGTTATATAGGGCGCCTGTTTGTCTAAAAGAATTGAAAATCGGCAAGATATCTAAAAATCTTCAAAACATTTCCCGCCCTAAAAATTATCTAACGTCTCATCTATATATGCTAAAAATATCACAGAGAACTGGGGTGACACAGGAACCTCTACAGATTCCTTGCTGTTGTAGAGAAGATAGGTCTTTTTGTTAAAAGTAATAAAAGTGACCTTAAAATAAAATTCTAAAAGTGCTAAAAATTCCTCTACTGAAACGCCTGCATTGTTCATAAAAAACGGCACCATTATCTGCTATGCACTTTTTGACCGAGGTCAAAAGTTTATCGTGAGGAATAGAATAGTCTTCAACATCTACTGAAAGTCTTCAACATCTACTGAAAAACAAAAAAAAAATCTGCTGGTTAGTCCTTATGAAATCAGTGACATCACTAAAGTTTTGGTGCGGAAAGGGTAACTAACATAAAGCGTCTTTAGTTTGCTCAAAAAGAATTTACTCACGTTGCCCTGCCATGAACCATTTTCACTAACAATGGTTCTGAAAGATATGTCCACTTTGTGGGTTTTGGGGAAAAAAAAGAGGTTCAAGGTAATGTTTTGCTGCTTGCTAGGGTCCTAGCTAGCGTAAGTAGACCTACTTAGCTACAGAACGCAGTGAATTTTGATTTAACGCGCACAGCATGCTTTTTAAAAGGTTAAAAGTTCTACAGTGCTAAGCGCTTTCTCATTGTATAAACTCTGAGCAAAACAACAAAACCACCCTCCTTGTCAGCTTGTACTGACATCCAATTCTGCTTCTTGAAAAAAGACACCCCGCTATTCAGTCTTCTGCTACAGCTATTCTCCGGAACTTGGGCAGTACTCCTGGTGATGCAGTCCATACCGTCTTGCAGGCACCTTCCTCGATCCTGGTTGGCCTTGGATGATAGATCCCTGTTCAGGCCGACCAGGTCATGCGCGGAGATACTTGGCGTGCATGCATACTTAGGTTCTGTTTGCAGTAGCTTTTCAATGTCTTTAGGCAGCACTTCACCCCCGAGAACAGCGAGGTTCTGACATTGTTCTGTTCTTCGCTTACCTTGAAGCCTAAGTAGGGGGGTCAACACGTCCCCTTACTTAGCCTTCAAGTACGCACATCTTGTGTCAGATATTGTGGCATGTAGGTGTGAACCATGATTCTTTTATATTAAGGTTCTTGAAAGAAGCTCGAATTTATATGCACATTTGCTGTTTGAAGCATAATTTATAGAAAAAAGATAAGGATATCTGTGTCAGTGAGTCGTATTTGGTGTTGAACCAACAGGAAATATCTTTTATTGAGGCAAGGATTTAGTTAATATAGCTTGCTTATCTGCTTTTCGTGATTGCATTTTTTTACTAATTCCTTATTGTATGGCGGCGCTATATACTTCAGGTGTTGTTCAGTTCAGGCTGTCAAGGTGGATGGACGTGTTTTTTGAGCGCTCCGGATCGACTGCGCAGATAAGTGTGTTTGCATGTTTTGAGCTTGTCTCTATAATTATAAGGCAGCGGTTGAAATCTTCGTAGCACTTATTTTATGGTACGGCTTTTTCGGGGGCCAGTCACCAGGTATTTATTAGTTAGTGCGGGTGTGTGTGTTTGAATTTTTTTGTTGTTGTTTTTTTTTCTTTTGCCACCCCGTTGGGGAGGTGCGCGTACATTGAACACGCAAATTTTTGTAGTAGAGCTTGGACTTTCTTTTTTTTTCGTAGTGCAGGGCTCGAGTTTAGTAATTATTGAGTATAGGGACAATTATTGTCAGAAAGGCATGGTTAAAAAGAGTGTAAAGTGTTCAGGATGTGGAGTGGGTTTGAAAGTGGACCCAAGCGTAGAAGCGGATGGAGAAGAGGCTGACGCGAAGTGTAGGCAATGTGAGGTCGAGGAAAAAATGGAGAAAATGATGGTTGCCCAGAGTGAACTGCTGATGAGAATCGCCAAACTCGAGACTGCATTGGCGACAGAGCAAGAAAAAACGAGGGCAATGGGAGAAAGACTGAAGTCCGCCGAGGAAGTGCTAGCGAAGCTGAACAAAGAAGCGACCTACCGAGAGAACAGTAGGGAACCGGCAACCAGAACGGTGGAAAACGAAAAGCAAGCAAGCTTGGAAAAAACAGGTTTAGCCGGTTCAACTGTCGCAAGGCCCAGCTTCAGCGAGGTAGTGGGGCAGGAAGGGAACAAAAGAGCCGGCGTCACAGGTGCAAGTAGCCCCCAGGTGCAGAACGCTCCAGCGGAAAAGTCACAGCATGTGATAACCGCCGGGGACTCAAATTTAAATCGATGCACAGAAGCCATCAAAGAGAGGGTAAGAGGTGACAAGAGGGTTGCAGTAGGGGCGTTCCCAGGACGCAAGCTGGAAGCAGTCATGAAGCAAGCGAGCGCAAAGCTCAAAACGACAGCTGATAGACGCCACCTCGTGATAATTTCAGGCGGTTTAAACGATGTCCTAAATGAAGATGCAGCAGGACTAGCAGCCACACTGGCGAAAGGCGTCGATGACATGCGCGCCACTTCTCCTAAATTGCAGGTAGTGATATGCACGATACCGGAGGTACCGGTGCGTGATAGAAACCTGCAAAGAGCAGTGGTCAACGCAAACCAAGAGATATGGCGGATGAGTCGAGAGAAAGGCTTTGAGGTGGTGGAAATAAACAGAGAGGTGCATAGGTGGGGGGGTTTTCAACGAGACAGAATTCACTTCGATGGGCGGCTAGGTCATGAGGTGGGTTGGCGACTTGCAGGACGCGCAGTAGCTTTTTTGGGGGGCAAGCGAGCCCTTCGGGGTGCAAGATAGCTAGTAACGAAGAAAAGAACCAGGGAGACTCTTCGACAGGTGGTATGGACAGATACGATTCCAAAGTGGCACCAATATCCAAGGTACGTAGAGTCCGGGGCATAAATAGACGTAGCCACGAGCGCCGAGCCAATTCAGACATAGGGTATATTAACATGCAGGGTGGTAGGAACAGGCTGAAGTGGGAAGAGATAGAAGAACAGCTAAGGGAAGAGAGGCCGATGGTATACGGTTTTGTAGAAACACATCTCAGGGACATGGAACAACCTCCGAACAATCCGGACTACGCGTGGGAGTATTGTAATAGAACAGAAGGCAGCAGAAAGGGGGGTGGTATTGGGGCATTCATTCATAAATGTACAGACTGGCAAAGGGTCAAGCAGGAGTGCAAGGAACATTTATGGCTAAAAGGGAAAGTGGCAGGTCAAATGACACTCCTTGGTTTCGTGTACTTGTGGACGGGAGCAAAGGCCAGAGAGGAAAACCAGGCAATGGTAGAGTGTATATCAAAGGACATTCAGGAGTTAGGAAGAGAGTGCGAGATAATTATACTAGGAGACATGAATGCGCACATAGAAGATATAGATGGGTATACCGACCCGACAGGCAAAATGATCATGGATATGTGTGAAAGGCTTGATTTGATCATTTGCAACAGTACCGTGAAGTGTGAAGGGCAAATAACATGGGAGGTAGGAAGGCTTCAGTCGTCGATAGATTATGCACTGATGTCACATAGGATGTATGATAAGCTCAGGGAAATGCACATAGATGAAGGTGGCTCCAGAAGTCTGGGTAGCGATCACAAACGTATCAAGCTAAGTTTTGGAAGAGCAGTGAAAGTGGGAAGGAGACAAGATGAGCAACTACAGGAAAACTTTTATCCAGAAAGGCAAATTGAAATAGCCACTAAACAAATTGAGAAAGTAATCACGGAGGATAATAAGACAGTGTGGACATACACGAATCTAATTAGACTCTTTGAGATAGAGCTTGCTAAGACGCGTGACAAGTCACCCCGGAAAAGAAGACACAAACCCAAAAGTTGGTGGGATGAGGAAGTTCAGAGAGCCATAGCAAAACGTCAAGAAGCCTCTAGGGAACACAGACATGATAAGCAGCGGGGTGAACCGACAGATGATGTGGAAAGAAAATGGGCAACCTTTCTAAGCTGTAGAAGGGATGCATCCCTTCTGATCAATGAAAAGATTAGAAGGAAGGGAGCTCAGTGGCTGGCAGAAGTACATAAAAAAGATAGAAAGGCAGCTGCGAAATTTTGGAACCATCTAAACTCCCTACGAAATGAGACGAGCCTAGAGCAGAACTTTATAACTACAGCCCAAGGTGCTAGGCTAGAAGGGGACGAAGCTATTGAATATATAAGAACAAGGGTGACAGAAAAATTTCAACAAAGAAGTACTTTATGCACCACAATAGACAAAGACGAATCAAGTGGTGCAATGGCTCCATTTTCACAACAAGAGTGGGAAAGGGCCGAGAAAAGGGTTCCTAGTAGTACATCAACAGGCCCAGATGGCGTTCCAATTAGGCTGATAAAAACATTAGGTCCGAAGTCTAAGCAGGCTCTGAGAGAGGCAGTGAGTACAATAATAATCGATGGTGAAGTTCCCGATGGATGGAAACTTAGCAGGATGAGCATGATCTATGAAGGAAAGGGGGACAAAGCTGACATAAACAACTACCGTCCTATAACAGTGACATCAGTGGTCTACAGGCTGGCGATGCAGATTATAAAGGAAAGACTGCAGGCGTGAATAGAGGATGAGGGGGTGCTGGGGGAACTGCAGAATGGGTTTCGGAAACACAGGAGGTTGGAAGACAATCTGTTCTCACTGACGCAGTTCATCGAAATAGCAGAAAAAGAACACAGGCCCCTGTGGCTAGCATTTTTGGATATCAAGGGAGCGTACGATAGCGTGGTTCAAGAAGAATTGTGGGGAATACTGGACACACTAGGCGTGGAACATATAGTCAATAATCTTTTAAAGGGTGTCTATAAAGGTAACAAGGTAGTTATAAAGTGGGAAAAACAGGTATCCAAGCCTGCAGAGGTAAAACGGGGGCTTAGGCAGGGGTGCCCCCTGTCAACTTTATTATTCATGATGTACCTACAAGGATTAGAGGCAAAATTAGAGGGAAGTAGACTGGGCTTCAACCTCTCTTTAGTAAAACAAGGAAAACTTATTGATCAGGCACTACCAGCATTAATGTACGCAGATGATATAGTGCTAATGGCCAACAACAAGGAAGATTTGCAGAGATTGATGGACATCTGCGGTAATGAGGGAAATAGGTTAGATTTTAGATTCAGTAGGGAAAAATCAGCAGTCATGATTTTCAATGACAACGAAGGTAGTGAGCTTAGAATACAGGAGGTCACGCTAGAGATAACAGATAAATACAAATATTTGGGCGTATGGATAAGCAATGGGACCGAGTATCTGAGGGAACACGAAATATACGTGACGACTAAAGGTAACAGGAATGCAGCAGTCATGAAAAATAGGGCACTGTGGAATTACAATAGGTATGATGTTGTGAGAGGAATATGGAAAGGGGTCATGGTTCCTGGGCTGACGTTCGACAATGCGGTCTTGTGCATGAAATCAGAAGTTCAAGCAAGATTAGAAATTAAGCAACGTGGAATAGGTAGGCTTGCTTTAGGAGCTCACGGGAATACACCAAATCAGGGAGTACAAGGTGATATGGGATGGACATCATTTGAGGGCAGGGAAGCTAGCAGCAAGATAAAATTTGAGAAGCGATTGGGAGAAATGGGGGAAGAGCGTTGGGCTAGGAAGGTTTTCAGCTACTTGTACATGAAGAATGTCGATACAAAATGGAGGAAGCGAACCAGGAAGTTGACTGGTAAATACTTAGAAAACAGCAGGTGGCCAAACCAAAAATAACTATCGGTCAAGAAGAAAGTGAAGGAAACGGAGACTGACACGTGGAGAATGGGCATGATTAAGAAGTCCGCACTAGAGATCTATCGAACTTTTAAGCAGGAAATTGCCAAGGAAAGAATCTATGATAATACTCGGGGTAGTTCTTTTCTGTTTGAGGCCAGGACGGGAGTACTGCGAACCAAGACATATCGGGCCAAATACGAAGGGGTAGACACAGTATGCAGTGCGTGTGGAGAGGAAGAAGAAACTGCCGAACACTTGATAATGTTCTGTAAAGGGCTTCACCCTATAGTTCAGGATGATGGCGCAGAGTTTTTCAAAGCACTGGGATTTAGGGACAGCGAGGGCAAAATAGACTTTAAGCGGGTAGACTTAACTAGAAGAAGGTTATCTGATTGGTGGCTAAAGTCAAGGCACGAGTGAAAATTAAACCCTTCACTGCGAAGTACGAATCCTCAACTTCATTATTTAAAGGAAAAAAAAAGATAGATGTAATGGTTAGTTCACTAAGTATCACGGCTAGGTGGCGTTAGCCGCCGCCCGATCTAAAGGGTACGGCCACATCCATCCATCCATCCATCGTTGTTGGCTTTCCACAGGCGCAGCTCTGTTAATTATTGCCTTTGCGCATTTATCTGTACGCATATGAGAATGTCATGTCGGAGCATGAAAAATTTGGTAGTGAGTGCTGCGTGTCGTGTGTGTTACTCGGGTGGATGAGTGCTTGTGTGAGTGCTCGTGTGAGTGTTCGCTAGAGTCAAGGTTGCGCTAATTTCTCACAATTTGGCGTGTTCTTCAGATTTCGCGGTGTTCCGCGATAACGTCGGCAGCGCGTGAGCAGCAGGGGGCAGTTAAACATATTGTTTTTCGTCTTGAACGCTCTTTACAGTGTTCTACGCAGAACATTTCTTATTGATTGATATGTGGGGTTTAAGATCCCAAAACCACCATATGTTTATGAGAGACGCCGTAGTGGAGCGCTTTGGAAAATTCGACCACCTGGGGTTCTTTAACGTGCACCGAAATCTGAGTACATTAGCCTACAGCATTTTACGCCTCCACCGAAAATGCAGCCGCCGCAGCCGGGATTCGAAGTCGTGACCTGCGGGTCAGCAGCTGAGTACGTTAGCCGACACTAGACCACCATGGCGGAGCATTGGTCAGAAACAGCATAGACCATATATTTTTATAGTGATTGTAAAGGGGCCCTGAAACACTTTCTGTAAGCGACGGTTTGATGTTGCGTGAGCCTATTGTGCCATCTTGTAGTCATCGAGTTTCCCACTGCGTCGGTATGCCCGTTTTGCTCGTCTTCTGATTGCTCTTGAAAGGGCCCTGAAACACTTTTTTGAGTAACCATGCAATCAATTTACTGCATGAGCTTATTGCCTCACAATTTCAACGTCGTAAAAGTTAAAGAATCTGTCCAGTACGAGCGGAGTTACAAAGATTTCTCACACGCTGCAATCACATTTTCTCTTCTTTCCTCCCTACGAAAGTCGTGGAAGCTACGCAGGGAGGAATGGGAGAACTAACAAAATACGTCATGTGCGCATCGTGACCTTGAGCACTATTTTCTTTCTTTTTTTCTACGAATCCGCGACTTTTTTCAGTGCCATCACGAAGGCACGCGTGGACATGTGACGGCCTCCCGCGACAATTTCCGTAATGACCGAGCACGCCACCTTCAAATCAGCAAATGGCTGATATTGATGCATAACAGCCGCAGCAGCCTTGCCGCATGAAAGAGAAAGATGACGACCGTTGCTGGATGTTGATGAACTGGCACCATCTTGTTCTCTGAGCTCTGTGCATCGCATATAGCTTAACAAATTAAGTTACTCTTAACGTTATTGGTGGATGTAGACGACTCCCGTACTTCGATGAAAACGCGCAGCGCTCGCAACGCCGGAGACTCTTCGGCTACTTCAACTGCCAGTACTTCATCACCACTAGCCTCTTTAGCCGAGTTGACAACCTACATCACCCTGCCAACTCTTCGAGATCCTGGTACTTTCTCCACTGACCGTACCATCGACGTTGACTCCTGGCTGTGCGTCAGTGCGTCAGTACCCACCGCTGGGATCGTACGCTCATGCTCACGAGTGTTCTCCTTTACCTCGAGGATACGCCGCGGACATGGTTGAAAAGAAATGAAGCCGAAATCACTAGCTGAAATCTCTTCAAAACGAAGATCCGTAATCTTTTTGGCGGTTAATATGGTTGTCAGCTCACTGCCAAAAAGACTCTCGCCACTCGTGCCCAGACGTCTACTGAATCGCACGTCTCATACAATCTTGATGTCTTGGGCTTTTTAGCAAGGTCATTCAGAACGTGTCGGAAGACGAGACAGTTAATCACGTTTTCTAAGGTATTCGTAACGATGCCTTCAGCCTGCTGGTTTTTAATAATGTCACGAGCATCTACACGATTCTGAAAGAATGTCGCTGTCTAGGATATGCTAAAGCCCGCCGCGTTGCCCACGGCATCACGCGCCTGCCGAACACAGCGACTACTTCCATATGCGATGACGCTTTCTAACAAGATCCCTGATGTGACAACCTCACCCGCATCATTCGTCGCGAGGTCGAGGCAGATCAACCAGTATTCACTCCATTCCCAACGCCTCATCCTTCAGCGACCACAATCTATCGATACAAGCCGTCGTTCGTCAAGACTCATCGAACGTCGGCCTACATCCTGTTCAACCAGTCTGCTCTGCCGAACCTGTTTACCGTCGTTCCTGCACTCCTCACTCTTGTTCCAACTACTCTTGACAACGCAATTTGTCTAAATGGCGTACACTGGATGACAAGCCCATGTGCTTCAACTGCCGACGCGTCGGTCATATCGCTTGCCTCTGCCGCAATCACTGGGCTCCGCCGGCACACTATCGCCCCCGACCGGAAAACTAGTCAGCGCACCTTCTAGAGGTGGAGCTGCGTTGACTACGACCTCTGCGAGAAATCCTCGTGTAACATGGCCGACTACCTGAAATCCTTTGAATGTCACTTTAGACAATGTACCTGTGCGCGCGTCGATCGATACCGGCGCGCATGTGTCCATCATGAGTGCAGCTCTTGTCACACCCACTTTGTCACAAGCTGGTCGAGTCGCCAACGGGGGACTGCCGCCATCATTGGCATGTGCACTGCCCGTTTGACTACTGCCGGTGGACGAACTGCTGTTGTTTGCACCGTTGTCGAAAATTGCCCTCATGCCCTAATTCTAGGCATAGACTTTCTAACCACTCACTCTGCTCAGCTGGTTGCCTTGACCTTGCGATGCCTCTACTTTCCGATACGACCGACCCACTTCATACCATCTTTTCCGCATCAATTTTATACGCCTTACACCTCACTGTATTACACACACTGACCTCTCGTCTACGCTACCTGTACGTGACGGCGATTACATGGTTGCACCAATTCATACCGTGATGCTTACACATGGTGTCGCTATTCGGCACACAATTTTGACAATTGTTGGAAGCCGCACATGCCGTCGTATTGTCAATTTTGCCCTCACTGTCCAAAATTCTTCCTCGAGGTATCTCCCTTGCCGAAATTACTGCCCTACAAGACCATACAGTTGAGCTCTTCAGAGTGGATGATTCTTGAAGCTCAGACCGTGATACAACTATATCACGTTGATCGGGTGTCGACGTTGACCGCAAGGTACCATCAGACCTCCCTCCTGATCAAGCGGAAGCCCTCCATCACGTCGTGAAGTTTTATCTTGAAATTTTAGACTTCGCCAGCACGTCCTTAAACCGAACTAGTGTTGTTATTCATCGCATCAATACTGGTGACGCGAGTTCCATTCACCGACGTCCATACCTTGTTTCCGCGTCCTAGCGTACAGTCATAGAACAGGAAGATAAAACTGATCAGATAAAATGATTAAACGTGGTTGTTCACTGTAGATTATTGGCATCTGAACAAACTTACGAAAAAAGATGTTTACCCGTTGCCTAGAATCGATGATCCCTTGGACTGCCTTTACGGTGCTACTCATTTTTCCACTATCGACCTTCGATCTGGCTATTGGCAGATTGCTATTGATGAGTCGGACTGTGAGAAGACCGCATCCGTCACTCCTGATGGTGTCCAATATTTTAAAGTTATTCCCTTCGGTCTTTGTAATGCGCCGGCCACATTCGAAAAAATTATAGACTCATTGCTCTGAGGGTTCAAATGGTCAACCTACTTATGTTATTTAGACGACGTTCACGTTTTCTCGCCCTCATTCGACTCCCATCTCGATGGTCTATCAGCGATTCTTGAAGTTTTTCGTCGAGCCGGACTTCAATTGAACTCTTCAAAATGCCACTTTGCTCGTAGTCAAATACCCGTACTTGGCCACCTCATAAAGGGTGCTTACCAGCGCAAACGACAGGGCAGGAGGGGACCTCGTCAATGCCGCAGGAGTCCTCCCGGATACCGAGAAAATTTGTGCCGCCATAGACTTTCCTGTTCCGAAGTCCACAAAGGACGTTTGCAGTTTTGTAGGATTGTGTTTCAATTTCCGACGCTTTGGTAAGTACTTCACAATCATTGCACGCACACTCACAAATCTCCGCAAGAAGGACGTCCTGCTTTCCTGGGGCGCTAATCAAGCCTCATATTTTTCTCAGCTCACAACCCTCCTTAACTCATCACCAATTTTAGCTCATTTCGATCCATCAGCTTCAACAGAGGTTCGCACTCACGCCAGTGGGCACGACATAAGAGCAATGCTATTGCAGCACCAACGCGGCCATGACCATGTTATAGCTTGTGCAAGCCGACTGCTATCTACCACTGAGCGCTAGTATTCAACCACGCACTGCGAGTGCCTCGCTCTTGTGCGGGCCGTCGCCAAGCTTCGCCCATACTTATACCGGTGTCCTTTCCAAGTAGTCACCGATCACCACGTGCTCTGCTGGCTGGCCTCAATCAAGGATCCCACAGGATGCCTCGCTCGTTGGGCCCTAAGTTTACAAGAATACACATTCGCCGTGACGTACAAGACAGGGCGGTTGCGTCAAGATTCAGATTGTTTATCCCGCTACCCTGTGGAAGAAGCCACCCAAACTGACACCTTTCGAGACCTTCTGTGGCTGACGCAGCTATTCAACCTTAGCCATGAACTACGCAGGGAAGCTTCTCTGTGAGTCATCATTAAAAAGCTTGAGTTAATGCCTCCCGATGTATCTCTACAAATTTTCCTGGTCAAAGACGGGATCCTGTATCGCCGTAACCTTGATCCTTAAGGCCGTGACTTACTCCCCGTCATACCAGCACATTTTCGTGGAGCTGTCTTCAACCAACTTCATGACGCTCCTTGAGCGGGCGACTTGGGTGTTTCTCGCACATATGACCATGTACGTCATCGTTTCTTTTGGCCTGGTCTTGCCCGTTCTGTTTGAAGCTACGTCACCGCTTGTGAGCCTCACCAGCGCCGCAAAAAGCCATCTTCACTACCAGCTGGATTCCTTCGGGCGATCGACATTCCCACTGAACCTTTTTTTGAGTTGGCCTTGACCTACTTTGCCTATTCCCGATCTCCAGCTCTGGAAACAAATGGATTGCTCTCGCCACTGACTATGTGACACGGTACGCTATCACACGAGCACTTCCGACGAGTTGCGCAACTGATGTGGCGGACTTTCTGGTATACAATATTATTTTAGTACATGGAGCTCCACGCCAACTCCTCACTGACTGGGGCCGTACCTTCCTGTCAGCTGTCGTTAACGAAATCCTGTGCTTTTCCTCTGCTAAGCACAAGTTTGCCACTTCGTATCACTCGCAAACGAGTGGTCTCAAGGAGCGCCTCAACTGGATCAAAACTGGCATGATTTCTAAACACGTAGCGGCTGACCACTAGGACTGAGACGTCCATTTGCCATTTGTTACGTTCTCACATACTTCGCCGCGCCACGAGACTGCCTGCCATTTGCCATACTACCTTCTATACGGCCGAGAACAAGCCCTCTTCTATGACACCTTGCTGCCCACGGTCACTGAATATGCCGGTGAAGCTACCGCACGAGCCGACCACGCACGCCAACTGACCCGCAGCCATCTACAGGCGTCACAGGAGCACCAAATACAGCTCTACAATTCCCATATTCGAAACATGCACTTTTAACTGGGTTTCCTTGTCCTTGTCTGGTCCCCCACTCGGCATGTAGGTTTTTCTGAGAAACTGCTGTCTCGCTACACTGGGCCATACCGTGTCGTTCGTCAGGTGACTGACGTACGTCAGTAGCGTGAAATATGAGATAGTTTCAGCTGATTCAACATCATCATCGTCAACTTCGAGGGACATCGGGCACATGGCTCGACTCAAGCCTTATCACCCTCGTTCTACCGCTTGCGAGTAGCTCAAGCACTGAGACTGTGCTTATACCGCCGGTGGGTCAAGATACAGAACATCCGCTGCAGCCTTGCTGCATGAAGGAGAAAGACGACGACGGTTTCTGGTTGTTGATGACCTGGCGTTACGACTTTTGATGGCCTACAAAATGTACGTACAACTGGTATTGGAATTTGGCCGTGTTATTTTTTCTGGTGCGCCAGCGTACCAGCTTCGGCCACTAGTCTTATTAGAGCGAGAAGCTTTACGGCTGTGCTTAGGCCTTCCAAAATATGGGGCGAATGCAGTATTATACCTGGAAGCGAGAACACCACCCCTGTTAAACCGATTTTACCTACTCACGGTGCAGACTTTCTTACGGTTGTACGAAACACTGTCTAACTGTACTCAAATGATTTTCATATCCAATCCCAATATATTTTTTAAGAGCAATAACCTAGGTTCTACAAGCCACAAATTATATTTGCACAAACATTACTCGAATCCCTGAATGTACAAATTCGTGATACATGACATCACTTCATCATTCGACCAGAGCATTCAATTGGAGGCCGTATTTTTGGACTTCAAAAAAGCTTTTGATGTCGTCCCCCACAGTCTTTTGCTTCATAAGTTGTCGTTTCTTGGTATTCCTAAAACCCGCATAGACTGGATTAAGGATTATCTCAGCGGCCGCAAGCAATGTGTTGTGATAAATGATGTGTCTTCATCAACAGCTGATGTACTGTCCGGGGTGCCGCAGGGGTCGGTCCTGGGGCCGCTTATGTTTTTGATTTTTATCAATGATTTTCCACCGGGTTTGAAATCAACAGTGAGGCTTTATGCTGATGATTCTGTTTTGTATTGCCCAGTTAAGTGTTTTGATGACACCACAGTACTTCAGTCTGACCTCGATAAGATTGTGTCTTGATGTGCTCAGTGGCAAATGAGTTTAAACCTAACTAAATGTTTTCATGTGCAATTTAATAACAAAAAAAAGGTAGTATCCAGGTCTTATTACTTAAATTCCTGCGCAGTACAAAAGGTAGATCAAGTTAAGTATCTCGGCGTAACATTCACGGCAACACTAGATTGGACCAGTCACATAGATCTAGTCACAGCCAAGGCTTCGCGCCTAATTCATTTTTTCCAAAGAAATTTCAGCGACGCGCCGCAAACACTCAAGGAAACCCTGTATATTACAAATGTGCGCCCAATTTTAGAGTATGCTTGTGTTTCTTTGGACCCTTTCACAAATGTATTGAAAGGAAAGTTGGAGAGGGTGCAAAAAGGGCTGCTAGGTTTGTTACAGGAAACTACGATTTTAGAATAAGGTCTTCTGGAATTCTGCAGACCTTGGGATGGGAGCCCCTTTGTGGACGACGGAAAGTTCAAAGACTTAAATTTCTCTATAATATATATCACGGTAAGACTGGGCTAAATAAAGAGCGGTATTTAAAGACGCCTAGTTATGTGTCCGAACGGAAAGATCACTTATATAAAATTTGAGGATATACATGTCGATTGAATGTCCTTAAATACTCTTTCTTTTCAAATTCTATTAGTGACTGGAATGCGCTAAAAATACCAAGATTCTCTGATTCTAATTTCCTAACAGCCATTGAAACAGCATTTTGAGCTGCTGAAATAATCCCATATATTTAACGTTGGCTTTGTACTTCTCTTGGTTGTTGATTTTTTTATATGTATATTTACTGCTTTCGTTGTATAATCCTGTGTTTTGTACTTTTGTTCTAATGCTGTACTACAAGTATTGATTTCTCCTGTATACTGTAATGCACGATTGATTTGCTTTTGATTTTGCTGTTTTGTATTCTATTTTCTACTGTAACCCCCCTACAACAATGCCCAATGGGCGATGTAGGTACTTGTAATAAATAAATAAATAAATAAATAAATAAATAAATAAATAAATAAATAAATAAATAAATAAATAAATAAATAAATAAATAAATGTGCTTCCTTTGATTATGAAACCTAAGTTCACAGATATTGTATACTACAATATTTTTCCGAACCACGCAAAATTATTAACTCACGAAATCCTAAATGGACATTTACAAGAACATCTAAATAGCCTGTCGACGAATGTTGTTATTGCAAGGGAGGCATCGCGAACAGAGGAAAAAGCTGGCATAGGAATGTTCTGCCGTGAACTTGATTGGTCTTTTTTGTTACGACTGCCGGATTTTATTCTAGTTTTTATAGCTGAATTTATGGCCATAATATTAGCTCTCCAAAAGTTAACCAGTTTAAATACAATAGTAGAAATCATCACTGACTCATTATCTCCATGTTCTTCTCTTCTGCATCTGGTGAAACGCCTCTTCTAAAGCTTTTCAGAATACTAGTTCCCGCGCACCTACAATGTCTCCATTTAATTTGGGTACCAGGACGAAAGGATTTGCTTAATAAACAAGTGCTCATTCTTTAGCAAAGGTGGCGCCTTTGATGCCAATTATTCCCGTTTTCCCACAGACAACATACATTGAAATTGCACGATTCCGCACCTTAACTTTCAAAAATGCTTATTAGACTCGTCTTGACAGCTTCTTCAAAATATAAGCAACTATTATTTCCCTGGGAAAGTGAGTTATCGTAGTCGAGAATAATGGAAGTGACCATAACCAAACTTCGCTACCGGATTACCTCCTTCAACTTTCACCTGCATACAGCATGTCAAGCATTGTCTCCTCTGCGTACCTACTGTATGGAGGAAGAAACAATCGGTCCTTACTTTCTATCCTGTCGCCGCTATACGTCACTGAGAAGAAAATTTGTAGCACCACCTCTTTTAAACTTTGGCCTGGAAATATCCGATTCAGTTGTTCTATCATTCGGCGCCTCCACTCAGGGCTACAGTCACAGGGATGTTTACTACGCAATAGAGGAATTTATCATTCAGACTAAAAGAATATAGAGCTAAACCTTTCATTCTTTTAAACGTTTGAATATCCTTACTTAGTAATTATTTGTTGTGAAACTTATCTCAAGCATATACGAGTAGTATTGCGAAGAAACAAAAAAAATTCACCTAACACTAGATAGATAGATAGATAGATAGATAGATAGATAGATAGATAGATAGATAGATAGATATGTGAGGTTTAACGTCCGAAAAACCACCATATGACTATGAGAGACGCCGTAGTAGAGGGCTCCGGAAATTTTGACCACCTGGGGTTCTTTAACGTGCACCCGAATCTGAGCGCACGGGCCTACAACATTTCCGCCTCCATCAGAAATGCAGCTGCCGCAGCCGGGATTCGAACCCGCGACCTGCGGGTCCCAGCCGAGTACCTTAGCCACTAGTCCACCGCGGCGGGGCAATTCACCTAACACAAGGCCGATCCCTTGTATTGGGTAAGAGCTATGAGAAGAAGAAGAAGAAAAAGAAAAAGGAAAAAGAAGAAGAATAAAAAGAAAAAGGAAAAAGAAGAAAAAGAAGAAAAAGAAGAAAAAGGAAAAAGGAAAAAAAGAAGAAAAAAAAGGAAAAAAGAAGAAGAAGAAAAAAGAAAAAAAAAGAAGAAGAAGTAGAAAAAAGAAGAAGAAGAAGAAGAAGAAGAAGAAGAAAGAAGAAGAAGAAAGAAGAAGAAGAAAGAGGAAAGAAGAAGGAAGAAGAAGAAAGAAGAAAGAAGAAGAAGAACTGGCACATTGATGTTCGCCAAGCTTTGTACATCGCATATAGTTTATAGTAAGCTACTATTAACAATATATTGGCATTATAACAGTAATTTTTGAGTGTTTTCTGTCATTTGTCGAGAGAAAAGAAAGCCATTCTTGGCTCAATCGGCCCAATTGGCATGAATACGTTTTGATAGTAACGCAGCGACTATTACATGAGGCAACTATTCCAGCTATTACATATTATAATAAGCGCTTGTGTCGTGTATTCCGCGTAATATTTGCTGCGCTTCCTACCAAGATGCATTCTTAGCTGTCTGATAATTTATTGTGAATTCCAGGATGCGTTCTGCGCTATAACATTTGGCTCGCGTGTTCTCGGGAGCCTCTACTACCGATCGGCAGCCTTTTCTAACCCTGGTCAAAACGTGTTGCAGGGCCCCTCTAAAGGAACACATTATCTCACTGAAAACAAGTTCAGCAACAAGTTCTTTAAAGAAACAATGTTTGTTTCACATTTCTGAGCAGATGCAGTGTGGAAGAAGGCCTTACAAGGCTAGGACGGTAAGAATTGAAAAAGGTCGGACAACAATATTTACGTTATATTTTTTAATCACTACATTTAGTTGTTCCAACTGGCTCAAAAACGAGTGTAATTCACAGCGAAAATATATATTTGTTTTTATTCTTACTATTTTTATCACCTAAACTGTATTTTAGGGGTATACAACGTGGTAGCATCATTTATTTAAATAAATACGTTTTGTACTATCTCATCGTACCTGTTTCTCTTCCAAAGTTTCATGCGCAGTCCCGCTTGAGTTTTGTGACATGGCAAGCGACCACGTCACGATTGCCATCGAGGTAAACAGTCATCATTTTATTGAACGGTTGGTTTCTCTCTCATACGTGTCGCGTTTGCTCGAAATGCATGTACACTCTGTTCAAAAGAGTCGAGCAAATTTAAGAGTATGTAATGTGCTGTTCTACATCACTGAGCAGTTTAAACGAATAATGTGAAATATCCGGTAGCATGAGAGATTTTTCAAAAAACTTTGCTTAGGTTACTGAGGATACGAGTCTTGCTCGAAGGGCCGAATTTATCGCGATCAAGCAGTCGCGAATAATGCCGTTCTTTAAAGTCTTCACCGCGCAGGACGCAAAAAAATAAAACGAGATTTCAGGCCACGTTTCGTTGGAGCTAAGGCATACGTCCTCGCATCTGCACGGTGCGTTAGAAAAGCGACCAAATACTCCCAAGGACTGTAATAATGCTAAATGCCCCGCCATGCTGCGCGTTCAACGTGCTTGGTCATGCGATGCAAGTAATTCAAGCGCGTCGGCGGAAGTGCGTAGACAACGGATGCAATGCTCGCAATTTTTTCCACAAATGCCGGCTGCCCTACCCAGACGTGGACACGGCTTTCCAACGTGAAGTAGTAATCCACGTACGCCTGCTTTTGTTCAAGTGTAGCGCTGCAATAGTCTGAGTGGACAGCTTGAAAAACGGGACGGAGAAAGAATGATGACATATTCATTCTCTGTCCAGTTTGTTGCGCTGTTCCCCGCAGTATCATGTACCAACTGGCCCTTCAAGAAACCCTGCTACACTAGTGTTGCTAACTCAAAAGAGCAGACATGAAATTCGGCAGGTACTTTTGATCCTAGTGGACAGCCTGACCATCCAGCTCCTATCGGATGAGCCTCTCGAATGAACTTATTGTTAAGCTAATATGAACGCGCGCACGCACGCACGCACGCACGCACACACGCACACACACACACACACACACACACACACACACACACACACACACACACACACACACACACACACACACACACACACACACACACACACACACACACAGGCGCTGTGCGTATTTGATGCCTGAGTGTGTGTGTTTGTTGTCTGTGCGTGTGTGTGCGTGTATGTGCCGTTTGCTTGCACTCAAATTATTTTTTTTTCGGAATGATGAGCCTCTACTAAAAAGCACCGTGCTCACATCTGGCCATGCCGGGTGTACTTGTCTCCCAGCGTCCCTGCGGAGGCACCCGTCACAATGGCCGGAAAACCTGCGCAGAAGCAGCCCAGATCATTACGTCATGCAGAAAACATTTGGCAGGCCCCAGGTATTTCGGGAATAGATATTAAGCGAACCATGCGTATTGAAGGTGACTGCGTTGTAATTTGTTTTGTTGAGTGAAACCTTATGTAGTGGCGCTAAAGATATGTAGAAATGCACGCGCATACGTTAAAGGGTATGGATGGCAAAGACGAATAAATATGCGATGTTTTATGGCACGATCAACCATAATTATTGACAAGTGCTTCTACAAAGTTGTGAGTCTTAACGCGCAGTGGAAAGCAATTTAAAATTGCTCCAAACGCGTATTATCCTGTGACTTCACCGTGAAAACTCGACCTTTAAATGACATTTTCTCCGAACACTACTTTTAGGCAAGGAAGGAACGTTTTCTCTGTAAGCGCTGAAGCCATCAAATGCAAACTTTTGTGATTTCTTTATGAATACCATGTGCCATTTTTAAAACAAAAGAATGTTATTGCCACCAAGATTGTATTTTTACGAAAGGTTTCTGCAAGAAAAAAGCTCTGAACTTTTAGCCACAAAACATTTATATTTTTTAAGATCCCACAGAAGCCTGCAAGAACACTACATTGACGTAATGGTAGAAATCTATATATATTTCTCCCATTATGTTTATGTAGGTTTCTTCGATGCCCTGATTATGGTGCCTGCATAACTGCTGATGTCTGAACTGAGTCAAACGCCTTCTCGTAATCTATGAATGCGATGTATAGGGCTTGGTTCTATTCCACGCATTTATAGATTACCTGGTTGAAAGTATCAATATGGTCTATTGTAAAGTAGCATGTACGAAACCCTGCTTGGTTCTTTGGTTGATTGAATTCAAAGTTCGCCCTAATTCTATTATTAGCTATTATTTTTGTAAATAGTTTGTAGAAAACAGACAGTAAACTGATCGACCTGTAATATCTAAGTTCTTGGCGTCTTCTTTCTTAAGCATGTGGGAACTTTTCCAAGATTCTGCACTCTTTCCGTCTAGAGAGACTTCGTATATAAGGTGGCCAGTTTTTCCAAAACAATTTTTCCGCTGTCTTTCAGGAGGTCTGTTGTCACCTTAACCTCACCAGCAGCTTTGCCTCTTTGCATCCCTTTTAGGGCTTTCCTTACTTCCCCTGTCGTTACTGGCAGGATGTAGAATTTCTCTGGGCTCTTATTATTTCTCACGATATCATACTGGTTTGTTTTGGCTTCTGTACAGCTTTTTGTAGAACTCCTCCGCCACCTCGATTATCCTGATCATATTTGTTATGACATTGCCTTCTTTGTTCCCAAATGCATACATCCGATTTTTACCTATGCACGAGTTTGATTTTGCAGCTTTTAGGCATCTGCCGCTTTTACAGCCTGCTCAATTCTTTCCGGCATGCTATACGTGCATCCTGACGTCGGCTACCTTATGCGTATTTATTAACTTCAAAATTTTCACTAGATCTACTTTGTCGGTTGCATTTGAGGCTTTCATAGCTTGTCTTTTAATAAAATTTCGTCTCCTGAGATAGTTTGCCAGTGTCCTGTGTGGTGACTGTACCTCTGACTTTCAGTGCACACACTTTTGTGATACTAGTAAGATTATCACTCATTGTGTCAACGCTAAGTTAGTTACCTCGTTTACCGCCTCGAATATACTCTGAAGCGAAACTCTGAAATCCTCTACTTACGCTCTCACCACTGGTTCATCAATCGGCTTCCTGCGTAATAGTTTCTGTCTTTTTTTAAATCTAGGTGAATACGAGCTCTTACAATTGTATGGTCACTGTTTAGGATCTTGCAAACTACTTCTACATCCTGTAGAATGCCTGGGTGTGCACACAGAATGAAGTCTACTTTTAGCTGCGCAGTTAGGACTTTGCCACATCCACTTCCAGTTAACAGGTTTTTTGAAGAAGGTATTTAATATATTTAAATTTTTACGTTCTGCCAACTCTACTTAAAACTTCCCTCCGGCATTTTTAGAGCAGATGCCATATTCCTCCACTGCATGGTCTCTGGCCCCTTCCTTGCCTACTTTGGTATAAAGTCACCCATCAGAATAGTGTCCTGTGACTTTCCTTTATTAATAGCTGACTCTACGTCTTCATAGAAGCGTTCAACCAAATAATCATCAAAGCTTGATGTAGGCGCATACGCCTGTACCACCTTCATCTTGTACCTTTTGTTAAACTTAAATATGACGCTTTCCACTCTCTCACTGATGCTATAGCAGTCCTCTCTGCTGCTGGGATACTCCTGCGCATAACAACCACCCCTCATTTGCTAGTTATTTTGTGTCAACTAATTCACCATAAGACATGTCCGTTCTTCAGCACTGTGTAAGCCTTACGTGTCCTCCTAACTTCGCTGAGCTCTATTACATCCCATTGAACACCTTATGATTCCTCAAATAGAGCAGCTAGACCAGCCTCACTAGATGGCGTTCTAGCGTTGAAGGCAGCCAAGTTGAAATTACTATGGCGGCCTGTCCAGACCCAGGTATTCAAAGCACCCTCCGCGGCGTCGCAGGGCTGACCACCGCCTTGGACAGTTGCTTCGAAGCCGCTGAGGAGCGAGTTCCAAAAGTTAATTGCTGTAGTTTTTGTGCTATACACCCCCCCTTAACCAGTCATATATGAGTATATGACAAGTTGTCTACAGTTTCGTAAAGATGCCAACAGCAACATGCAATTTAGCGATACCGCAAGTGGTAAGCAGAGATGAAGTGCGGGTGTTCACGAGGATGTGAGTCCTGAGCGCTGCCGCATAAATCAACTTCATCGGATGACGCCTAACTACAATTGACGTTAACTCGATGCGACGGCTGTATCACAGGAGTATATATGTAATCTTCATGCCATTAGACAGCCAGCGCTGCAGCCACAAGTATAGTAACACAAACATTAGGCTCTATTTGAAAAGTAGTTCCGAGACCTGGCGTGGCTGTGTGGTAGAATACTAGATTGCCATGCAGAATGCTGGGGCTTGATTCCTGCTGGGCTCGCTACGTTTATTCGTTGCATTCATCAGGTCAACGCTGTTGACGTCTGCATTTTCTTAATACGCACGCGTTAAAATTACTCATGTGCGTTCTCGCCTTTCCAGGGTAGCTATGAAGTTTCAATCACTTGTGACAAATACCAGGCTGCCAGTACGTGCTACAAGCCTGGCGGAAGGGGTTTGATGACGTATGCGACAGGATTGTGGCATTATTCGTCTCATGACCAGTGAGTCGTATTCATAAAACCATTTTATCTTCACATACTAAATTTGGTTGACGCCAAGTTAAAGGGGTGGCTGGATACATAAATAGATACGTAATTCATTTGATTGATAGGTGGACATTGCACAACACGCCACTTCACTTCATGCACATCAGCCTAATGACGCATATGTAACAAACATACTCGCAAAAATATTATACTTTAAGTCTTCGCCGCAATTGGAAAAAAGAAAGATAGGTGGGGTTCAACGTCCCAAAACCACCAAATGATTATGAGACGCACCATAGTGTCTCATAATCAACAGATTTCAACAGATTTCAACAGATTTCAGATTTTCAGATTTTTTATTGGTTTAAATACAAGAATGTGAAATGTGTTTACTATACAAAAGGAGGTTCCAAAGTCAAAGACTGTATCGGGACCTCCTGTTAAGGGCAAATTGAGATAAAACACAACCACATGGGGCTCTTTAACATGCGCCCAAGCCTGAGTGCATGGTAGATAGTTACGTAGGTAGGCACTTAAAGTGCTTGTGGTGCACAAGGAAATGCTTCTCATTTACTGTAACTTATACAGTTCTAGCAAAGGCAAGTGCTAGCATGATCACTTCATAGACTGTATAGACAAAACGGGAAACCTACAGGGTAAAAGTTCCCATCGAACCATGTTCTATGCAGTTCGAAAACTTTTTTCAGAAAACATGTGAAGAATTCGCCCAATACCTCAACTTCGCTTGAGGTTTTGATTCAAGTAGCATGTGCTAGGTAAGTTCTTCATAGAGTTATTATTCTTTACTAGATCCGTAGCAGAAGAGAATGAGTCTACAAACTAACATCGTATTTTTAGTTGCGTAGCAGTGTGATGTCATACAATTTGGACCACTGTACATATTATTGTAGTAAATGCGATAGTCTTTACTGGGATACTTCGTCAAGAAACTTTTGGTCCATCTGTTTTTCTGCCTGTCTGTTGGTGGACTTCTCTTTGTGTCACGCGCAACAGCCAAAATCCTATGACATTCGCAATGCTCACCAATAATATTCTGGTTTCAGCGTTCATACTTGTGTGTGTTGTCAGTAAAGAGGAAATATTGAACGTATCTGAGGCACAACCTCTTCTTTGGTGGGTTTCGGTATACTATGAACCGCTCACATATGCCTTACATATGCGATTTTCAGGAACATTGCATTTATTATTTAATTATTTATCAATACCGGAGGTCAATATGCTTGCCAATGCAGGTGGGGCAAATACAATAATACAATGACAAGGCATTCACAAAAAGACTAACAATTCAAGAAGAAAAACGTACAGTGCAAGACGCATGGGATTCACGACACAATTGCAAGAAATGTTTAAACACTAAATATTAAGACAAGTGGTTTTCCTATTGTTTTGTAAAGGTTTCTGATTGTATGACGTGAACAGGTAAAGAGTTCCATTCTTTTATGGTGCGCGAAAAAAAACTGTTCATGTGAGATTTGGTTTTGGCGAATATAGGCGTGAGAGAAAAGCTGTGTCCGTGTCTAGTTGACCGTGTGTTTAGGGGCACTAAAAATGAGGCTTCTGAAGGTCAATTTTCCCATTTATTATGTTGTGCAGGAACTGTAGGCGACTAAGTTTACGGCGATGTTCTAGTGAACTTATTTTATTAGTAAGCATTAGAAGTGAAGGAGATTGTTCTCTTTTGTATTTTCCAAAAATAAATCTCACAGCCTTCTTCTGCACACGCTCCAATTTCATGATGTCTTTTTTGGTGTGAGATCCAGGATCCCATACAACCGCTGCTTGTTCAAGTTTTTAGCGCGAAATTGATTGATATGTGGGGTTTAACGTCCCAAAACCACTATATGATTATGAGAGACGCCGTAGTGGAGGGCTCCGGAAATTTCGACCACCTGGGGTTCTTTAACGTGCGCCCAAATCTGAGCACACGGGCCTACAACATTTCCGCCTCCATCGAAAATGCAGCCGCCGCAGCCGGGATTTGAACCCACGAGTTAGCGCAAAATTGCGTTGTATGCCAAAAGCTTTGTACTCGCCGGAGCTTCGCTAAGATTTCTTTTCAAAAACCACCATTTGCGCAAGGCTGAATAGCATGTAAAAGATATATGATCTGACCAAGTAAGTTTGTTATTAATTGTAACGCCGAAGAATTTATACTGGTCAACCTCGGTTATTATGGTGTCGTTCAGAACGTAAGAAAATATTCTAGGTTTTTTTTTCTTGTTACTGGCATCAAAACTTTTTTTGTACTTTTATTTCCATTCCCCAAAGTCTACACCACTCTAAAATAGCTGTGACTGATTGCTGGAAGCTTTGGTGATCATTCTGCGAGGTAATTTCTTTAAATATGGCACAGTCATCCGCAAATGAATTTACATGCACGTCACTAGGGAGCTTTTTCAAGATATCATTTATATATATCAGGAATAGGAGTGGTCCCAGTACGCTGCCTTGCGGCACGCCCTAGGTTACATGGCGCGCAACGGATGAGCATTGCTTAATTTCTACGAACTGTTGCCTGTGCCGTAGGTATGCCTGGATCCATGATATAGTGTGAAGGAAGACCGATGCACTCGAGCCTGTACATTAATTTTCCGTGAGGCACCCTATCGAAGGCTTTACTGAAATCAAAAAAGGCATGTCAACTTATCGGGACGAGTCAAGTACCTCAGAGATATGATGAACAGTTGACACAAGCTGAGTTGTAGTCGATAACCCCCTTTCAAAATTCAGGCTGTTGTTGAGAGAGGACCTTGTTATCACTCAAATACTGGCGCATAAAACCTGCTATAATGTGTTCTAATAATTTACTACAAGTACTTGTATTAGAAACTGGTCGATAATTAGAAACTGCAAGATAGTCTCCCTTTTTATAAATTGGGACAACTCTGGCTTTGCGCCAGTCGGATGGAATATTCTCTAAGCATAAACATGACTTGAAAAATTCAGTTAAAAAGAAACAAATCTGTTCTGCGTCACGTCATAAAAAACATTCGGTATCCCGTCAGTGCCTGCAGATTTACGTACATCAAGATTAAGAAGCATATTCAAAACACCTTCTCGAGAAATTGTAATCTCGTGCACTACAGGTCGTGCATTGCTTAGTTCATAACAGTCTAATTCAGAAAACACACCCCAGAAGTAACCATTGAAATGTTGTGCAATTTCTTGGGGGTCTTCTATAAGTTTACCATTAATGTTTACTTTTTGTGCGGCTTTTTTTGACTGGCCTAGGTAGCGCCAAAATTTTGGGGAGAGTTTGTAATAAAACCAGGAAGGTTATGATTGAAAAATATATCTCGCGCCTTTCGCACTTTATCCAGCAAACTATTTTTTTAATTCTATGACCATTGGCCTCTTGGATTTATTTTTTTTTCATTCTCTTGAGTCTGCACATAGTTTGGATAATATCTCTGCTTAACCAAGGGTTGGACAAGGGTTTCTTAACGCTCTTCAAAGAAATGAATTTGTCAATACAATAAGCAATGGTGCGCGTAAATACTTTCAAGAAAGCTCTACAGCGCTGTTACAATATTTAGGTGCTAGTCTAAATAATAAATGTTAGATTCATCATCCGTTTTGTGATACTCTCTAACTTCCGTTTTTTCACAGGGTAACCGTACATTACTCACACTCATCAACTGATGATCAGAAATGCCATTCTCAATCGCAACAACTCCTTCGCTGAAAACGTCCCTAACAAATAACAAGTCGAGAATATTGCCGCTACCTGTAGGTGCATGTACAACATGATGGAGATTCATGTTTAGCAGAATATCAAAGAGCAAGTCACAGGGCAGGCTATGTGCATATCTCCAATGATACAAATCTATTTGTGAGAGAATAAAATCACCAGTAATTATTAGGTTTTTTCCTTTAAACTTCCCAATGTGATCATATAACTTGTGCATGTACTGATCATCAGCATTTGGGGCTCGATACAAAGAACATAATATGAATTGCACGCTTCGAACAGTGACACTCAAAAATAAACTTTCATGTTTGTCAATCTGATCTAGTACTCTTACATCAACACTGATTTTTGCAATGACTGCAACAGCAACACCGCCACCTCGGGAACATTTATCTTTTCTAAACAATTGATGGTTCGGTGAAACAATTTCATCATCACGCACCCCGTCATGCAACCAAGTTTCACAAATAACGCACACATGAGGATCGCATGCCAGCAAGGTATCATGCAGTTTTTTTCTGTTTTGTTGACAATAACTTGGGCATTTAGCGAAAGCAGTCGCAACTGCCGATACTGTGACTGCTATTCTATATGCCGCGTTTGTGTCTCAGAGTTTTCCTTTTTTTTGGAATTTCTTTCCGTATATTGTGTGCGTCATCCCAAAAGTAGAGAGCACCGTCTATACAAATCTTATCATGAACAAGCTTGACTTTCTTACCGCTTGCTCTTTCGTCTTGTATACTGCTCCACAGAAGCCGGCGCCTGCGCAATGTGTCTGCACAATAGTCATTTTGCAATGATATGCCTGTTCCCTTTAGCTTGCGTGCGTTCTTTAGCAGTGCTTCTTTTTCGAAGTAACTCTGAAGGAGCGCAATGACCGGCCTTCCTGAGTGTGCTTTTCCAAGTCGGTGAATTCGCGCCACGGTTGTACAATTTATCCCTAGTTTGTCACGAAAGACGCCGTGAACAACCTTATCCCGTAGCGTCACCTCAGTTTCATTCGGCTCGTCCGGAATTCCAAAAACAATCAAATTCGAACGGCGACTGCGGTTTTCTAGATCGACAAGTTTCTCCTGTTGAACTTTCAGTAATTTTTGCACTGCATCCACAGCCGCATTTACTCCCTTGTGTCCGCGATTTCTCGCTTTTAATTTAACCATGCTACATTCCAAGTTGCTTAGACTCTTTTCAAAGCCTTGTACAGCTTTCTCTGTGGATTCAAGTCGCTCTTTCAAGGAAGCAATGTCTTCTCTAATTGCATGCTGGCCAATCACTAACGATTGGAATATTTCCTCGACAGAGGGTCCCGGATTCTGTTCGACATCACAACAAATTAAAGCTAAACACGGGCGCATCGAAGAAGAGGCGGGTGTCAGGAACAAAGCCTAAACAGGAAAAACGAGACGCATGGTCAGCGATTTGCGCCCAGCGTTTTCGCCGTGCCCATTACGCGGTGCTGAGAACGCAACGCTATGCACAAAAAGGTGAGTGTTCCCTGCGCTTTGCTAAAATGAGATGGTGGTGGCAGCTATACTCCTCGTCTTGAATTTTACAAATTATGGCTTCTGAGATATCGGAGGCCATCTTTTCTTTTTCTATGATTACTCAAGTAGGGCTCACGCAGCACCTCCAAAATCTCATTCAGCGATTTTCTCGCGCATACCATGAAATAAACGTTTTATTTACTCCCTCCAGATGCAAGGCTAGGGTCTTTGATCGACTTCAGTAGTGAAAAATGCACCAACGGGCCAATTTTTTTTTACGTACCGAATCCAGCGAGGCCAACAGAGAAGCCGTTGAAGGTCACAGGAACCAAAGTGGGGCACAGCAGTCTGCATACGTACGCAGACTCGAGCAACAGGAACAGGAAGACACTAAGAAAGAAGTACTGCAGGCACACCGATGTCACCAGGCACTGCCTCTGCGAAAGAACGTCCATCACCATATGGCTAACCCAATCCTTCTTTCCTGCTGGACCAAGCTTCACCGACAAACTACGATTTCTCTGAACGGGCCTCTTCAAAATGCTCGGGCAACTTCTAGACTGTATTGGGCAGTTCGGATCAAAAAATGCGCACGATGTTGGGCCCAGTGATAACGCTGGAATTTCATGTCGGGGGTATTGGGCCAGCTACGTCCCATCCGCGATCACAGAAAAGTAAGGCCAGGACATCAAAGCAGGAACAAAAAAGGAATATATAAAGGGGTACTGACATAATAACTTTGGCCTCGCGTTTTTCTGCTGCAACGTGCTGCTGGGGACCTGTTAGTCATAACACGACACATTGCTTGCTACAACACACAACAGATAAATAATTACGGGCCCCTCATTAATTAATGACCATGCAGTTGCAGTTTGGGTTTGAGAGCGCTCCAAAAGGAGAAGCCGCCGGGTGCAACTATCGCCACCTAGCATGTGCAGCTCACGACTACGTCAAACTGAGAGCTCAGACACACGTCCGCATGGTCTGCATCAAGAATTACTTTTCAATAGGAAACAGGACTGCAGTGTCACCAAACACAAAGCTTTCAAAGCGTGCGCCACGGCCACGCACTCGCGACAAGCCGCTGAGAAATATAGACTGCAGGAACAAACGAGGCAAACGGGAAATGGCGGCTATGACGTCATTATAATTTTTTCTTTGACTGCAGCGTGGTTATTTGAGGGAAATGGGGAGGCCCCAAAGGGTATCAATGGTACGATGGTATTGAGCTCTCACGCAAACTTCAAAATAATTGAAAAGTACCTTCCAGGCTAGTAGTAGTAGTAGTAATAGACTTTTATTCAGCCAAATTTACAGGCCGAGCATTTCGACCGCCTGTGCGATCAGTCGACGCTGTTCTTCTTCCCCTTCGGCGCCGATCCAGTCGAGCCAGGAGGTCACCGAATGGCAAGTCCTCACAGCGTGATGTAGGGCCTGTGCGTTCTTTGTCGCGTGCAAAGGGAAGCCAAGAACTTTGCATTGCTGAACAGTGGGGATGAGAGAGCTAGAAAGATGTAGGGAGATGAGGGTATTGTGGGAGCGCTGGTACGCAGACCGGTTTAGCAAAAGTAGTTCACATTTCTCCGGTGCAGGGGACAGGCCAGCAGTAGCGAGAAAGGAAGCGATAAGGTCCAGGCCACGTTGCAAAGTATCCTGCACGTGGCCGGGACATCCAGACGTACACCAGAGAGTGATGTCGTCTGCATAAAAAATATGGTGGAGGTCAGGTATTTGGGACAGTTGGGAGGCAAGGGGGGCCATAGCCATATTAAATAGAGTAGGAGATAGTACGGTACCTTGAGGAGTGCCGCGGGTGAGGGAGTGTGGGTTAGACAAATGAGTATCGACTCTGAAGCGAGCAACTCGATTGGAAAGAAATGATCGGATGTAAGAATACATGCGGGAGCCACATGATAGGGAGGAAAGCTGAGCGAGTATGTGGTCATGACTCACGCCATCGAATGCCTTCCGTACATCGACGGTTACAAGCGCATGGATCTGACTACGAGAAGGTGAAAGAAAAGTATGCTGAAGAACAAGGAACATGTCCTGCGCACAAACGTGGCGTCGGAAGCCAATAAGAGAAGGAGGGAAAAACTCTTTCGCCTCAATAAAATCAGACAGTCGAGTCAAGGCCATTCGTTCAAGAGTCTTGCCAACGCATGACGTCAAAGAGATAGGGCGAAGGTTAGAGAGAGATGGAGGTTTGCCGGGCTTCGGAATCATGCAAATTAGAGATGATGTCCAAGAGCTTGGAAGACAGCCGCTGTTCCATGCTTCGTTGAATGTGTGTAAGAGAAATTCCTTCGCGTTGTCGGGGAGATTACGTAATGTAGTATATGTTATTTCATCCTCACCGGGTGCCGAGCGGGTATATTGAGTGGCTAAGGCAGCTTCCAGCTCCCTGAGCGTGAATGGGCGGTCCAGGTCTGGGTTAGCTTCGCCACAGTAATCTGGGTAGGAAGGTGTGAGGGGGGGTGGGAGATACAGAGATTTTAAATTTTCAAACACATCAGATGGAGTCCCTCGAGTGAGAGCTTTAGCTAGGGTGGGAGCAGCGGCAGGCTTGGTACCTAAGAGAGACCTAAACAGAGACCATGTAGAGCGCGAGTGCAGTGCGGAGTCAAGGCCGTCACACAGCGTGTTCCAACGAGAGTGCTCGAGAGAAGTGCCGTAAGCGATCATTTCAGCCCGCAGAGCATCAATTCGGAAGGAAAGTTGGAAGTTGTGTGGCTGCGAGCGGAGAGCGCGTTTCAAACGTTTATGACGTCGCCATAATCGGAGGAAGTGAGGATCAGGGTCAGAAATGGGGAGTTGAAAACGAGCGCGGCGACTACAGGATGTCATTGCTGCGGAGATCCGCGACGTCCAGTCGTCGTAAGTTTTAAATGAGTGAGACAAAAGGTTATTACGGAATGCTTCCCAGTCAGTGTGAGCGACTCGTTGTTTCCGCCTATTGTGGGAAAGAGGGGTGGTGATGTGTATGAGAAAGTGATCACTGAAAAAATTTTCAGCAGAGACCTGCCAGTGAAAAGGAAGGGAACTCCGAGAGAACGTGAGATCGGGTGTAGTGGAACGCTGTGAAATAGTGCCCGCTCGAGTAGGGGTGTCAGGAGTATTAAGAAGGGTGAGATGGCGTTCCTGGGCGAGGCAGTGTAGAAGGCGACCTGGTTTGAGTGTTTGGGGGTAACCCCAGAGCCTATGAGGAGCATTAAAGTCACCCCCAAGGAGGATATGGGTGGTCGATGGAAGGGAGTGCAGAAATTTGCCAAGAGCACTAAACAAAGCGGACGTCACAGGGGGGTTATAAAATGACATCAGAGCGAGAGAAATACGGGTAGATGGTTGGTAATAGACCACACCAACTAAATGTTTCAGGAGGGGGGAGGGTACGTCTAGTGGTTCAACGAGAACGTCATTGCGTACATAAATGGACGCAAGTGGCTTTCCCGTCGTAGCGTGATATGCACGGTAGCCTGGGACGGCAAGGGCCGCCCGAGTCTCCTGTATAAGGAGAAAATGGGGTAATGTTTGGCGGGTGAGAAGATATTGGTGGAGAGGGGTCCTATTATGACGAAAGTTGCGGCAGTTCCACTGCAAAATATCGAGGTCCTTTTCACGCGCCATCTAGGTCTTTTGAGTAGAGGAAGCGCCTACGCGTGCGCGTTCCTTCTTTTTTGCCGGGGGAAGTGACTCCTGCAGGGAGTTAAGCATATAGGTGAAAGATTCCAGTTGCTTAGATTGGGTTTCGAGGGTCGTAAGAATCCGGACAATTGAATTTTCTAGCTGGACCAAACGAGTGTGATGTGCAGTGGTGGTGGTTTCGACCATGTCGGCCAATTTGGTTACATGGGAGCTGGAGGTCGGGGCTATATTCGCAGTTCCAGGCTATATTCGCAGTTGATATTGTGGAGATGATATACGAATGTTCACCGAAATCAAGCGCGCAGGTTATTTTGGTTGCAAAATTTTGTGCCTGTACCCCTTTAAGATCAACCGTATCTGTCCAAACAACAAAAATAGCTGGACAAACCTAAGAAAAACACTTATGAGAACACATGAGTGCTAACTGTCACTTCTTTTATGCACTGATCAGCAAGAGCCCTGGCATAAAAGCCCTGGCTACCACCGCTATCAAGTCTCGTTGATTAATAGTAATCGTTAGGGCATAACGCACCAAAACTACCACATCATTATCACAAATGCTGTAGTAGAGTGCTTCGGAAATTTTGTTCATCTGGGTTTCTACGTTCACCTAAATCTAAGTAGATGTGCTTCTAGCAAAAACATGGCCGCTGCAGCCATGATTCAATCCTGCAACCTGCGCGTCAGCAGCCGAGCACCCTAGGCTATTGTGGCCGATTAGCCTCGTTCATTTGCTTTAAAGGGCCATTGAACAACCTTAAGGTCTAAAAATTTTTGTAAAGAGAAATATGTGCACTTTTGCTTATTCAACATACTACCACGAAAATTTTGCGTATACGCGCTTTATTAAGGAAGTTACAGGGGCTAGAACATCGTGTTTGGATGGT
Source organism: Rhipicephalus microplus (assembly GCF_013339725.1). Classification (NCBI taxonomy): domain Eukaryota; kingdom Metazoa; phylum Arthropoda; class Arachnida; order Ixodida; family Ixodidae; genus Rhipicephalus; species Rhipicephalus microplus. The sequence goes on from NC_051175.1 coordinate 10,422,656, forward strand.
TTCGAATTTTCGCATGGTCTCGCCATCTTTCTCCTTCACAGTAAGGGGAAGGCGTGGCCGGACGTCGTAACTCCGCCCACTTCGTCAATGTGAAAAGACGTCAGCGATTGACGTAATTGGTGAACTCGGTCAGTAGCAACGCACTTCCGCTTGCTGTGATGCCTGGTTGTTCTCTGTTTAACCTGATCACGGCCGCTGGATGAAAAAGCGCATGGGCGCGGTCCACCATGTGCTCCGAAAGTGGCGTGACAGGTCTAGTTCCCGAACCACTGCAGCGGCGCCACCGGAGGGGCTCATTTTTCGCGAGCGTCCACGGAATCGCATGCGCGGCGCGCTTGCGGTAGTTACGATTGAGCGCGTGCACCTTTGTGTGGCCCGCAAAATCTTTTTTTAATTACCGTCTGGCATGTGCCCACCAAGTAATTACCGACCTTGCCTTTAGATGCCTGCACCTCTTGCAAGTTTTTCGTATTGTCTTACGCGAAATGGATCCTTCTACACCGACCAGTTTTCGCGAAAGTAAGAATTGTGAGCACATTTTACTCGGATCCTACAAGATCCCAACTAACAGATCTGGAAAAGCTACGTTTTTCTCATGAATCTGAATTGATTACAGGAACTGTGAGTACGTCGCTCAGAAATTATTGCATCGGATTTAAGCATTTTATTTAAAATAGGTAACCTCAGCAACTGCAGTTGCCACTCTTTCTTTAACGCAAATTGAGATAGACTTTTTCCTTCCTCAAAACACATCTAAAGTATTTATACAATACAGTATCAGATGCAACAGCCACGAAATATACTTAGCATGTGTGCGATCTCATAACGGTGGACTCGAGCTTTTTTGAAATTTCAGTGACTGTAACTTCAATGCTGGTGATTGAGTGAGCAGTTACGAAGTCAATTATATAGCCGCGCTCGAAACAGAGAAAGAAGTTGACGTGCGCGGCAACAGTCTCGTGAAAAGGGACGCTGAAGAAGACATGTTTTTGTTTGTGTCTCTTTCTCTTGGCTCCTGCATAAAAAATTGGCAGCATATCCACGAAGTGAATGATGGAGAGTGGGGCGAAGCATACGTCCGTCCATTCGTTCTTGCTTCCTTCCATCCATGCGTCCGTTTGTGTGACCGTCCATGCGTCTATCCGCCCGTCCGTTCGTGCGTGCGTCTGTTTGTGCGTCCGTCCCTGGGTTCGTCCATGCACCCGCCCCTGCGTCCGTTCATGCGTCCATTCATGCATCTGTCTGTGTGTCCGTTAGTTCGTCTATTCAACACTCCAAGTACCATCATCTAGCATCCCGTCATCATATATTCCCCATATAGAAGCACCGCCATCCAGCGGACATTCCAAGGACTAAACGAGAGGTGGCACGCGCACACTTTCTCACGGCTTGCGCTTCGGGTCTACTTCCCATCTTTAATCACCTCACGTTCATGGTATATACTAGTTCACTGTATTCATGGCACTGCGGCCAAACACTCGCTGAACCTTTCTAAAACAAAGGAGGTTACGCCTAGCGAGTATAACGTAGCAACCTTTTCTTGTCAGATAGTGCTCAATGTACATGCCAATGGCTGCTAATGGGAATTGAGAGACAGGAGACTTCGGCTTTTACTTTCTTACGGCTTGCGCTTCGTATCTACTTCCCACCTTTAACCACCTCGAGTTCGTGGTATATACTAGTTTATTGTATTCATGGCACCGTGAATCGGCGCTCGCTAAACCTTCCTAAAACGAGGGAGGTTACACCCAGCGAGTATAACGTAGCAACCCTTTCTTGTCAGATAGTGCTCAATGTACATGCCAATGGCTGCTAATGGGGATTGCAGCGTGCGCCTTAACAAAAAGCTGAATGCTCCTGTCTCTCATTCCCCATTAGCAGCCATTGGCAAGTACATTGAGCCCTATTTTTTATTGTTCAACAACGCACAGAAGAAATATCTCACCGGCACCACCTTAGAGGTCAAAATGTTATACTTGTTACACACTACAACGGCTACGAGGGATGAACGGGTGCCGCTATAAAGAGCTTTGCCCCTAAAACACACGCCGTCGGTTCTCGGACTCAACATCTCGGTGATATGCTTACGTTGAACCACGACACTGGTGGAGGTGCTGGACTACAAGCCTGCCGATACTCCACACGCCATATGGGAGCCGTTCATCAAGTCCCGACACGCAGCCACCTGTTACGACACTAGTGCACCGCTTCAGTCGGCAGTTGCTAGGCCTCTCTCTTGAGCTGATCTCCTTGGACGAACATTCTACCGGGCATTACATACATCTACTAATGGCCTCCGCTAGCCAGCCACAGTTGGTCCAAGGGATACAAGGCAGGCCCGTTTCCAATCCAGCCCAGGTAACACTTCTTCAGCCGCTTGTGCCTGATCGCTTCAGTGGTGCCCCACATGAAGGCGTTGAAGATTGGCTTGAGCATTACGAATGCGTTGCCGACATCAACCAGTGAAGTGCTCAACAGAAGCTCGCCCGCACGTACTTCACTCTCGATGACAGCGCTCACACGTAGCTTGAGAATAGAGAAGGCCGTATATCGACATGGAATTAGTTTCGTCAGCAGCTGATTGACAACTTTGCTAGCGTCGACCGTCGAGAGCGGGCACAGCAGTTGCACGAGTTAAGACTTCAAAACTTTAATGAAACTGTGGCAATGTTCACTGAAGACGTGACGTGCCTATGTCGTCGGGCTGATCCCAATATGCTGGAAGAAAAGAAGTTGTGCTACCTTATGCACGGCGTTCGCCGGAATTGTGCGCAATGCCCAAACTACCGTGACTTATTTTATAAGAGAAGGCACTGTCATTGAGCGTGCTCTGCACCAACGATCGAGGCAGTATGATCAATCATCCACCACCACCCCAATCAACGCCGCTTTAGTGATTCTGGACAATCATGGTGCCTATTGATTGATTTGTGGGGTTTAACGTCCCAAAATCAGGATGCCTACGTGACCTGATCTGAAATATTGTCCGTGAAAAAATTCAGAAGCTTTGAACTCCTCCATTGGATTCGCCAGTGACCGCCGTTGCCGCAGTCGTTCGTGACGAACTTAGGCACGCTTTTTAAGCAGCTGATCTCGGTCGCGAGCAGCGTCAAATGAGTTACACCGACGCTGTCCACCGTCCACCACCCGTCTCGCCTATTACGTCATACTAACAGCCACCTACAGCCGCACCTTCGTTGCAACCTTTGCAGAAGGCTTTGAGACGTCGGCCCATGTCTTCGATGTCTTCATGCTACCAACCACCACTTGACAACCTTACTCCCCACCACAAGAGGACATGGGACGCCACAATTTCGCAGAACGGACGCTTGGTGCACTGTCGATCGGCGCCCTCTCTGCTTCAACTGTGGTGGTGCCAGCCATATAGCTCGCTATTGTTGGTACCGCGACACATCGCTTCGCCCGTCTCGGCCAGGGTATGACAGTCGCGTGCCAATGCCGTCTACATTGTTCGCCATGACGACCCTGGTTTCGAGGACCTCCAACCACGTGGTCTCCCGATCACGAGTTGCTTCCCAATCGCCAACCCAATTCCGCCCACAAGTCACGCTTTCCATCCCCTGCTCAGACATCGCAACGGAATCAACGTACTTTTGCTGACTTTTGGGGAACAAGGTCGCCCAGCCCTTACCAAGGAAACTAAAGGCGGTGACGTCTCGGGGTAAGGTCGCAGCCCGACCACAAGACGATAAAAATTCCCCAGTACTGCTGCTATAGAACGATTCGACGCCGATGAATATTAACAACGACTAAATGTTGAGCGCCGACCTCAATGTAAATATTGATGAAGAGAAAGTGATGGCCTCAGTTGATACGGGTGCTGATTTTCCATAATAAGTTACAAGCTGGCCGATCACCTTAGAAAAGTAAAAACGCCATAGACAGGATTACATATAAGAACAGCAGGTGGTCAATTGCTGCGCCTTAGGAAAAGATGCACAGCAAGAGTCAGCATGGTAGATTTCTCTTTTCTCGCGACTTTCATTGTTCTCCCAGAGTGCTGCAAAGATTTATTTATGGGAATATACTTTTTCAGTGAGCGTGGCGCAATAATCAACATCCCAGACCACGTTATTTTGTTTTACGAGAGAGCTCATTTGCCTGATTCTTCATCCCCAGAGCACAAATCCTTTTGTCTCGAAAACCACAATATAGTCGTGGCGCCTCGATCACGTATCCTCGTTTCAGTAGCATGTGACGTACCTTTCGATGGTGAAGGAGTCGCCGACCAACTAACCTCGCTTCTTTTCACTCACACGATTTCAGCAGCACGAGGAATAGGCAATGTCACCGACGGCCAAACGAACTTGCTATTGACCAATTTCACCTCCGAGCGATGGCACCTTTGAAAAGACACAAATTTGGAATATTTAGACGAGATAGCACATGTTTGTGACTGCTTTTCAGCTATCGAAGCAACGCCTACACAAGACCCACATAACCTAGCACTTAACCCTGACATCAGCCCTACTTTAATTCCGCAAGAGTGGAAATGCCTGCTTGAGCTGCTATCCGAGTTCCACGACTGTTTTGCGTCGACCTCAAAAGCTGGCCGGACGTCCTTGACCAAGCATCGAATCATCGCACAGGACAAAGCTAGACCAATTTATCAAAAATCCGTACCATGGCTTGAAAAACGAGAAGCGATAGAACAGCAGGTAACAAAAATGCTTGAAGACGACGTGATTCAACCGTCAAACAGCCCTTGGGCGTAACCTGTTGTTCTAGTCAAGAAGGACGCAGCCTGCGTTTTTGTGTGGACTATCAAAAGCTAAATCAGTTTACAGAAAAAAACGTGAACACGTTTCCCCGCATGGATGATTCGATCGACTGGCTTCGAAACGCGTGTTCATTTTCTTCCATGGACTTAAAGAGTGGACATTGTCGAATTGAAGTCGATCCCAGCGATCCTGAAAAAAACCGCTTTTGCGACGCCGGACATACTGCACGAATTTAAGGTCTTACCATTTGGCTTGTGCTCCGCGCCTGCTACTTTTCAGCGTCTCATGAATACCGTGTTCTTTGGGCTTAAACGGAGAACCTGCCTAGTATACCTTGACGACGTCACTGTGTTTTCGACAACGTTTGATGAACACCTTAAACAATCGCAGGTGGTCTTGCAGGTCATACGGGCCACTGTCTTGACGCTCAAGCCGGAGAAGTGTCACATCTGCTTTGAGGGATTACAGTTTATTGGCCATGTCGTCAGTTACACAGGAGTTCTTCCAGATCCCGAAAAAGTTGCCGCCATCGCACAGTTTCCAACAGCATCATATAAAAAGGCAGTAAGGCGTTTTGTGAATCTCTGTGCATATTATCAGCGTATTATTTCAGATTTCGCGCGCATGGCGTTGCCTTTAACTCGTCTCACGAGAGATGATGTTGCATTTGTTTGGGGCGATGAACAGGAAGCTGCTTTCAATGACTTGTGGGAACGTCTACACAAGACCCGCGTGCTTGCCCATTTTGATAAGACAGCCCCTACAGTGCTCCATACTGACGCCAGCAATATTGGCCTCGGAGCTGTGCTTGTGCAGCGCCAGGACGACGAAGAAAGACTGATCGCTTATGCAAGCAGAACTCTATCACGCACAGAAGCAAGTTACTCGACTACAGAAAAGGAAGGCCTCGCCGTGGTGTGGGCAGTTATAAAATTTCTCCCATGCTTGTACGGCTACTCATTCAAGGTTAGCAGTGACCAACATTCGTTGTGTTAATTAACAAGCCGGAAATATCCTTCCAGGCGATTGGCATACTCGAGCCTGAGACTACGAAAATTTGATATAACGATGGTGTATAAGTAGAGAAAACGACACACGGACGCCGACTGCGTTTCTCGATCACCAATAAGGTCGGCTGCTTCCCTTGATGAAGAGACAGTGTTCCTCGGAATCCTCGACATGTGAACCATCACATATCACCAGCATGACAATCTTGAGCTGCTTAGTTTGATAAATTATTTAGAAGGACAAAGCCAGCACACACCCAAAATCTTTGCGAGAGGACTATTGCCGTTATGTCTGCAAAACAATGTTTTTTACAAGATGAACTGCTCGTCAGACGGTTCCACCTACCTGCTTGTGATCCCTATCACATTTTGTTGTGAGGTATGGCGAGCGTGCCATAACAAGGTGCCATGTGGACATTTAGGCTACACACACACACTGGGCAGAGTTCGAGGGAGGTATTACTGGCCTAGACTCACCGCAGCCGTGAAGCATCATGTTCGGACCTGCCTCGATTGCCAGCGGCACAAGTTACCTCCAACGAAACCAGCTGGTTTGCTACACCCTGTCTTGATCCAGACGACGCCACTTGACCAGACCGCAATGGACCTTTGGGCCAACTTATAGCGCTAGTAACCGCTGGGTTATAGCGGCGACCGACTATCTTGCTCGCTACGCCGAGACGAAAGTTATCCAGAGAGGCACAGCTGAGAAGGTGGCCCAATTCTTCGTAGAGAACATTGTGCTGAGACACGGTGTGCCGTTAATCGCTATAACAGATCGCGGAACCGCATTTATGGCCGCGCTTTTAGATCATGTGTTGGTACTAAGTAGTACTATTCATCGCAAGTCGACAGCTTACCATCCATATACCCACGGGTTGGCCGAGCGGCTCGACAAAACTCTGGGAGACATGCTTTCAATGTATGTGGGCATCGAACACAAATACAGGGACGAGATTCGCCCTCATATAAAGTTTTCATACAACAATGCTAAAGAAGGAACCACACGTACGACCACAATCAGCCTTGTTCACGGATGAAAAGTAAGGACGATGTTGGACGCGATAATGCCACACGGATGCAATGACAAAAAAACGAGTGCTGACGTGTTTACTCAACGCACAGAAGAAGCCAGGCAGCTCGCACGTCTGCGAATATACCAACTGCAACTGCAAGAGTACGATGCAGGTCGCTATATATATATATATATATATATATATATATATATATATATATATTGAAGGCTTGGTTTGGAAGACCTTTATTAGGCCCGAAGAACCGGCAGCCGACAGCTGAGATGAACGGGCCAAGATGATGATGCTACGTGACAACGATGAGGATGCATGAGCAACACATGATAATGATGATAATGTACAGATGAAGAGGATTGGTATACTAAATGCCCACACTAATTCCCCCCACGTGAAAGCGGCCAGCCTGGCCGCGGCAAGTCAAGGGGACAAAGAACGTCGCATGAAGGGCTTCATACGGGAGACATGGACGACCTCAGTAGTTCGATAACGGCGATCAGCTGGGGCTACAAGTGGCGTCACACGATAATTCACTGGTGAAGTTTCTTCAAGAACTGTGTACGGCCCAATAAACCGTGGCTGGAATTTGTCGCACAAACCAGGTGTGCGAATAGGCGTCAAAAGAAGCACTTCGTCTCCAGGTTGAAAGGATACAGTACGATGGGATTCATCATAAACCAGCTTTCTGTCTTGCTGTCGGGCTTCAGTGTTTATACGAGCACGTTGGCGGCTCTCTGCGAGCCGTAAAACGTATTCCTCTGAAGAGGATGGAGATGAATCCACATGGCAAGTAAAGAAAGAGACGTCCAGGAGAGAAGTAGGGGAGCGTCCATAAACTAGGTAAAATGGTGAGTAGCCGGTTGTCCGCTGAATAGCCGTATTGTAGGCGAAAGTGACGAATGGTAGAATTACATCCCAGTTCTTGTGGTCCGGTTGAATGTAGGCGGCGATCATGTCAGAAAGAGTGCGGTGGAATCGCTCAGTGAGGCCGTTAGTTTGGGGATGATAACTAGAGGCAGTCTTGTGAGTTGTGCCCGAAGCGCGAAGAAGTTCGTTCACTAGTTGTGAAAGGAAGGCCCTTCCACGGTCACTGAGCAATACACGTGGAGCACCATGACGCAGTATAATGGCTCGGAGGATGAAATCGGCAATTTCAGAAGCTGAACCGGTAGTGACGGAGGCCGTCTCGGCGTAGCGCGTCAAATGGTCAACGGCTGTTACTATCCATCGGTTTCCAGCAGCACTGACTGGAAGGGGGCCATAAAGATCGATGCCTACAACTTCGAATGGAGTGGCTGGGCACGGAAGAGGCTGTAGTGTACCGGCTGGAGCAGATGTGGGTAGTTTTCTAGATTGACAGGTAGTGCAGGACCCAACGTACCGAGCTACACTAGTGGTAATACCTGGCCAATAAAACCGACTTCGAAGGCGATCGTAGGTTTTGTGGTAACCAAGGTGACCTGCCGTCGGATGGTCATGAAGTGCTCTGAGGACTTCGGACCGAAGTGAGCGGGGTATAACGGGAACCCAGCGCTGACCGTCAGGATGGTAAATTTTGCGGTACAGCACCGAGTTGTCCAGCTTAAACTGCGAGAGTTGGCGACGGAGCCTCGCATTAGGTGGACGGGAACTGCCAGTGAGGTAGCCTATAATACGTCGACAGTAGGGGTCAGCCAGCTGTTGAGAAGAAAAATCGTGCGGGTCGTCCGAAGGCAGCTGGTCCATAGAGGCGAGAGAGGAAACCGCCGTAGACGTGGTCTCCGAGGGCGTGTTGTGCAAAGTGATTGCGGAAACGCTGAGGGGAGCCGCTGGTAGTGGGCAGCGAGAGAGAGCATCGGCATCGCTATGCTTTCTGCCACACTTGTATACGATGTCAAAATCATACTCTTGTAGGCGTAGAATCCAGCGGCCGAGGCGTCCCGACAAGTTCTTGAGTGTCGAAAGCCAACATAAAGCATGGTGGTCGGTCACGATGGTGAAATGGCGGCCATGAAGATAGGGACGAAATTTCTGCACTGACCAAACGATGGCGAGGCACTCCTTCTCGGTGATCGTGTAGTTCCTCTCGGCTGCGGAGAGGACGCGGCTGGCGTACGCAACGACTCGCTCTCGCGAAGAGTTGTCGCGCTGGAGGAGCACGGCTCCTAAACCGTGGCCGCTAGCGTCTGTATGGAGGAAGGTCGGTGCACCATCGTGAAAGTGAGAAAGTACAGGATCGGTCGTGAGGGCACTCTTCAATTTGTCGAAAGCCGATTCACATTCCTGAGACCACTGAAATGGCGTACCAGAAGCAAGTAGCTTATGTAGTGGTGCGGCTATGGAGGCAAAGTTTCGTATGAATCGCCGAAAGTAAGAGGCGAGACCAAGGAAACTTCGCAAATCTTTCGGCTTGTCAGGGCGAGGGAAGCGAAGCACTGCAGCAGTTTTCTCGGGGTCTGGACGAATTCCGTCCTTGCTCACAACATGACCGAGGACCTTGATAGATCTGCTGGCGAAATGGCACTTCTTGGTGTTAATTTGAAGACCAGCGCCCGCAAGGCAAGTCAGGACCTCGTCCAAGCGTTGCAGATGTTGAGCAAACGTCGATGAAAATACAACAATGTCATCGAGGTAACATAGGCAAGTCTTCCATTTCAGGCCACGCAGTACGGTGTCAATTAAGCGCTCAAAAGTTGCGGGCGCATTGCATAGACCAAACGGCATAACATTGAATTCGTATAGGCCGTCCGGGGTTGCAAACGCAGTTTTTTCTTTGTCCTCTTCGTGCATGGGGATTTGCCAATAGCCGGATCGCAAGTCGAGGCTTGAAAAGAATTCAGCACCTTGTAAAGAATCGAGGGCGTCGTCGATACGTGGCATGGGGTATACGTCCTTCCTAGTGATCTTATTGAGTGCTCGGTAATCGACGCAAAATCGTACGGAACCGTCTTTTTTACGCACCAGAACCACTGGAGACGACCAAGGACTGGTTGAGGGTCGGATTATCTCCCGTTGCAGCATATCGTCTACGTTTTCCTCAATGATTTTTCGTTCGGCTAGGGAGACGCGGTACGGACGACGATGCACAATGGATGATCCGTCGGTCTGAATACGATGTGCTGTAGCAGTTGTCTGACCCAGGCTGGATGAATGAACGTCAAAACAGTTTGCATGCTTTTGCAACAAATCAAGCAGCTGCTGCTTCTGCGAGTCTGTCAAGTCCTTGTTGATGGCTGCTGTAAAGGCCGAGGAAGCAGCATGATCTCCAGGATGGCCTTTAGAGGAGGCAGGGGTAAGAGGCACGACGCACACAGGCTCCAGATCGGCAACGCAGGCGACAGTAGTGCCCCGCGGCAGTAAAATTTTATCTGGTGTGGTGTTCGTAGCAGCGAGGACAGCTGATCCATTGTTGAAGCGAGCCACACCTGATGCGAGAGCTATGCCTTTATTAAGGCAACGGGGCGATGGAGTGACCAAAATGTCACCAGAGTCGACGTCGTTGGACAAAACTGTGACTAATTGATGTTCGTTCGGGGGTAACTCGATGTCTACAGCAGCGATGAGTCGAAGTGGCCTGTAGGTTTCGTCACTAAGCAAGTGGTCTGTGTCAGTAAGATGGACGACACGTTGTGCACAACAAATAGCCGCGGAAGCAGACGAAAGAAAGTCCCAGCCTAAAATGAGTTCGTGGGAGCACGGGGATAGCACAGCGAATTGTATGTGATGAAGAATGTCGTCGATTAGCACACGGGCAGTACAGAGAGCGGAAGGGCGAATCATCGTTCCCTGGGCTGTAACCAGTGTTGGTCCATCATAAGGCGTCGTGACTTTTCGAAGACGGGTACACAAATCAGCACGAATAATAGAAAACCCAGCCCCAGTGTCCACCAAAGCATCAACGTCCACGCCCTCAACTGAGACTGCAATCATATTGTAAGGGCGCGCTGGAGGAATTGGAGTACTGTGTAGGAATGCAGTTTGTCCTCCAAAAACTGCATTGCTCAGTTTTCCGGACGCCGATCAGAAGCGAGGGAAGCAGGCCGAAGAGGAGAAGAGGAGCGACGGTAGGGCGATGGTGAACGGCGTCTGGTTGATCGAAGACTACTGCGCAGTTCACCGGATGCTGGCGGAGATGGAGACCGACGCGGCGGTGACGAGTAACGACGGCCCTGGTACAAGGCTCCTGCGGTATAGTCTCGTTCGCGTATGTCGTACCCTCGGCGCTCATCTTGCTGGCGCTTGCGGCAAAAGCGTGAAATGTGACCACGATAGCCACAATAATAGCACGTAGGGCGAGTCGATCGATAAGGAGGGTGGTAGCTTGTGTTAGATGCACCGGGAGAGAGAGCAGCGAGAGGGACAGATGATGGCTCAGGCGGTGGTGATACAAAGCTCGTGGGAAAGCTTCTGGGAGGTGCGGCAGCAACCGACGCGTACGTTCGTGGTGGCGACGTCGAGCTGACGGTGCCTGATGGTGCGGCGACGGCATGCGAGAACGATGGGACAGTACGATCGACAGTGGGCTGCAGGTGGGCCATATGGGTCATGGACGTAAGCTCCTCCCTGATGACATCCCGCAATGACGTTGAAGAAGGCTGAATGGTACATACTGAAGGTAGTGTGAATCCCATTGATTCTAATTCTTCGCGTATTATCACCCTTATCGTTTCTCGTAGGTTTGGATCAGTCGTAATACGGGCCGCGTCACTGTCTGGTTGTAGGCGCATCGACTCAAGTTCTTCGAGGCGCTGACAGGTTGTCGCAACGTCAGCAACGGTAGCCGGATTCTGGATTGCAAGGGCATTGAATGCGACGGGTCCAATCCCCTTAAGAAGCTGGCGTACCTTGTCTGACTCTGTCATTGGGGTGTCAACCCGGCGGCAAAGTGAAAGGACATCCTCGATGTAGGATGTATACGACTCCCCGATGTGCTGTTTCCGAGTCGCAAGAGCTTTCTTTGCGAGAGCTGAACGAACAGCCGGTGTGCCAAAGACATGGCGAAGCTGATCTTTGAAGGCTGACCAGTCGGGGATGTCGATGTAGTGGTTGAGGAACCACGTCTTCGCGACACCCGTGAGGTAGAATGACACGTAAGCGAGTTTGTAGGTGTTATCCCACCGGTTAGCAGCGCCGACACGTTCGAAATCGTCCAGCCATTCCTCCACATCTTCCCCGCGCATACCAGCGAAGGGATGGGGCTCACGCTGGAGGCTGTTAATGACGTGAAAAGGCGCGGCACGCGGTGGCGGAGTGGGAACGGCTGCAGCACCGACCTCTTCTTGGTGCGACATATTTCCGGACACCTGGCCCAAGCGGCGACCTGAACGTAGCTCCAGGGGGTAGAGTGGTCGAGAGGATGACGGGGGATCCAAGAGCACGCTCCACCACGTATGAAGGCTTGGTTTGGAAGACCTTTATTAGGCCCGAAGAACCGGCAGCCGACAGCTGAGATGAACGGGCCAAGATGATGATGCTACGTGACAACGATGAGGATGCATGAGCAACACATGATAATGATGATAATGTACAGATGAAGAGGATTGGTATACTAAATGCCCACACTAAATATATATATATATATATATATATATATATATATATATATATATATATATATATATATATATATATATATATATATTGTGAAGAAGAAAACGCATCGTTGGCAAGCAACATCGCCCCTGCTTGGGTACTGGGTGCTGGGCTTCTCTCGCTCGGCTCGTGCTGATCATCGCCGGCATCTTGTTGACCGTTGCTCTTTCCCCATCGTGTTTCATCGTAGGACCACCATCGCAACAGTCGCCAATAAACCCTTTTTCAATTGGTGAAGAATGCAGACATTCTCCGTCGCCTGAACCTGGGTGCCGCCATTCGCCGTCGCCTAAACCTGGAGCTGCGCAACCGAACGCTACCTCCCATCATGGCTACCAACAACGCGCAACCTGGCTCTTCCACTCCATTCCCCAGCAACTCCGGCGTTCTTCGTTTGCGAGAGCCCAAAGTCTTTAGCGGAGCTGATGAGACTGACGTGGAAGACTGGTTCGCTAACTACGAACTGGTGAGCGCAAACAACAAGTGAGATGACGTGGACAAACTGACTAACGTCATCTTTTACCTCGCTGACGTGGCCGAAATGTGTATAACAACCACAAAAACGACATTACGACGTGGTCCATCTTCAAAACGTCGTTTGCTGACGTTTTCGGCCGACGCGCTGTCCGCAAGTCCAGAGCCGAACAACGCTTGCAGACTCGCGCACGGAAGCCATCTGAATCATTCACCAGTTACATCGAAGACATTATTGGTCTTTGCAACCGTGTGAACAACGCCATGCCCGAGTCGGAGAAGATTCAAAGCATCCTCAAAGGGATAAATGAGGGCGCATTTCAGATGCTCCTGGCGCGCAATCCTGCCACCGTTGCGGAACTTGTGACTTTATGTCAAAGTTCCGACAAGTTGAGGAAGCAGCGTGCCCTGACTCAGTCATTTTTCTCACACGCTGACTCACTATCTAGTCTTACTTCTGTTCCTGATTACTCAACAACCCTGCAAGAGATCAAAGACTTTGTGCGTGAAGAAGTAGCTCGGCAGCTGTCGTTGATTCCCTTCAGGCAGCAGCCGCCGTCCTCTCGTCTGCCCTCACCACTCCGCGACGTTATTGCCGAAGAGGTAGCTCAGGCTGTTCCCGTCGCTGCCCACCAGCAGCCTGTGGCCATGCCTGTTCCCCATGTGCCGGCTATGCAGCCCGTGGCCGCGCCTTACTTATGCCCAGGTGGTACGCAGCAGACCCCGCCAGCAGCTTTTGCCACCCATGCCTGCAGTTTCTCCCCACTCTACCCCTTTTTTTGACACCTTGGGCCGCACCGCGAGTCAGTGATTCCTGGCGCACTGCCGACAATCGACCAATCTGTTACGCCTGCGGTACTCCACGACACGTGGCACGATATTGTCGTCGTCGCTTCCACAACACAACGCTACTTGGCCGTTACCGTATGACCCGCAGCCCACGCACCTACCTGCTCCCTATCCTTCACCGCAGTATGGCTACACTAATCTTCCCGTGTCTCAGTCACCCCAGCCCCCAGCTCCGACTCACACTCCCCGCTCGCCGGCTCCTCGCAGGCGATCTCTGTCCCCAATGCGTCCCCGACCCGCTTCCTCCAACCGGGAAAACTGAACGCCACAGTTCCAGAGGCAAGAACTGCACCGTCATCGAAATGCCCAGGTCCTCGCCACCTGCTAACGTCGTCGCCATATCTGTCGATGGTGTTTCTACCTTTGCCCTCATCGACACAGGTGCTGCCGTTTCTGTTACAGCCGCCCAGCTCTGCTGGTACCTACGCAAAGTGACCACGCCGCTCTCTAGACTATTGCTTCGTACGGCTAGCGCACAACCAGTTCGACCTCTCGGCACCTGTACAGCCCGCATTTTCATCCAAGGCTCTATGTACGTTGTGGAGTTATACGTCCTTTCGGTGCGCTCGCATGACGTTATCCTCGGGTGGGACTTCCTGTCACATCATCATGCCGTCATCGACTGCGCACGCGCTGAAGTTCAATTTTCGCACCTGTCTGACGAACCTTTGCACGAAACTCTTGAGCGGTCCCCAAAACTCGCCGTACGTGAAGACACTGAAATTCCGCCAGCCTCTCTTGCTGTTGTCCCTGTTTGCTGCGATGACCATAACGATGCTACGGTAATGTTTACACCTTCCGACATTTCCATGAGCCGCAGAGCCGTTTCCTTGCCTTCCGCTACACTCGACGTCACTGCGGGCCGAAGCAATATTTTTGTCCACAACCCCCTTTCTGCACCGCTTACACTACTTGCCGGCAAATGTCTCGGTCGAGTGGAGTACCTCGATTCCTCTTTATTCCTTAGCATGCCAGACGAATCATGCAGTAGCGCCCCGACCGAACTTCATGCCCTTTCCCCACTGGAATGCTCATCGAGTGACACCTTCTCGAGTTCCATCGCCGACACCTTAAGTGCCCATGAACGCGCCGAGCTTCTTAATCTCCTCCAGTACTTCGCGAATTCATTCGACGTTTCTCAGCCGCAATTGGGCCGGACTTCCGCAGTGCACCACTACATTGACAGCGGTACGCACCAGCCATTGCGTCAAAGACCGTACCGTGTCTCTGCTGCAGAACGTCACGTCATCAACGACCAGGTTGAAGAGATGCTACGCCGTCGCGTTATTCAACCATCGCACAGTCCTTGGGCATCTCCTGTGGATCTAGTTCGAAAGAAGGATGGATCAATTCAAATTTTCGTCGACTACCGGCGATTAAACAAGGTGACGCGGAAAGAGGTCTATCCATTACCACGCATCGACGACGCCCTTGACAGCTTCCAAGGAGCCGAATTCTTCTCCTCCTTAGACTTACCATCTGGATACTGGCAGGTTCCAATGGCAGAAGCTGATCGCCAGAAAACTGCGTTCGTTACACCAGATGGCGTGTACGAATTTAACGTAATGCCATTTGGGCTTTTTAATGCTCCTGCCACGTTTGAACGACTCATGGAGAACACACTGCGTGGACTGAAGTGGTCTGTGTGTTTATGCTACCTCGACGACATTGTCGTTTTTTCTCCCGATTTTCCTACACTACTGCTTCGGCTCCAACTGGTTTATTTATTTATTTATTTATTTATTTATTTATTTATTTATTTATTAGAATACCCTCAGGGCCCGTAGGGCATTACAGAGGGGGTGGGTACAACATATATAACACACAAGAAAAAAGGACAAAATAAAGAAACAAGTATCAGATGCGCAAATCAGGAAGGCAACATAAGTCAACTAAAAATGTATAAGAATTCAAGCACATACAAGACAAAGATAGATAATGGAAACTGCGTATAGTTACAAGCATTGCTGAGAAATTGCAGTCTTGAATAACAAAGGGTCTGTTATTGATACAACGGAAGAGGGAAGGTGGTTCCAATCGGCGGCTGTTTTCGGTAAGAAGGCTGCTGAAAAGAATTTGGTGCGGCAAAACGGAATGGCAACCTTATGCTGATGATCAATGCGCGATGAGTGGTATGACGGTTGTTAAATGAGGTCTCGCTTCATTGATGGATTGGGAAAAAATATCTTATGAAAAAAATGCAGTCGCACCAGTTTCCTCCGGACAGTTAAATTGGGTAGGTCAAGGTTAGATTGCATTTCATGACGTGTTTAACCAATGCTGAGCTCCAACTGAACCTTAAAAAGTGCCGCTTCACCGCGTGAGAGCTGTCCATCTTAGGGCACATTGCGTCCAAGCATGGTGTTCGACCCGACCCTGCAAAACTGCGAGCAGTCGCTGAGTTCCCGAAACCTACTACACTGAAAGAATTACGCAGTTTTGCCGGACTATGCTCGTACTTCCGGCGCTTCGTGAGAAATTTAGCGTCGATCATGTGACCACTGACCAACCTCCTACGCGGTGACGCAGACCTTTCATCTGACTTCTGACTGCGACATCGCGTTTGCCACGCTCCGTAGTCTGCTAAAATCTCCTCCAATTTTTCGGCATTTCAACCCAACAGCTACAACGGAAGTTCACACAGACGCTAGTGGGGTTGGTCTAGGCGCCGTCCTCGCCCAACGCAAGCCGGGCTACTGCGAATACGTCGTCGCTTATGCGAGTCGCACACTTACTAAAGCCGATGCCAATTACAGAGTCACTGAAAAAGAGTGCTTGGCGCTAGTGTGGGCGCTTCGAAAGTTCCGCCCTTATTTGTACGGTCGCCCATTCGACCTGGTAACGGACCACCATGCACTTTGTTGGCTCGCCACATTGAAAGATCCTTCTGGCCGCCTAGCTCGGTGGGCACTGCAAATCCAGGAGTTCGACATTCGTGTCATCTATCGCAGCGGACGCAAGCATTCTGACGCCGACGCCCTGTCGTGTTCGCCTTTACCTCCCGACTCGGCCTGCGGAACCACTCGTACCAACTCCGTGGCATCTCTCGACCTCGACTCCTTTACCAGTGAACAACACAAGGACCCGTGGATCGCTTCCCTTTTTAACTGTCTCTCTGGATCGTCCACCACTGCGGTACCACGATCTTTCCGACGTCAAGCTGCTCATTTCGCCATTCGTGATCGGCTGCTACAGCGACGCAACTACGCCCCCGAAGGTCGTAAGTGGCTCTTGGTTGTCCCGCGCAGCTTGCGATCACAAATCTGCGCCTCCTTTCACAACGATCCCCAATTTGGTCATGCCGGAGTTTTCAAAACTTACGAACGCATTCGCCATCGCTTCTACTGGCGCGGATTGTATAATTTCGTTCGAAAATTCGTTATGGGCTGCCCTGACTGTCAACGCCGCAAATCACCGCCTTTCCACTCGTCCGGTGCGCTTCAACCACTTCCGTGCCCTGCAAAACCTTTCGATCGGATTGGAATTAATCTCTATAGCCCTCTACCGACAACATCAGATGAAAATCGGTGGATCATAGTCGCTGTGGACCATTTTACACGCTACGCTGAGACCGCCGCCCTTCCAAGTGCCACTGCGCGGATCCTTCATCCTTCATACTACGACATGGTGCACCTCGAGAACTACTAAGCGACCGAGGTCGAGCCTTCCTATCAGAAGTCGTCACGTCTCTGCTATCTGAATGCCATGTTGTTCGTCGCAAGACCACGGCATACCACCCGCAGACTAACGGGCTCACGGAAAGATTTAACTACACCCTTGGCGATATGCTCGCCATGTATGTGACATCCGATCATACTAACTGGGATCGCATTCTTCCATTCATCACGTTCGCATATAACACCGCGGCACAGTCTACCACTGGATTTTCACCTTTCTTTCTTTTTTATGAACGCGAACCATCCCACACCATCGACACTCTCCTTTCATACCGTTCTGACGCATCCGAATGCCCATCTGTGTCCGAAGCTGCCCGAAATGCGGAAGAGTGCCGTGAACTCGCACGCACCTTTACGTCATAAGAAGAACAGCGCCAGAAAGAAAACAACGCCGACTCTTTACAAAGCCCCAGCTATTCCCCGGGATAACTTGTATGGCTGGCTATTCCTTACCAAACCCCCGGCATTTCCTCAAATCTCGTTCCAAAGTACGAGGGCCCATACCGCGTTTTGGAGCAAATTTCGCCGGTGAATTTTCTCATTGAGCCACTTTCCCCATCTGACGACATGCGCCGGCGTAGACGTGACATCGTCCACGTCGCCCACCTTAAGCCATATGAAGTTGAAGTTTATTTCAGGCAAAAACAAAAAAAAAGAAGAAAGGTACAATTTGCCTAGGGGACCGGCGAAAAGGCATAAAAGTCTGACAAAGCGCCTGCCCCCTGTAAACCCAGAACCCACCAAAATAACACAGTGCTCAGTGTAAAGTAAAGAGTCAATAAGAAATTAAGCACAAATAGGTTTCTACATGCAAAACATGTACAGGAAAACATAATTGAGCGAAAATTTGCGCAGGCAATGAAATCAATAAAGCATATGCGTGTCCGACAAATGAAGCAAACTGTAGAGGACCTAACGAAACTAATGTAAGACATGTAAAATAACAGAAGAAACTTTAAATTTGAATACAAGGTTTCAACATTCAAAAGACAACATCAATAAGGAATATGTTTGACCGATAAATGAAACACAGTTTGGATAACATAACCAAACGTTAATGTGATTTACACAAGAAAATACTTCAGGGAATATAAAACAAAGATGGTGACGGTGATAACGTTTGTGTAAATAGAAAGTGTTCCTGTATCTTCTTTTTAAAAATGCCATATGAGACTGTATTGTCCATTAGAGAAGCTACAATCGGTTGTTCGTTCAGGAAATGCGAAATTTGATAGAATAGTTTTTGTGTGCCGTAATTTTTACGAGGTTTTTCATAAGTATACACCCTGTGCCGTAGGTTCTGACTATGATCTCTCGGGAGATGCCTCTGATAAAACCCCGAGCGATCAGTTAGTACCTGTTTATAAATAAGCATTGCTAATTTTTGTTTCATGACGTTGGTTACCGTAAGTATTTTATGTTCCTTAATGAGAGGCGCGGTATGATGCCTGACTGACACTTCTGATATTAGTCGTATAGCTTTTTTTTGCAAAGTGTGAATTTTGTCAGTGTTTTCTTCAGTCTTATTCCTTCATACAAGAAGAAAATAATGGAGATGTGAGTGAACAATGGAATAATATAGTTGGAATAATATAGTTGTTTTTTCAACCACAGAGGGAGGAGTTGTCGCAATTTAAAGATTATACCCGTGGATCTGGAAATCTTGGTACGAACGTGGTTGGTGTGTAAGGACCAGTCTAAGTGTTCTTGAAAAAGTATCCCAGGAAATTTATGCGTTGTGACACATTCAATTTTCTGCCCTTCAAATACTATTGTAGGCTCGCTTGTGATAGCCTTATTGCGTGGGCGGAATAAAACACATTTTGTTTTTTTGGTGTTTAATTCTAATCTTTTACACTTAAGCCAGTCAGATAGATGTGTCAGCCACAGGTTTGCGTGTTGTTCAAGGTGATTGAGGGAATTACCGGCGAAGAATATATTGGTGTCGTCCGCGTGGAGAACAACATCGGGTGTTAGCGGTATGCTAGGTAGATCATCGATATGAATCAAGAATAGCAAGGGCCCCAAGATTGATCCTTGTGGAACGCCACAAAGATATTACCTACTATCATGAAGGAATGATGATAACAAAAGGAAACAGCAAGCATCATCGCAGAATAAGGCACCACGAGATCGGCGCTCGAGCTCCTCCATCTTCCTCGTCCTGTCGCTATCTCCAATCTCCGACCTGCCCGTTTGGTTCGCCCAATAAACCTCTTTACATTTGGTGGAAGTGCTGGGCAACCACATCGCCTACAACCTGGAACTCCGATCTCGCACCCTGCCGTCGACCATGCAAGTTGACGCTGCCCAACAAACAATACCTCTCGCGGCCACTACTTGCCCCGGCCCGGTTCATCAGCGAGACCCCCCGATCTTTGCCGGCACCGAAGACCAGGACGTCGAGGACTGGCTGTCGTCATACGAGAAAGTCAGTGGACCCAACAGGTGGGATGACGCTGCTAAGCTAGGCACTGTCAATTTTTATCTCACCGACGTGGCCAAGCTGTGGTATACGAACCACGAAACCGAGTTCGCGAATTGGTCCGCCTTCAAGGAGGCAATACGTGCCGTTTTTGGTCGTCCTGCCTTACGGAAGCTACGCACCGAACAACGTCTGCGCACACGGGCACAGGAGCGAGGAGAAACTTTCACATCATATATAGAAGATGTGATTGATCTCTGCCGGCGCGTCGATGCTTCCATGAGCGAGAGTGCGAAGATACAGCACATTATGAAGGGCGTCGACGATGACGTTTTCCAGATGCTTCTCGCGAAGTCTCCAAGCACTGTGGCAGAAGTAGCAACTTTGTGCCAAAGCTATGATGAATTGCGGAGGCAACAAGCTCAGACGCGACGCTCATTCCAGACAATCCAACCAGTGGCCGCACTGGACGCTATGGCTGACCAGGCAAACCTTCTCGCACAAATGAAAGACTTCGTGGGAGAGGAAGTGGCTCGGCAGCTTTCTCTGCTGCCTTTTGCTCAACGCCAGGAGCTCTCGCACCAACAGCCACTGCGACACCCACCACCATTGGCTCCCATGCTCCGACATGTGGTCCAGGAGCAGATTTCCGAGGCTATGCCGGTGCCCTTGCAGCAGCCCACCGTCACCGCGCCTCTTACTTACGCTGAGGCACTAAAGCGGCAGCAGCGACACCACCAGGGACTGCCGTATACCTCAGCCCCGACTCAGCCGTCCACCGCCTGGGTTCCTCCCATTGCCACCACAGTCTCGACACACCCGTCTGCCGCATGGACTCGTCCCCTCGTCGCCAATACTTGGAGAACGCGCGATAACCGGCCCATCTGTTTTGCGTGCGGCGGCCCTGGCCATATCGCCCGTTACTGCCGTCGTCGCGTGCCGGGATACACAGATGCCCGGACACAGAACAGCTTCATGGACCTTTCTCCATCCCGTCTGGAATATTCTGACCCTCAGTCAAGCTCGTCTTCACGGGAATGTCCGCGTACTATGTCTGGTCGCTCACCTTCACCCCGTCGTCGCTCCCTGTCACCCATGCGTCGTCGGCCAGCTCCTGAACACGAGGGAAACTAACCGCCGCAGTTCAGGAGGCAAGAACTGCGCTGTCGAAATGCTCAAGTCCTCGGACATTGCCGTCGAATATTGTCGAAGTTTTTGTAGAAGGTACCCGAGCATATGCTCTAGTGGATACTGGTGCTGCCGTTTCCGTGATAGACGCTAAACTTTGCCGCAAGCTCCATAAAGTGACGACGCCTCTTAACATGATGTCCTTGCAAACAGCGAATGGGGACCCGGTTCAGCCTGTAGCCGCCTGCACTGTCCGACTGATGATCGCGAATGACCACTGCACTGTTGAGTTTATTGTCCTGTCGTCATGCTCACACGACATCATACTTGGATGGGATTTTTTATCGCGTAACCATGCCGTTATTGATTGTGCAAGATCGGAGCTTGAACTTTTCCCGTTTTACGACCAACCAACCAGCCGCATTCAGCCCGCCGTACACAAACTCGTCGTCAAAGAAGGCACTGAAATTCCTCCGACAGCAGCTGTGTTGCTCCCCGTGTTCTGTGACGGCATTAGGAACGAAGCTGCATTCTTTGAGCCATCAAGCCTCTTCCTTAGTCGAAGATCACTTCTTCTGCCTTATTCAACCCTCTCTATTTCTGAAGGAAACAGTGCTCTTTGCCTCATCAATCCCCTTCCGTATCCCGTTGAACTGTTTCAAGGTGAATCTCTTGGACACGTGCATGCCATTGATAAAGAACAAATTTTTACCATGCCGCCAGATTGTTCCGGTGACTACGACGCCGTAAGTGCCCTCAACCCTTCCAATATACCACCTTGCGAGCTTTTCGATTCATCGATTGCCGACGGACTATCGCCATCTGAACGCTCTGAGCTCCTTCAGCTGCTCTACCAGTTTCGTGAATCCTTTGACGTTGCTCAACCTACCCTTGGCCAAACTCCCAGTTTCTTCCACCGCATCGACACAGGTTCCAACGCGCCAGTACGACAGCGACCATACCGTGTTTCCGCCACAGAACGTCAGGTTACCACCGAACACGTTGACGATATGCTCAAGCGCGACGTTATCCGACCTTCCCAAAGTCCATGGGCATCACCTGTCGTTCTTGTTAAGAAGAAGAATCGTGCAATCCGCTTCTGCGTTGATTACAGGCGCTTAAATAAGATCACTCGCAAAGACGTATACCCTTTGCCTAGGATTGATGACGCCCTTGATTGCTTACAAGGTGCCGAGTTTTTTTCGTCGTTAGATTTGCGTTCGGGGTATTGGCAGGTGCCCTTAGCAGATGGTGATCGTCCAAAAACAGCATTCGTGACACCGGACGGACTATATGAGTTCAATGTCATGCCCTTCAGCCTCTGCAATGCGCCGGCCACATTCGAGCGCATGATGGACTCGGTTTTGCGGGGTTTGAAATGGAACATATGCCTCTGCTACCTCGACGATATCGTCGTCTTTGCACCCGATTTCGCAACACACCTTGTACGCCTGAAACATGTCCTCACGTGTCTGAAGAATGCGCAGCTCCAACTGAATCTAAAGAAATGCCACTTCGCTGCACGGACGCTCACATTTCTCGGTCACGTCGTATCAAAGGATGGTGTTCTTCCCGACCCGGTTAAACTACGCGCTGTTGCTGAATTCCCCAAACCACCGACTGTAAAACAGTTACGCAGCTTCGTAGGATTGTGCTCCTACTTTCGTCGGTTTGTGCGCAACTTTGCCTCCATAATTGCCCCTTTGACCCAACTTTTAAGCAGTGCCAACGACATCTCATCATGGTCTTCCAAATGTGATCACGCATTTACCAGTCTTCGCCGTCTCCTGACATCACCGCCTATATTGCGCCACTATGATCCCACGGCTGCAACTGAAATCCATACAGACGCCAGCGGTGTCGGTCTCGGTGCAGTTCTCGCTCAACGAAAGCCTGGATCCCCTGAGTATGTCGTCGCCTACGCCAGCAGAACGCTCAACAAGGCTGAGGTAAACTACAGTGTTACCGAAAAAGAGTGCTTAGCCATACTTTGGGCAATTGTGAAATTTCACCCATACTTATATGGCCGCACCTTTGCTGTAGTTACAGACCATCATGCCTTACGTTGGTTGTCGTCGCTGAAGGATCCATCAGGTCGCCTTGCTCGTTGGGCTCTGCGACTTCAAGAGTATGACATCCGCGTCGTGTACCGTTCCGGCCGCCAACATGCTGATGCTGATGCGCTCTCGCGATCACCACTGTCGACTGAGGCTGCCTCTATATCTTCTATGGAACACGCGCTGTCCGCTCTTGGCATCGACACAATGACCTCTGCACAGCGCGACGATCCATGGATAACTTCGCTTCTGGACGTCTTATCTGGGGTACCGACACTTCCCATCACTCGAGCAATGCGACGCCAGGCTTCGCACTTCACCATTCGAGTTGGCCTCTTGTACCGGCGCAATTACTCACCAGACGGCAGGAAGTGGCTGCTCGTTATTCCCCGAAAGCTGCGCTCTACAATCTGTGCATCATTTCACTCCGACCCGCAATGCGCTCACGCCGGTCTCTTCAAGACCTACGAGCGTTTAAGGAAGCGGTACTACTGGCGTGAGATGTTTACTTTTGTTCGACAGTTTATTCGCGGCTGCCACGAGTGTCAGCGACGAAAACAGCCACCGAATGCAGGAGCAGCTCCACTCCAGCCGCTTGCGTGCCCTGACCGCCCATTCGATCGCGTCGGAATCGACCTTTATGGACCACTGCCATTGACCACAGCAGGTAACCGGTGGGCTATCGTTGCTGTAGATCACCTGACACGGTACGCCGAAACCGCTGCTCTTCCTACGACGACCGCTCAGGACGTCGCATCTTTCATCCTCCATCGGTTTGTGTTGCGTCACGGCCCTCCTCGCGAGCTCCTCAGTGACCGGGGCCGTGTATTTCTATCCGACGTAATCTAAGCACTTCTCCGTCAGTGCCATATTGTACACCGGATGAGTACTGCTTACCACCCTCAGACGAATGGCCTGACTGAGCGGTTTAATCGGACCCTGGGTGACATGCTCGCGACGCATGTGGCATCTGACCAAACGAACTGGGACCTGGTTCTTCCATTTGCGACCTACGCGTACAACACCGCTACCCAAGTCACCACCGGCTTTTCTCCATTCTACCTTCTATACGGACGTCAACCATCGCACACAATTGACACTTTGCTGCCATACGCACCAGATGTATCTGAGTGCACGACCGTGTCTGAAGCCGCCCGTCACGCCGAAGAATGCCGCCAACTAGCGAAGCAGTTTACTACGGCTGACCAGCAACGCCAGAAAAAGGCCCGCGATGACGACCACCCTCCTGCCGCCAAGTTCGCCCCTGGAACCCTTGTATGGCTGTATGTACCACCCTGTGCACCTGGTTTGTCTACCAAGCTACTTTCAAATTACCATGGTCCATACCGCGTGCTAGAGCGCACATCGCCCGTCAATTACGCCATCGAACCGCTTACGCGACCCGGTGACCATCGTCGGCGTGAACACGACATTGTTCACGTGGACCGCTTGAAGCCGTACTTCGACCCGCTCGTTCCTACTTGTTAGATCGCCAGGATGGCTTGATCTTTCTCGACGGGGGCAATTATAATGAAGGAATGATGATAACAAAAGGAAACAGCAAGCATCATCGCAGAATAAGGCACCACGAGATCGGCGCTCGAGCTCCTCCATCTTCCTCGTCCTGTCGTTATCTCCAATCTCCGACCTGCCCGTTTGGTTCGCCCAATAAACCTCTTTACACTACGTTTGATTTAGTGTCGCCGAGACTGGTGTACCGTTGCCGATTGCTTAGATAACTTTTTATAAGTTCTAGAGCCTTTCCTCTAATTCCATATGAAGGGAGTTTCCGCAATAAAATATGATGCTTAACCGAATCGAACGCTTTTTTGAAGTCGAGAAAAATCCCTATGGTAAGTAATTTATGTTCAAAATTGTCAAGTATTTTTTCTTTAATATCCAGTAGTGCTGTTTCAGTAGATTTTTTCTTTTGGAAGCCATACTGTTGTATTATCACATTTTCTTGCAATAAGTAATTTGAAAGTCGTAGGTTGATAACTTGCTCAAATATTTTAGAGAATATAGGTAATAATGAGATAGGCCTATAGTTATTAAGGTCATTTTTATTACCGCCTTCAAAGATGACAGATACTTTCGCAAACTTTAGCTCATCAGGAAAAATACCTGAACTAAGAATTGTGTTAGCGATATGTGAAAGCGGCTTACTTATGGTATGGGCAACTGCTTTAATAGGCTGGGGTTTTAAGTCATCCACGCCACATGCACAATTATTTTTTAACTTTTGCAACAGTTTGTATATTTCAGATTCAGATGTGGCAAACAAGAAAACAGAGGATGAAATTTTGCTAGTTACATAAGTATGATTGCTTATCTCCCCAGCAGTAGTCTCACAATCGCGAACTCTAAGGAAGTGTTTATTGAACCTATCTGCAAGTGGCGGACCTGAGCATGGTTCACCGTCTATCCCGAGCTCCGACATAACCAATTTATTATCTTTGCACTTAAGGTTATTGACCTTTTTCCAAACTTTTCTGGAGTCATTCGATATACCAGCAAACATATTTTCGTAGTGCGTGAAACGCGCTTGTTTATTATCAGTGCCAAGTTTATTTCTAATTTTTTTGTATGTACCTAATGTGTCCAAGTTTTTTGTTCTGATAAATACGCTAAACAGACTATCACGCTCTTTTATTCTTTTTAAAAGGTGTGAATCTATCCATAATTTTCTAGACCTACGGGTTTTTCTAATCGTTGTATTAGGAAATGCAACGTCATAGAGACCTTTGATAGTGTTTAGAAAGAGGTGGTATGAAGCAACGGGATCTTTGATCTCTGTCACAAAATTCCCATCTGTACCTTAAACTAAGTGTCGAAATATCGCAATCTTATCCGTAGATATTATTCTGCCTTTAATGGTTGTATTCTGAAAAGTTTGATTATGTCTGGACAAGTATGACTTGAAGAAAACAAAGAAGGGCCAGTGGTCGCTTAAGTGTGCTATCAGTACACCTGCGTCACATTCACATGGCTGATAGTTTGTAAAACATAAGTCGAGTAGCGTTTCAGATATGTCTGTAATTCTTGTTGGCATGTTAATTACATTTTGATACTCAAAAAAGCTGAAAATATCAACGAGCTTTTGCCTATCGGATGTTGTTGCTAATAAGTCGATATTAAAGTCACCACAGAAAATCGCAGGAAATCCAGATTGACAACAGTATCCTAGAACACTTTCAAGATAATTAAAAAACACAGTAACGAAACCAGAAGGGGGTCTCTACATGAGGACAACAATTGTGGCCATGCATTTTATCATTAAACACTCATATTCAAGTTCAATATAGGAGTATTCCAAAGTATTTTCATATTGCAGGGAGTTTTCAATATAAATCGCCAGACCACCTCCCCTTCTGTTCTCTCGCGATATTTGAAAACATTTGTATCCAGCGAAATGTACATCAGGGTTATCACCAGAAACCCAGGTTTCTGTGAGTGTCAAAATATCGAAATTATGTTCGAATGTATAGAAAAAAAAAGGCTTACAGATTCTTGTTTGTGCCTTAGACTACGGACATTTAGATTTAACAAGGATAGGTGTTTGACGTTTCGTGTAGCTTTTAATTGCCGAAAAGAATAGTCATCATAATAATTCTGCGACCGTGTGAAAAAAGCCATGAATTAAGTCGGCCATAAAAAGAACTTTCTAGTTTTTTTTCTCTAGTTACCGCAGCCCTTCTAGATCTTCAGCATTTCTTATGTTAACAATTTGATGACGTGGGCTTCGTCGCATGAACATCTTCCCATTCTTAACTTAAAAAAACTGATAATGCAGCTCACGGGCTTTACACCTCATCAGCCAGAACAGCTTTTTGCTCTGTGCAGTTAGGTTTTCATTGAAAAAGATATTGGACTTTGATTTCCTTAGTTCTTGTTGCTGTTTGAGCCAGATATCTCGCGTCAGTCGAGTTGTGAAGCATACCAATATAGGGGCGGGCTAATCAGCCTCGTCTTGCCCTTCTCTTTTCGGAAGCCCATGGGCGGCTTCTACATCCGATTCTGACAGCCTAGGCAGCTTCAAGTCATTTGCTAGTGTGTTCAATTTTTCGAGAACATTTTCATTCATTTGTTGCGGAAGCCCGTGAATTTCAAGGTTTAGTCTTCTGCCGTATTGGTCTAGATCGTTCTGCCCCGCCACGGTGGTCTAGTGGCTAAGGTACTCGGCTGCTGACCCGCAGGTAGTGGGATCAAATCCCAGCTGTGGCGGCTGCATTTCCGATGGAGGCGGAAATGTTGTTGGCCCGTGTACTCAGATTTGGGTGCACGTTAAAGAACCCCAGGTGGTCAAAATTTCCGAAGCCCTCCACTACGGCGTCTCTCATAATCAAAAGGTGGTTTTGGGACGTTAAACCCGACAAATCAATCAATCAGTCTAGATCGTTCATTTCTTGCTTGAGTTTGTCAATTTTCTGCTCTTCCACGCGTTCTTCAAGCTTTTTCACTCGTGTCTTTAGGCAGTCTATATCTGCACTTTGTTTTTCATTTGTGCTATTACTTCATCGTAGTGGGCATGGAAGCACGGCCGGAGCGATGTTCTTACGTCTCTTGTTTGTTGCGCAGATCGTCACGGTTTGCCCTTGGCTGAGCGCCGTCCCCGTGACGCAGTCCTGTACTGCTGCCTCGAGTAGTAACCCGGTTATGGCGGACTTGTTTCGCTGTCCCACCGGTATCTCGAGCCTGCTATCAAGGAGGAACGCAACCAGCTCTGCCACAACGAAGCTATCGCAAGATACTCTCGGACTCAGCCTACCAGCATCTACGTCATCGCTCCACCCCCCGTCAAGCCATACAAAAGGGCGTCCCACGGACCACTTTGCCAGTGGGCATGGAAGCACGGCCGGAGCGATGTTCTTACGTCTCTTGTTTGTTGCGCAGGTCAGTCATCCTTCCTTT
Organism: Rhipicephalus microplus; assembly: GCF_013339725.1. Classification (NCBI taxonomy): domain Eukaryota; kingdom Metazoa; phylum Arthropoda; class Arachnida; order Ixodida; family Ixodidae; genus Rhipicephalus; species Rhipicephalus microplus. Next base: position 10,450,528 of record NC_051175.1, read on the forward strand.
CTGACCTGTAGATCCTACAAGTCTGACAACCGTTTTATTGTCGTGGTTCCATGCCCAGGAGCCGTTCTTGAACCTTTTGTGCATTGTTTTTGGTGATATGCGGGGACATCGAGCAAAATCCCGGGATGCCAGACGAATTACTGAAATTAGTTAAGGAAACCAACGAGCGCTGTATAAGGATTGAGGCTAATCAATCCAGCATGGCAAAGGCGATTGACGAACTAAAACGTGGCCATGAATCGATGGTATCTACTGTTGCGAATATCAGCACCCGCCTAGAAGCCGTTGAAAAGCAGGCTGCCAGTCTTGAGCTCTGCCAGCTAGATCAGGCTGGTGCTGATGTTCCAAGGTGCCGTCTGCGTGAAGAAATAACCACGTTACGCGCAAAGCTTGATGAGGCAGAAGATCGATCGAGGCGAGATAACTTGCTGTTTTTCGGAATTCAAGACAGTCCTAAAGAAAGCTGGCAGGAATCTGAAGGCCAGATTATCTCGTTTTCTTCTGAGATACTGCAGCTGCAAATTCCTGCCACCGACATTGCGCGTGCGCATCGGATAGGCCAGTATTCAGTTGACAAAAACCGTCCCATTGTAGTTAAATTTTCTTCTTTCAAAACTAAAGAACTGATTCATGCAAAAAGATCCTTGCTAACTAACACAGATTTTAACATAAGAGAAGATTTCTCTCTTTCTACGCGCATTGCACGTAAAAAGCTGCTTCACTTCGGCAAAGGCTTGAAAACTTCGTACAAACTGCGCCACAACAAGCTTATTGCAGACGGGAAACACTACCGGTACTGTGCAGATGCAGATTCTGTTCTTGAAGTTAGTGCAGTTGTTTCCTCTCTTCCTGCGGTTGCCTCTCCGGATGTTCCGTCTGGCTCTACATCACCGCGGTCGACGCGTTCGGGACGTGTGTATAGTCAGCCCAACGGTAGCTAGGATAGTGTGAGGGGTAGTGGCCGTACGCGCAATGTTTCTGTTCTGTATACCAACATCCGTAGCCTATATCAAAACAGGGATAGACTTAACGCATTAATCAATAATTCTGAAGCCGATATCGTCGTACTGACGGAGACTTGGCTCACGAGCAAAATATCGGTGGATGAGTTATTTCAGTGTGACAAAAATTTTGTGGTATATCGACGTGATCGCAGTGACAGGACAGGTGGTGGTGTACTAATCGCAATCAGTGACCAGCTAAAATCTTTTGCTGTCTCTGTAACTACAGACCTTGAAATTATCTGGTGCTGCTTAACGTTCAATTATAAGAAAATTATTCTTGGCGCCGCTTATCGGTCTCCATCTTTTGCTACCGGTTTTTGTGAAGGTCTTCATGATAGTTTGAATCAAATTGTGGTACAATATCCAGGAGTAGAAATTGTTTTGGTTGGTAACTTTAATTATCCCAATATTCAATGGCTGCACTCCACTCCTTTAGTCGAACCTGCATCTGCTGATGCATCATCGTTTCTCGACGTTTGCTCCCTTTTTAACTTATCCCAGCTTGTCGATCAGCCAACCCGTGTAACACCGAAATCATCGTCTTTGCTTGATCTCGTCCTGTCATCTGCCCCAGATATTATTTCGTCAATAACACACACCCCCGGCTTGAGCGACCATGACGTATTGCAGTTCGCTCTTTCCCTTCCTGCTACAAGAAAACAGAAGCGCATAAAAAGCATCAGGGACTACAATAGAGCCAACTTCGAAGCTATTAATACGGGGCTTTGTATTTTTCTTGATAGCTTACTGCCACGTTATAGAGAACTAAGCGTTGATTACATATGGAATTCCTTCAAACAACAGGTCTATCAATTAATCAACACATATATCGTTGCGGCGCGTTTATAGTAACACTAATGCTTCCTGGTTTACCCGTTATTTGAAACGATTGTCTAACAAGAAAGCCAGGCTCTATCGTACTGCCAAGAAATCTACTGGGCCGCAACGCTGGTCAGCCTACAAATTAGCAGCCGCATCTTACACCAAGGCCCTTCTAACGGCAAAACGTACCTTTTTTCAGTCAACTCTACCGTTATTGTTAAAGACAAATCCTAAGCGTTTCTGGAGCATAATGAAGTCTAAAACGACACCACAATAAGCCTGGTTGATAATCGCGGTGTACCAGTTTCTAGCCATCTGTGCGCATCGCTATCGCTGTTAAATAATAGCTTCGCCAGGTCTTTTTGTAACCCGGTTGTAGATAATTTTCCAGATCTTCAGTGCGTAAATTTTTTCCCAATGTACCCTATAGTTTTCGATCCAACTGGAATTTCTGGCGTCATCAGCAGCCTGAAACTGTCTTCTTCAAGTGGCCCTTACGGTATTAATTCAAAATTTCTGAAGAATACTAAAGAGCATATGTCGATTCTATTATATTGCCTTTACACTAAATGTTTCGATGACGGTTACTTGCCTAAAGATTGGAAAACAGGCCGGTTGGTACCCCTTCACAAATCGGGCGACGCACATAACCCCTCGAATTACCGACCCATCTCACTTCAGTTCCATGCAAAATTCTTGAGCACATAATTTTTTCCAATCTTGTTAAGCATTTAGAACCAAATAAGTTCTTCCATTACTCGCAGCACGGTTTCCGGAAATTATTTTCGTGTGAAACACAACTAATCACGTTTACTAACGATCTGCATGTATATCTTGATTCAGGTTTTGTGACTGACTGTATATTTCTAGATTTTTCAAAGGCATTCGATAAAGTAAATCACCAGCTACTATTACATAAACTCAGCCATTTGAGAATTGATCCACAAGTACTACAGTTTATCCGAATCTTTCTTGCTAACCGCACGCAGTTTGTATCCATTAACGAAACTGACTCTCCCGAGGTGGCGGTACATTCAGGAGTACCTCAGGGTTCTGTGCTGGGGCCTTTACTGTTTCTAATATACATTAACGACCTGCCTTCTAACATTTGTTCTCCAGTTTGTCTTTTTGCTGATGACTGTGTGCTTTACCGTAAAATTACTAACGATACTGATATTGCCTGTCTACAATCCGACCTTAACAACATTATTTCCTGGTGTAACCTCTGGCACATGGATCTTAACGTTTCTAAATGTAAATCAATGAGAATTTCGCGTAACAAACTACCTAGCCCTGATTACTTTCTTAAAGATACCTTACTAGAGTCAGTTGAATCTTACAAATATCTCGGTGTGCACATAACCAATAACCTATCCTGGGCGCGCCAAATTGAATATGTAACATCTAATGCAAACCGCATGCTAGGCTACTTGAAAAGAAATTTCTCGCTGTCCCCGTCTTCCTTAAAAAAGCAGCTATATATAACCTACGTGCGCCCTAGGCTTGAATATGCTTCCTCAGTTTGGGACCCTGGCTTTGTAACACTATCTAATAAAATTGAAGCTGTGCGAAACCGCTCCGCGAGGTTCATACTTTCTAACTATCACCGCACTTCCAGTGTTACTAACATGAAATCCAGCCTTGACCTTGCTACTCGCCGGAAACTTGCTCGCCTTTGTGTGCTGCATAAAGCGTATCACCATAACCCCATACTTAAATCACGTTGGCTCAATCCTCCTTTTTTCCTATCTGAACGCCTCGACCATCATTACAAGGTTCATATTCCGCGCCAAACACCGTAACATACTCCCATTCTTTTGTACCAAAAACATGCCATGATTGGAACAACCTGCCTGCGTCACTAGTCATGATTACTAATCATGAACACTTTCGGGCGGCACTAGAAAATTTTATGCATTGATGTGCTCAACGCATTTTCTTTTTCCCTGGTTTTGTTTGCTGCTGTTCGGTTACCGTTCATTTGTGTATCGCAAATACGTTGTGCCAAGTTGTAATTTTTTTTCAATTTTTTTCTATTTTTTTTTCTTTTTTTTCGCGGTGCTTCCTTGTTTGATTTTGATTTTTTGATTCCTTGTTTGATTTGTCGCGGTGCTTCCTGTTGTCGCGTTGCTTCATTTACACGTTGTTCTCGAGTGTTGTACGCATGTACTGAATGTGATTTGTTTTTCACGTTTCAATTGTATTTTTTTCTTCTAAACCCACTCCCCTCTATAATGCTGTATGCCCTGAGGGTACAATAAATAAAATAAATAAACTTATCGGACATTGCTTGTACGGACTTTTCACTGGTATCAACGGTGGCAATAATGCCTTCTAGTGCGCCCACTTTCTCTTTGATTGTCAGTAGTATGTTCAGTTTACCGTGTATTTCAGCGATTTCATTAGCAAGGTCTATTTCATGGTCCATTTTTTCTTTTGCATTACTCGGGCCGCCTCGAACATTCGAGGTTCTGCAAGTCGGACATTTCCAAGAAGTTCTGGCCTCAGACGATTTCTTTTTGTATGCGCTTTCGGTAACGCCTGAGCATGAACCGAGATGATACTCATAATTGCCCTCTGAACATGATAAATACACAGAATCAGTTGGGATATACTTGTGACAGGCAACGCAGTTTTTTGCCATTTCATTCAGCAGAAGTGACAACCAGGTCTCTCGCTAACGTTTAAAACAGTGTAAAAGAATAAGTTCGAGCACCAACCTGGAAGTTGGAAGACGGTCACGTTAGGGATACCGCGAACAGGCATTTCGGTGCCACTGCTGCTGAGCGTGTGTGCTATTGCGCTCAACGTTCACTGCTTTTGAAGATGGTTCTTGATGACGTAGGTAAGCACGTGGTCCTTTGGTCGTCGCGTGTTCATTCGTATCCTGCTCCAGTGAAGCTGCTGCACGTCAATTCCTGGAAGTTGGAAGACGGTCACGTTAGGGATACCACGAACAGGCCTTTCGGTGCCACTGCTGCGGAGCGTATCATAGCCCTCTGCCTCCAGACTAAGAGCCTGGAGGCAGAGGGTCGCCAGTATGGCTCTTTTTCGGTGGGGGCAAATTGTGAAGAAGAAAACGCATCGTTGGCAAGCAACATCGCCACCGCTTGGGTACTGGGTGCTGGGCTTCTCTCGCTCGGCTCGTGCTGATTATGGCCGGCATCTGCTTGACCGTTGCTCTTGCCCGATCGTGTTTCATCGTAGGACCACCGTCACAACAGTCGCCAATAAACCCTTTTTCAATAAACCTTTTTTCACTATATATATATATATATATAGATATATATATGTATATATATAGATATATATAAGTATATATATAGATATATATATGCATATATATAGATATATATATGTATATATATATAGACCTGCGTAGTAAAAACTATCAAGACATTTAGGCGGCACTTCTAATGCTTTCGCAGCCTGTTCAATGAAGTTACCAGGAGCGCGCCACCATGTTTGTAGAAACCACTTTTATCCAGCGTTTGAAGGTTAATTACTTTTTGGCACACCACCATGTACCGAATAACATGAAAAATGTTCAAATTATGTTTCTTGCACACGTTTTAAGCATATAATAACGACGAACGTGTATTGTCAAGTGTAAATAATTATTTGCCAAGCTTTCCGACTGAGAAAACGCCAAAATGCTAAATAAACATCACAAAAATAAAAAAAACGTTATTATATGACATCTACATAAATAGAACAATGTCTTCATTCTGCATTCAGTGCCATATCAATAAACTACATACATTGTGGCTTTTTCTTTCAGCCTCAAAGCCAGAGACTGGTTCAAAAAAAAAAAGTCGGGTGTTTTCCATGCACAGGAACAATAAATTGACTGTTTAACTAGATAGCGCCTGAATACGTGATATGTCATCGCTGATTGATTGATTGATTGATCGATCAATTGATCGATTGATTGATTAATTGATAAGTAGGGTTTAACGTTCCAGAACCACCATATCATTGTGAGAGACGCCGTAGTGGAGGGCTCAAGAAATTTCGACCACCTCGGGTTGTTTAACGTGCACTGAAATCTGAGCACACGGGCCTACGAAATTTCCGCCTCGATTTAAAATGCAGCCGCGACCGCCGGAATTCGATCCCGCGACCTGCGGGTCAGCATATGTCATCGCTGCGATAAACTAGATTTTAAAAATTGGCCCCGTATCTGCATGCACTCTGCAAATGTCATAATCTGCAAATGTCTGCAAATGAAAAACCATACCCATAGTCGACAGTATCAGGGTACTGGGTCTGTTCATCGAAGCCAACGGAAACAACGCAGAAACCATCAGACGACTGGATGGAACTGGAACTGTAGCCCAAATAATGAGACTCGCAAAAAGAATGGCAACTAAGCACAGTGGCATAAGAGAGAGAAACACGATAACGTTGATACAGGCATTCGTGGTAAGCAGAATAGTGTACGTAGCGCTGTACTTGAATCAGCATGTCGCGGTAAAATCCAGTTAGACTGGACGTTAAACCCCACATATCAATCAATCAATCAAATCCAGTTAGACTGCTTCATTCAAAAAATATTCAAACTAACCAAAGGGCTACCGATTAGCACAAGCACGGACAAACTGCTACACCTAGGCCTGCACAATACCATAGGTTAGCACATTGAGGCGACGCGTACGGCACACTGTGAACGTCTCTCTAAGACACGAGCAAAAGAACATATCCTAGAGCAACCAGGCATTGCGTATCACACACAACACGGCATCAAGACGGGCATCCCAAGAGAGACCAGAGATACATTGATGATACCCTCCTTGCCAAAAAAACTTGCACCCCGAACACAATAAGTCCAGACGAGAGAGCAGACCGAAGCAAATACATGAAATTAGCCCCGTATCTGCATGTTAATCTGCAAATGTCGTCGAAATACGATAGTCTTGCGTGTAGAGAGAGTGAACAACACATTTATTTGATGTTCTGCGCATGAAAATTGGTGAATGGTATTCTGGAGGCGCTGCGTTAGAGTGCCTCGAACGTGCAGCGGAGGCAAGCTAGCACATCAAATCACATCACACGTGAGACATGATCGCCATCTGGCAGTTTTCTTGGAAAACTAAGCGCGTGGCTCTGAGACGGTTTTGCGTGCCCGTCTCAGAGGTGATAAAGTGTAGAGCGCAAGGAAACGGGTAGGTGCCACCACCATCTCGTTTTAGCAAAGCGTTGGAAACACTCGCCTTTCCGTGCAAGCGTTGCATGGTCAGCGCAGCGTGATAAGCGTTACGGTCCTTAAAATTACTTATGTTAGCCTTGTCTAGTAAGAGACGCACATGCAGAATGAATACGTGTTGTCATGGTGCCCCAGACATGCACAATAATTGATTTTCATTTGTCAACTGCACAAGCATGAACGCTCAACCTTGAGCATCATAGGTGGGCGATGTGAATGTGGCCGGCCGTTTCAAGTAGCCGATGCCGTCAAGAGTGGACAAACAGACAAATGTACAGACAGACAAAAATTTTTGCGTCGAAAGTCCCCAAGAAAGACTATCGTCTTCAATGAAAGTGATTAGAACTGCTGAGTGGGTCACCGTCGTGAAAAACGCCCGCCAATTTGCTGCGGCTGCTGCCCGGAGGGAGCCGGCGCTACTCGTTTCCCCATCCCGCCCGTCCTCGCCCCGTCGCGCTGCAGCGGCCGCAACTGACCCTACGGCTGACACGTGCTTTCCCATAGAAAGCCACTCTACGCGGCTGGCCGTACCGTGCGCTCTTTCATCCAGCGGCCGTGGCCCGGTGCTGATGCTTCTCCGCAGCCCAGTCACTCGATGGGCAGCCGACAACAGTTTTCTGCAAAACTGAGTTCCAAAACCCGGACATGAAGTTGGCCCAAATTTTCTGGAGTTCAATTTTTTTTGGAGCAGACTGCCGCGCCTCCTGGGAGCAGCGACACAAAACACAAATATTGCGCTCAATAGTTAGGATGCCCATCAATATTGACGCGACAATCTGCTTACTCCCAAACTCTGGGTCAGTGAAGTGTCCGGTTTTGATGCATGGTGTCTACTTAGATTTTCGCAACTCGTATGATTGAATAGCTCTGTCGCAGCTGTGGGTGTGCACAGGAACTGTCGTTGACTTCACTACTGTTTGTTGAGACCTGGTTTAGACCAATCGACGGGCTGCGTGCTGCGTCACGTCGCTGATTACCGAGTTATCGTCACTGAGCGTGCAAGGAGATCTGTAGGGCGTAGAAAAGGAGAGCGAAAATTGTTTTTCGAAACTGAAACCGTGCGCGGCGCACTACTTTGTAATATTCAGAAAACGCGATCGCTGTGGTGTACTCTACGAATGACCGAGCTTATTGGGGGGTGTAAAAAATCGGAGCTTGTTGACTGGCCCATCAAAAAGAAGCAGATGATTAATGAGAAGGAGGAGAGGTTAGCCTGGAAAGTGGGTTTCTGGAGGCGGGCGTTGGCAGGGGTGGGAGGGGGTTTAAAAGGGGCTCTTATAACCAACGTTACTAGAATAAACTCAGTTTCAAAGCTACGTATCTCCACCGGTGAAGGAGGATGGGCCGAAAAGTGGTAGCGAGACCTAGCGGCGCTGCAGTCTGATCTTGCGCTACTCTCAGCGCATCATCTGCAATACGGGAGACCCGCTCAAGTTTGCCCGCCGACGCCAGTGCTTGCCCTTCCCCTGCCAGAAAAAGAGCACACTAGTAGCGTGTAGCGACCCTTCCGCTCCCTCTAGGCACTGCGCCGTGCTCCCGACCGGGTTGCAGAAATTAGGTGCCTTTTCTCATATTCTAACCACTACCACCACCGCTCCCTTTGGCACCCACGCATTTGCGAAGTACGCGCTGCACGTGAAACGCCCCTAGTTCCACGATGTCACCCCAACAGAAAGTGGTCAACTGTCACAATAGCCATGCGAAGACGAAGGGGCCGACTCTACCAGTGAAATTCTACCGATTCCCAAACAGATGGTACGAAAAAATCAGACGATAGGAATGCATTAAAGCAGTGCGCCGAAAAAAGTAAGAAAAAAATTTCTAATAAAAATTAGCATGCACACAATGCATTCAATGTAACTGGTAATAAATCCTTTGTCACCACTCCTCTTATCTATTGAATTACTGGGAGATGCACTTCCCCATCTTAAAGGTGTAAATTTCCATAATATTTTCAGCTTCCATCTTTACAGCAATGTTTCAAATTGCGAAGAAATATGTTTATGCTGCTATTTATATTGTTGGGGACGTATAGTAGTTAAAGTTGTGTACACATGTGGTACTGCTGATTTGTGGTTATATATTTTGTATATCTATGCAGCGCCGACAGAAGTGTGGTTGCCAAGAGCTTGGACAATGATTTGTAGCAGACATTTTGTGGGAAACTGCAAAAATGACTCAAGTCTGCACCCGTCGTATGTGCTGACAGTGTTTCCAGCGGCTTACAAGAAACTGGCACCTCACGCAGAAACGGCACAGAGGTATGATAGGACGTGAAGCGCATAACTATCTATGCATTTTAAAGCGTTTTCTGAGGACTCTTGAGTCCCGATTTCAAGCTCAGCGAGAATTCATTCCGCGTATGCACAAATATCAAGTAAAGCTAAAATAGATGGGTTTTGATCAAACATCACACTTTCACACCGCAGCATTTCAAGGGTAAGATTGGAACGCGGTTTGTAACAAGCACATTGCTTTTTGATAGTTTTCATACAAAGTAAAAATGATTCAAACGACAGACACTGCAAACTGTTTAATCATTAGGTTTTCATACGTAGCTATCTCGGTGAAGTTCTCGCATGAAATATTTCTGTGCACACAGATGGACACAATCGGTTGTTTTTTTTTGATAGGGCATTTTGCCATCATACATATTTTCAGAGTTTGATTTCATATGCAGCACTTGTTTTATTTTGCGAATGTAAGGCGTTACTAACAGGTTCACCGAAAACCCTTAAACGTATACTCATTTTTCAGACTTCTTGTACATTTTATATTTGAGAATGCTAAAAAAATATTGTTATGGTGCACTACACGTATGCTCAATGTTGATTACCATACAATATCTCAATGAAAAACCAACGTATAAACATTGTTGTGAACGACACGATCTAATCTCTGCCACAACCTTATTTTGCCTAGGTGGAAGCGTAATTCTGTGAGGGCAGCCAGATCATCACAAAATTCCGTGGAGCAGGCTGTGCCACGAGGTATTGCTCAAGACGACCCAGCAATGCAAGATGAAGAGAACTGTGTTTTCTTGGACGTCTATGACATGCTTTCAAGTGATTTAGAATCGCTAGAGACGCCAGCGATGCAACTATATTTGCCGCTGGAGATGCGAAGCTCCCGCTTGAAAGGGCAACACCATGACAACTACGGAAAAAAGAGAAAAAATGCAGTAGCCTTTGTTGCACGTCTATTGACGGATACAGTGAACTAGTTGTTATTGAGTGTGCCGGGCCGCCCGAACAACACGGTTAATTTTCGGTAGTGACCAAGATAAAATGGCTTTAAAGCAATGTGCTCTTCCCCTGCAGATTACACACACAAAAAAAGTTTATCTGAAATCTGGGCGCTCATCATGATGGCACGCACGCTGTTCGTGAACTCGAAGTACCCGCGACGAGAACGGTGATTATGCAAGAAAGGGCAATTTTCTTGTGGGTCAAAAAGGAGCCCCAAATAGACCATTTATTTTCGAAGTGCTGTGTATATACTGCACGCATAAAGCGTGCATAAAGCTTCTCGTGCTTAGCATAAAGCACGAGAAGCAGCCTTACCCATGCATCCAGTAACAAACATAGTGCATAGTACACACAGCAAACCAAATGAAACAGGTATATAAATATATAATTAGGAACGTACAGAAAGTTGTATTCACCTCTAACTCCACGTCGTAAACAGCGTCCTCTTTCACTAGCGAAACGCACTTCGTTGTGACGAGGACGGCGTCGTCTGCTACAACTTGTTAGCATCGGCTACATAGCTGAGCAGACGCTGCCCTTTTACCAAATTGCTGCCACGAAAAAAATCCTCGATTGCGGCAATCCTGGCAAACGCGGACAGAAGCCTATACATCATAACCGCCCACGACCCGAAACTCTCAAAAACACGTGCAGAACGCGTGCAGCGTGCGAGCAAAGCAACACGTTTTCAAGGGAGGTTGAAGGGGACAGTGGAGGGGTCAACACTCGAGTAACCAGTTTTCACCTCACATTGACTGACAGCGCTTGGCACTGCAGCGCCTCCCTCGGCGTGGGTCTCCTCTATAGTGTACGGCGGTGGTTCACTGCGCTGTTTCTGGCACCGGCTTCTCTGTTGAACTGTTATCGAACATAGCCATTCATCATGCACTTCCAGTCGACATTCTAGCGTCGCATTCGTGACCTGCTTATGTGGATACACATAAGGTCTCCTGTATACATTGGCCCAGATGTGTTGCTTGTTGCGAGTTGGCTAAGAATCGATGTCCTGCCTAAATTTAAGCTTTCTTCATTCGGTTTAACCTTCAAGTACGGCAAATTGTACGTGAATGAGCATTCTCATCGTAAAAATTTTATGACAACCGCTACTATTTTAACCATTGCCATCTTTTCTAGACGTAGAACGGCCCTAAACGACACTAAAAGCCACAAACAAGTTAACTTAGTACTTTAGAAAAATGTTCTAAAAACAGCATACTCAAGTTTTTTTACTAGTTACAAGAAAGAGGCTTTCTTGAAGTTACAGTACACATGCTTCACACTCTTCATCAGATGGCTACCAGTCGTGAGCAGAGTGTAAAATGTTACAGCAACTTCACCTCCTTTCTCGCATTTTTCCTTTTCAGAAAGCGCCTGATTGGTTTTCTTGCAAAAAAGAAAAAAAAAACGTATATTTTCAGCACAATGTAAAACATCACCATCGCGTTTTCTCGAAAAACGCAGTGGACTTCAATTTTTCAACCACAATCCAAAAGAGATCCTCAACCAGGAGTTTTCGGGAAAAACCTATCGACCGTTTTATTAATTGCTTTTAACGTAGAATGCAGGCCGCGTAAGGTATGACCTAAGCAGCCTGCTTGAAAACACCTCATGTGAATGTGTGCAGATTTCATGTTTGGGTAAGCCTGTTCTAGGGTGCCTGAGAGAGGTGCTAAATGCCCTCTTTTTACGTTGTCACGAGCTCAAGTTTTTTAACAAAGGTACCCACAGTTACAGTACATTCCTGGTGTGCTACTTCCTGGTGCACTTCGCTGCACCGAGAAGTCACACCGACATGTGCCACCATTACCTCCTCAAAGGTTCAGATATAAGAACACTGCGATTGCGAAAAATATTCGTTGCTGTAACTTAAAAGAAATGTAACGAAAACTGATCACTGGAAAAACACGACTACTTGAATACGTTTGTGTTGGTTAATAAGGGAAATATATATTGAACCAAAAATATACACTGCTTTTAAGGCAGCAAAAAGTTGACAATTGATAAAATGTCACTGTGAAACAACTCTAAGTATTGCCACTTAATATGCTTGGGTGAGATCCAGGAGGGAAAGAAGACAAAGACGATCTACCTGAGCTGCTGCTTGGCTAGTCGACTCAACGAACCCATTATACCAAGTTTGTCTTTAGAAACGTAACAGTAACACTGTTAACTCCCCAGCGTTGCCTCGCCGCGGTGGTCCAGTGGATAAGGTACTCGGCTGCTGACCCGCAGGTCGCGGGTTCGAATCCCGGCTGCGGCGGCTGCATTTCCGATAGAGGCGGAAATGTTGTAAGCCCGTGTGCTCAGATTTGGGTGCACGTTGAAAAACCCCAGGTGGTCTAAATTTCCGGAGCCCTCCACTACGGCGTCTCTCATAATCATATAGTGGTTTTGGGACGTTAAACCCCACATATCAATCAATCATCAATCTCCAGCGTTGCTCGTCGCGTGCATTTCATCTTGCTGTTTAATTTCTGGCGGCTTCTTCAAAGTGCGCACTGAACATTCGAGGGGCGCTATGTGTTGAGGGGGGAGATAATTGACGCATTGGTTATGAACATTCCGGCTCCAATATATGGGGCGAAATCGCTCGAAACAAGCACGCATAGGTACCTGGTGCGAGCTCCCACTTCCCGGGTGAAATCAAAACTTCTTATGCAGCCAAACATGATGTTAGTGCGTTACAAGTCCTTCGCATTGAATGTCATAGATTTTTTCGCTTGGCAGTGAGCTTTACATCTTTGCAACGCAAAGCGTGCAAAGACCTTTTGAATTGCGCCCGATTTCTTTGGAAGTCTGTCATGGTCAACAATAATTGGTTTATACCCCAATCAAAGCTAACTGATGGCATGTAATTGATTCCCTTTACTACGCCCGATTTAAAAGTTCTACTATAGTAACATGATCATAATTGTTCCAATCACCTGGTCACACTCCCAGGTTATTTTTGTTGTAGGTTGGAACCATCTTTCAGGGTGTGCTTTAATCATGCTCTCAAATTAAATTAGTATGAATGACTGTCTCTTCACCCTGTAAACAAAAATATACCCAGCTGGGAGGAATGTGGGAATGATGCGCGCGCTCTGCTCTGGTGACCTCAATCAAACCGGATTGCACCGGAGAAAATACATTCGCTTTTCACCGTTTTCCTCCAGGGCACGGGACGAAGGAAACTGTAGGAAAATGGGGCCTATCCTCTTACTAGGCTCCCGTGGTTGCTCCAGAAATGCTCCGGCAGATCGCTTTTGCCATGATGGATGCTCCGCAATTGCTCTGGCTCATTGCTCAGTGGCATTCATTGGCTTTTCGAGTAGTGACATAGGTAGCCTCGCCTCCGAGAAGCCGTTCCCCACAAACCAACATGGCACAGACCAAGCCGGTGTGGTGAGGATTGTGCAAAGCATTCGGCTGCGTTCGAGAACAGAAAATTTTTCTGAGCACCTTCTGGATATTACCAGCGACAAGCAGCAAGGAAGGCTATCAACCACAGAAGAGAGTTGTGCGAACGGTAATCGCATAATGGTTCATGGCAGCGAGCAACACACTGTGATCTCGCGAGTGTTGAGAGACCCGGTGATTGCTAGTGTAAGTAAAAAATGGTGAGTGAGCTCTCCTTAAATTTATTGAGTTATTCTTGTCGGGTAGTGCTAACATGGGATAATTTTGGGTTGATAAACTAAACATGTGATCCATATTTGGTTAATTTTGCAAGACGTCGGTGAAAAACAAGCGGAATTTCGTTAATGCGTTGTATGGACTACGTGCTTTATTTTCTTAACATAACATCGGTAAAGCAACACAGAGAGGTGAGCGATTTGGTACTGCTTCATTATGGCCTAAATGTAGCGCAAAAAGAGACTAAATAAAGAAAGTGAACACCACAAGAGCTCGTGGTTGTTCACTGTCTTGTATTCGCCCTTTTTTTGCACAGCATTAACGCCATAAAAACTTCGGTAAATTGAATCAAGTCGCAGTAATATTTAGAGCGCTGAATAAATATGCAACAACAGAAAATATTCTATCAAACGTTATAATTGTTATAGGTAAACCTTACTGGTTAAATGATATTTTTGGTCTTATCAGTACACATAAACGGTAACATTTGTCCACTTTCCATAACAATTAAACGCAAGTTCGAGGTCTACAACTGCGTAAAAATTACTTTCATATAACATGTAGGCTGAACTAAACTTGAATTACTAAAATCAGCCCCGGCGCGGTGGTCTAGTGGCTAAGGTACTCGGCTGCTGACCCGCAAGTCGCGGGATCGAATCCCGGCTGCGGCGGCTGCATTTCCGATGGAGGCGGAAATGTTGTAGGCCCGTGTGCTCAGATTTGGGTGCACGTTAAAGAACCCCAGGTGGTCAAAATTTTCGGAGCCCTGCACTACGGCATCTCTCATAATCATAGCGTGGTTTTGGGACGTTAAACCCCACAAATCAATCAATGAATTACTAAAATCAGTGTTAAATAATAAATGAAGTGAATTGAGGTAGGCCAATGTAAATGGTACAGACTTTTAGAACGCATGCACGCACTCATACTTGGGAAAAAGCTATTTTGATTGGATATATGGTATCCGAGATATTCATCTAGAAGTATACTAGACTCCTCGCGGGACGTGGCGCTTTCAGGAAAAGAAAGAGAGAGGCGAAACAAACTGACAATACTAGAGACGAGGAATGCAAAAAAGAAGAATAAGAAAAGGAGTTGCTTGGCAGAACGAGTCGTGCGGCGCTCGACGTTTCCGTGCAAGGGGGGGGGGGGTGTAACCCATTACACAGATTAAGTAACTTTGGAAAGGGTAAAAGGAAGAAATAAGCGCGCTTCCGTTACTGTCTCTCAATGGGGGCACCTCCACACTTCTGCGCAGGAGATAGGGGTAAGGGGTGATTAAAAAGAATAGCGGGTATCAAAGGTAGAGGTAAAGAGGGGCAGTGACAGCCACAGGTGGAGGTAAGGAGAAGATGGGAAATATGGACATCGTCGCAAGAGTCCGGGGACGGAGCCCCACCAAGCGAGAGCTCTTGTCGGCGTCAGGAGTAGGGTGGGCCAGTCGGCCAGAGCTGCACAGACGTCGGAGATCGCGAAGGTACAACCGGTCCGCACGAAATCCAGCGAGTGAGCCTGGCTCAACGTTTCGAAGACAGATGGGACATTGTAGAAAGAGAGAAAGGAGAAGGCACGGTTTCGAAAAACTAGCCGTATTTTCTGCGTTGATGATGGCAGACTATTATCCTGCTGCAGCATTTTTTTCTTTTTAGTCAGGCCCCCATGGCTGCAGCTGTAGTTCTTTTTTCTGGGGGGGGGGGGCAGAAGACGGGAATGCAAACAGTGCTGAGACGTAGCTTTGACCTGGACAATGCAATGACGTTGGCTTGCGAGCACAAGAGGGGGGAAAATTTCTTGAAGGAGGAGGCACTGGCACATCACGACATTTCCACGTGAATAACCTTCTGTAGCCTCAGGATCATTTTTCTGTGTTTTGTGCGCTGATCATATTGAGTATGAATTAAAGACTGAAAACATATTTTCTACCAAACAATAAATAATTACTTGGTGCATGAGGCATACGAATAATAAAAAGCAGACATATTCTGCTGAATACCTCGGGATCGACAAGATACACTTAACAACAGGTCCAGACAAAAAAGAATAGGTGCATCGTTTAAATTTGGGAAAAAAGCCTTGTACACTGGCAGATACACAACAAATCTCATTTACACATGAAAACACACACACACACCGGTATGGCTTGATACGACGCTATTTTGTAGCTAAAACAATGTTATCTTTCCCAGACTGGATTTTTTCAACAAAAATTATGAAAGAAATGCTTGCAGGTGGACGTTCATCGCTGAAACAAATTGCTTCAATCAAAATATTGCTTCATAGAGACACAGGCAACTTTTTCAGAAAGATCTGGATCGGCATTACTGAGCCTTTGCTGTATTTGAAGACTGGCGATAAAGTCAAGTGATTCCGCCTAGTATTGAGCTCGTGGCACATTTTGTATAGCTCACCATCTGTTATATCCTCGATGGCGTTATACTTCCATATGTTATATCCTTGCATTTAGGTTGAAGCGAGCTTTTAGAAGTTGTTGACAACAGTGTTTCCCTTTATTTTCAAAAGCTGCTGCAACTGTATCTTCAGTTCCATCAGGATAAAAACTCTCCCTTTCTACAGCAGTGCAGAAAGTGGAAACACTATGGAGATTATGTGAGAGAGTCATTCATTGAGGCCATAGGTTTAAGTGAGAAATTTGCACGTTGAGCAATACGTGTGGACCTGAACCATCTTTGATTCCTGCAAATCCCAGAATTTTCGAAACACATACTAAGTGGGCACAAAAACCTTTTCACCAAATATTGCATTGATCGAGCCACTTCAACAAACCATCTTCTTGGGTCCATGGTAATCCAGCTGCCATAACCAGCAGCATGGCTTGCAACCTAGTTGTGGAAATGGCAGAATGATGTACGGATGAATTTGCCATGACGAACTCCGAGAGATCAACATCTGGATTGTTGAGTTCAGAGTCTTCTGGGTCTGGCCTATCTTCTACAGTTTCTTCGGCACTTTCTGAGCTATAGGAAAACTGCCTGTCTATTTCTGGATTGTTGTCTTGTGCACTTGGCCCGTCTTTCAGACAAATATATTCACTGTTTGAAATTTCGGGAAGTTCTTCACCTATTACCTTGTAAGCTTGGTTCATTTTGCATGACACTGTCACCAGATCGCTTACTGGAGGTTGGCCAATTTAAGAAAAGAAGTGGTGGTGCCCTATTTTCCCTTATTCAACACATCGACATGAAACAAATTTGAACAGCAAAGCAGTTCATAGGTGTGGTTTTCAGTTCCAGGGTCAGCACCGAGCAGATCACAGGGCCTCGTAGCAAGGTGAAAGTGAAGCTTCGTATAAAAAGAAGGACTGCATTGTGTTAGCTGGGAAATGTCAGAGTAGACAAAGTCAAGTGGTAAAGCATAGGTGAACCTTTAAAAAAGCACCAAGATCAGGCGATGATGATGAGGTAAGTAGACTTCAAAATGGCGTGTCAGTGTTCAGGGGTTGGCCCTTTCAGAATGGTGAACATCAATGAAGCAGTCACACGACGTGAGCACAGGCTAGAATGGACATGTTGCAGAGTCAATTGCGATGTTCATGCAGCGACGCCAAAGCTGTATGCTTAGCAAAAGAAAACTTAAAAACATAAAATACTATTGCCCGAGGCAACACCAACATCAGCTTAATGGTTATGACTGTTTTCGCTAAGAGAAGCTGGCTAGATTTTCTTTTCACAACAGTAAACACATCAACCGTTGTCATCAAGGAACAAGAATGAGAACAAATATATATGGGCTACAAGTTGGAAAACTTCAACAAACCCCACCTAGTGTTATGCACCTGCTCGATGATCAATGCTTGAAAATTGTTATATAATGCAATACTCAGAAGCTTTTGACATGAGAAGCACATTTGAATTGTGAATCTGCAGTCTGTCTGCTGAGTGTAGCAGAGACCAAAAGACACGAGAAACTAGCTGCCAGTACCGGACATATCATTTGTCTTTCAGCAAGCAAGCAAAGAAAAACTAGTGCCCTGCCAGGCATGAATGGAAAAAGCTGCGGGTAATTTATTGTTAGATCGTTGCAAGTAATTAAAACTGTACCTTGTTTTATGCTTATATTATGAGTAGTGTTTTAGTAGAAGAATATGTACAGCGCATGAAAAGTAAAAAAGGCTGAATATGAATAACTTCCTGGAATAACAATATTATGGTTGGGTCTGCGGCACGAACATCCTGAACCTGAAAAACATTCTCTCTAGGGTTCAAATTAACTAGAACGTGTTTTTTCATCACGCGTGTATTTCGCACTGTGCAATACGATGCCTCCAACATGAGCCTTGAAATATTCTCCGACGATAACACCTGCACCAACTCCTTCTGTTATTAGTGATCAGACCATTTTTTTCCCAAACACGCTTAACATACAAGCCTGGCTCAACTCGGTGCTCTTTTCCGAAATTATCCTGCTGCTTTTTCAAATACGGTGGCAGAGACACAAGGCGTTTCAGCGACTGTGTCAGCCCGTTCCTAGCTATTTGCTCCGGAAAAGATGTCCCTAGGCACAACCTACACCTTTTGCTGCGGACACTAACTTCGAAATCTCTCCATTGCCTTCTTGAAATAGAAATGTCGAAGTGGACAAGAGTGGTCCTGTCACCCTAATAGATTTGACCAAGTGAAGAAGCTGATGGACATCGAAATTGAGTTCATTCATCATAACAGATTTCACAAGTGAAGAAGCTGATGGACATAAAAGGCTGAATGGCTTCAGCATACAGTATGAAACCTCGTGAACAAGCTCCTGCAACAATCTGTGGGCAATAAAGGTGTTGGACTCCTCGAAACTTTGCTTCAGCTGCATGTAGATACTTTCAGAAAGCAACATGAAATGCCGGATGTGCCTCGGTGGAAGAATGCCATCGAGACATGGGACACAGTAACACAAAAGCCAGAATTGCCATTAAGTTGCCTTGCAGAAGGCCCTTTCTGAAAGTGTCCTTGGCTGCCTTGTGAAAAAAAAAACATTGATCGGCCAACCTTATTGATGCGCTCTTTGAACTTCGCCATTCTGTTCCCAATGTAGAAGGCTCTGCAAGTGGAGGTCAGCCAAAGTTCCGTGATCAGCTGGGTGACGCCTTCAATAATGCAATTCATGAAGTCTGGCAGTAACTTCCAGACAAAATTCAACGATGTCAGCTTGGTCACAGATGTCCCCTTTATGCCATTAACTGCAGTTCCTGCTTGCGGGAAGAGACGTTGCCAACAGCACCACAGCGCGGCACCTTTAGACCATGGCCTCTCCTGCGAAAACTTTTCTACCTTCGAGAATAGTTTCTTTCTGAAAAGACGCCAAGAACAGCCATAGTATCCACTCAACTGTTTTCAATTCAGAAGATCAGCTTGTGAACGCAAGTTGACAACACAGCACACAATTTTCACAGCAGAATGAATATCTTGCTGTCCGAATGACCATGTTATCCTCCCCAGACCTTGGAATTTGTCAACGAAGACCTCTAAAAAAATGTTATCAGGTGGACCTTCATTGCTTAACCAAACTGCTTCAATCAGGTTGCTGCTTCAATGAAGAGAGACAGGTAACTTATTCATTAAAACCTGAATCGGCCATACTGAGCCTTTGCTGGATTGAAAGACTGGCGAGTCACCAGTGTTCAGAGCTAAAGCCAAGGCACTCTGCCTCATATTGAGAACATAGCACGTCCTGTAGAGCTCACCATTTGTTATATCCAAGAAAAATTATTTCACTGCCAGACGTGACTGCAAAAGCTGTACATAATTTTCTACGATGCACCAAGGAAATTATATCAATATCACGTTTCACTGTTTCTTGGTTAGAGATCATTAAAAGCGATTGAAACTATACCTTGTCTTTGTGGTTAGTTTACATATTGCATCATAGCCGGAGAATATGTATTGTGCGATAGCACATAGTGCTTAGGCATGCAACATCAAGAATGAACAAAACAAGAAGGCTGACACTATTGTAGAAATCTCTGTCACAAGACCCTCGTCATCAAAGTAGGTGGCACGGCATTAACACAGTGACGCGATAACAGGTGCAGACTAAAAGAACACGTGTGGGCAGCCCACAAGCTCAACAATGAAGAAAGAAAAATTCCGCAGTTTCTGATCTATTATGTCATGAGAGATACCATGCCAGTGAATGCTAGAAAATGCATCCACCAACGATTTCATCCACGTGACTGCACGTTAGCTTGCAAGGTTTTCTTGCATATCTCTTCCAAGTGCAAAGATATAGAAACCAAACCAAAACTTTAAGCCAACATAGTAGCTATGACATTAGTGGCCAACATCTGAACTATACCACCAGTGCTCCACTGCTGTAAACAAGATTAGAGCACACAGACATCGTCAACTAAAGAAAGGAGCTATTTGTACACATATGGGCATGACCTCTTCAACATTTACACTGTGGTAAGGTGCACCATTTTAACTGACAAAGAAATTATGTATATGACAAGAAATTGTACACAGCATTTATTCCCTCTCATAAATATTCGAAATTTTGGCTACAACAAATGTTCCTCCTTGATTGACAATAACCCATGGTGAAGCCACGTTGCTTTTACGCAACAGACACTGCCCCACATGGACTGGCGAATGCTCGATGCTGTGCATAAAATGCAGAAAAAATACTGCTAACGAATAACTTCTTGGCATATTAATAATATAGTTGCACCTGCGGCAAAGACACCCTGAACCTGAAAAATATTCCCACTGTGGTCTTCAAAATAACTAGAACATGTTTTCTCGGCACGCGTGTATTTTGCACTGTGCAATACGATGCCTCCGACACAAGCCCGGAAATATTCTGCAAATACCTGCACCAACCGCTTCCGTTATAAGTGCTTGGACATTTTCCTTCAAAACACACAAAGGCAGAGGAGCACCTAACACACAGGTCTGGCTCTACTCATTTCTGTTTCTAGAAATTATTGCCTGCTGCCTTTTAAAATGTGGTGACAGTGTCACAAGGCGTTTAAGCGACTCTATTATTCCGTGCATAGCTATACGTTCAGTTATCTGCCTAGGCACACCTGTTGTTGCGGACACTAACTTCAGAACCTCTCCATTGCCTCCTTCAAATGCAAATGTCTAAGTGGCCACAGTGGTCCAGTAATCCTAACAGATTTCGCCAAGTGAGGAAGCTGATAGACATTAAAGGTCTGAGCAGCTGCACCATACAGTACGAAAACCTCCTGAACAAACCCCTGCAACAATCTCTGCGCAATAAAGGTCTCGGACTCCAGAACAGTTTCCTTCAGCAGCATAAAAACACTTTCAGAAAGCAACATGAAATGCCTGATGTACCTCGGTGGAAGAATGCCATCAGGACATGGGGCACTGTAATACAAAAGCCAGAATTTCCTATCAGCTGCCTTCCAGAAGGCCCTTTCCAGAAGTGGCCTTGGCGGCCCGGTGAAAAAAAAAAAAAACTGGCGGGCAAACCTTCCTGATGCGTTCATTGAGCTCCGCAATTCTGTTCAAAATGTAGAAGGCTTTGCCAACGGAAGTCAGTCACAGCTCCGTAATCTGCTGGGTGACTCCTTCAAGAGCACAATGCATGTAGTGTGGTGGTAAACCCCAGACTAAATCCAACAATGTCAGCTTGGCAAGAGGAGATGGTCCCCCTGTGCCATCAATTGTGCAGTTCCTCCTTGCAGCAAGACATTGTTGACAGCACCACATCATGGCTCCTCTATACCATGTCCACTCTTTCGTATGGGTACTTGACAGCTCCTGAAGGATAAATAGTACCGCTTAGTTCGGTTCCACTTAGTTGAATATCATTAAAGTTTTTTATAAGACACATTGATGTAACAGACACTTGTGTACAACACCAGTGTGCTACAAGAGAAAAGGTCTTGGTAAGATAATTCATAACTTAGCACCCTGCTCATAACAGAGACCTCACAATATTACCTTTTAAGCCGCAAGCTTAAAAGGTAATATTCAAGGCATTCTTTGGCAGTTTGCGACATCATTACAGCGAACATTTTTTGCCATTATAAGGCTGACTCATTAAACAAAACCCTTGGAAACTATACTTTCTATTCCCCTTTGACAATATTTTCTTTCTGCAGACACGAAGAAGAGCCGTAGTATCCGTTGAACTGTTTTGAAATGAGCGAAGCAGCTCGTGCAGGCGAGTCAACACAGCAGCAAGCAATTTTCACGGCAGAATGGACAACTTGGTGCGCAAATAACCATGTTATCTTCCCCAGACCTTGAAACTTGTCAACAAAGGCCTTCAAGAAAAAGTGAGAATATGGATGTTCTTTGCTGAACCAAACTCCTCCAATCAAAATGTTCTCCCAACGAAGAGGCACAGGCAACTCATTCAGGGAGACCTGAGTCGGCCATACTGAGTTTTTGCTGAATTTGAAGACTGGCGAGCCATCATTGTTCAGAGTTGAAGTCAAGTCACTCCACCTCATCTTGTGCACATGGCGTCTTCTTCTACAGCGCACTATCGGTAATATATTTTAATCGATTCGAGGAGGTTAAAGTGAGCTTTTGCAAGTTGTTACCAACAATGTTTCGCGTTGTTTTTAGAAGCTGTTGTGACTGTATCTTCAGGTCCAACGGGATAAAAAAGCTCCATTTCTTCGGCAGTGCAGAAAGTAAAAACACCTGGGAGCAAATGTGACAGAGCTGTTTGTTGAGGCCATGGGTTTCAGTCAGAAAATTGCACGTTGAGCAATACGCGTGGACCTGAACCATTTTAGATTTCTACAAATCCCCGAGATTTCGAAACCCACACTTAGTGGACGGAAAAGCCTCTTGGCCCAATATTGCATTGAGCAACTTCAAGAAGCCGTCTACTTAGGTCCATGGTAGTCCCTCTGCCGCAACGAAAGTAAGTACCAGCAGCATGGCTTGCAACCTAGTTGTGCAAATGCCAGTAAGATGTACAGATGAATTATTCGCGATAAACTCCGAGTGATCAACCTCTGTATCGTTGACGTCACAGTCTTCCGGGTCTGGCCCATAAGCTGGAGTTTCTTCGGCACGATCTTAGCTGTCAAAAAACTGGTTGTCCATCTCTGGATCGCTGTCCTGTCTGTCTTCCAGACCAATATCATCATTGTCTGAAATTTCGGGAAGCTCGTCGTCTGTAATATTTTGTGAACGTGGCTCATCTTCCAGCAGGATACTGTCATCAGATGGCTCACTGGAGGTTGTCTGCAGGAAAATAAAAGGTAAAAGCAATAAAGGAACGAGTTAATAGCCGTTCACAGTGAATTTTGGTTCTCTCATGCATGGAAGCTGTCAAGACCTATAAACAAAACAATCAAA
Organism: Rhipicephalus microplus; assembly: GCF_013339725.1. Lineage (NCBI taxonomy): Eukaryota > Metazoa > Arthropoda > Arachnida > Ixodida > Ixodidae > Rhipicephalus > Rhipicephalus microplus. The sequence goes on from NC_051175.1 coordinate 10,473,719, forward strand.
TTAAGAGTGTGACAACTGGTATGAGCTTATGCTCAAAATAAACTGGCCATGTGGTAAGAAATCTGATACAAAGTATGTTGACAGATTTGACAGTACAAGCACTAGTTTTGTCATATCATGCAATCAGTCTCTTTTAGCGCTACAATCACAATGCCGTGAAATATTCAACATTTCACCCCGCATCAAACGTGTGAAGCAGTGGTGACATGCTTGCAATGCGTGTGTCTACAGTAAAATCTCCTTGGCTCGAATTTCATGAGACCAGAGAAACCGTCTGAATTAATCAAATGCAGAATCACCAAAAGTGTCAAGAAAACATTGAGCAAATGAGTGTTTCATCAATAGACTTATTTTTCTTGAGTATGCAAATCGTTTTGCATAAACAAGCCAAAAAACACAATATTCGTCATTTGCGACGTTTCATTTGACAGAGCGCAATCGTATGAGGTTTTGCGAGTGTTTTTTTTTTCGTGCGTGTCGAATATTAGAGTAAGCTATATGAACTAGCCCACGAATAAGCACTCCTGACTGGAAGAACAACACCATAATGATGGGAAGAGTCGCTCGTACAGTTCGCCTGCGTGGCTTGTTTATTCCATCTCTGTAAAAGCATTTTTCTGCATTTACCGATAACGAAAGGCAAGATTGACGACCAGCCACGATGCATCAATGGTTATGGTGCTCTGCTGCTGACCCGAAGGTCGTGGGTTTGATTCAAGTCGCATTTCGGCGGAGGCTTAATGGTAGAGGCCGGTGTACTGTGCGATGTTTGTGCATAGTAAAGAACACTAGATGTCGAAATTTCCGGAGACCCTCCTCTCCCCCACCATCTCTCCAAACGCGTGCACACCTCCAAACCGAGAGACTGGTTGGCCGTACAGCGTGGCACTGGTCAGGGACAAAAAAAAATTTGGTGCACACTTACCCAACGCTCACCCTCTTCTGTGCTGCACGTTCAACCAATTACATTAGCTTACCAACTCACTCAAATTAACATAATAAACCAGGAAACTTTCATGCCAGTTTAAAGAAACAGCTACCGTCCAAGAAGTTTCATGAGCGGTGAACACGTTTTAGCAATAACGACATGCAGAGAGGCCAAATAAAACAGTTCACAATGCGTTATCGAGCCCACAAGATAACTCTACTACACGTAAAAACACCGTGGTGCTGTTTTATGTGAGCTAAAAAATGCAGCGTAACTCACCGTTGATGCAGCAGGCGGTCGTTGCTTTTGCTGGCTCCACACAGTTTGTCGGGGTACCTCGTGCAACGGTGTATTTGGTTCCAGGTAGCAGCGATAGCGTTTTGGAGGCATGGCGTCGGTATTCAGCAGATCATCCGAAGCGCATTCACTTAGTATTCTACAGGCCTGCTGCTGGCATCACGTAACAACATACGTGATGGCCACGAACAACCTGTAGTACGTGTGGTTGCATGTTATGAGTGCCCCATTTCGATAAGGCAAGAACTTGAGCCTCAAGGTTTTTTACTGACTGCATTTGCAGTCGGAGTCGACCGTATGCGTAGTCGACCATTAAGTAGACCTTATCGTACAACGAACGGTTATAAGAGAACACGGTTACCGCAAGTGCCGGCTCCCTAATTATTTTAGCTACGAAACCCCCCGTAGATGCTATGTAAAAAAATTGGGTTCACTATGGGCCAAAAATTTGAATGATGAACGGACGGACGGACGGACGGCCGAACAGACGAACGGACGGACGGACGGACGGGTGAATGTGGCTCTACCCTTTAGATCGGGCGGTGGCTAATGCCACCTAGCCGTAATACGTAGTTAACTAACCACTAGATTTATCTTTTTTTCCTTTAAATAGTGAAGCTGAGGACTGGTACTTTAAACTGAAGGATTTAATTTTCGCACGTGCATTGACTTTAGCCACCAATCAGATAACCTTCTTCTAGTTGATTATAGCCGCTTAAAGTCTATTTTGCCCTTCCTGTCCCTAAACCCCAGTGCCTCGAAAAACTCTGCGCCATTATCCTGAACTATAGGGTGAAGCCCTTTACAGAACATTATCAAGTGTTCGGCAGTTTCTTCTTCTTCTCCACACGCACTGCATACTGTATCTACCCCTTCGTATTTGTCCCGATATGTCTTTGTTCACGATACTCCCTTCCTGGCCTCAAACAGTAGAGAACTACCCCGAGTATTATCATAGATCCTTTTCTTGGCAATTTCCTTAAAAGTTCGATAGATCTCTAGTACGGACTTCTTAGTCATGCCAATTCTTCACATGTCAGTCTCCGTTTCCTTCACTTTCTTATTAAACGATAATTTTTTTTTTTGTTTGGCCACCTGCTGTTTTCTAAGTACTTACCAGTCAATTTTCTAGTTCGCTTCCTCCGTTTTGTATCGACATTCTTCATGTACAAGTAGCTGAAAACCTTCCTAGCCCAATGCTTTCCCCCGATTCTCTCAATCGCTTCACAAATTTTATCTTGCTGCTAGCTTCCTTGTCCTCAAATGACGTCCATCCGATATCACCTTGTACTCCCTGATTTGGTGTATTCCCGTGAGCTCCTAAAGCAAGCCTACCTATTCCACGTTGCTTAATTTCTAATCTTGCTTGAACTTCTGATCGTATTTACAAGACCGCACTGCCTAACGTTAGACCAGGAAGCATGACCCCTTTCCATATTCCTCTCAAAACATCATACCTATTGCATTTACACTGTGCCCTATTTTTCATCACTGCTGCATTTCCGTTACCTTTAGTGTTCACGTATATTTCGTGTTCCCTTAGGTACTCGATCCCATTGCTTATTCATACGCCCAGTTATTTGTATTTATCTGTTATCTCTAGCGTGACTCCCTCTATCCTAGGCCCTGCCGCGGTGGTCTAGTGGCTAAGATACTCGGCTGCTGACCCAAAAGTCGCGGGTTCAAATCCCGGCTGCAGCGGCTGCATTTCCGATGGAGGCGTTAATCTTGTAGGCCCGTGTGCTCAAATTTGGGTGCACGCTAAAGCACCCCAGGTGGTCGAAATTTCCGGAGCCCTTCACTACGGCGTCTCTCATAATCATATGGTGGTTTTGGGACGTTAAACCCCACATATCAATCAATCAAACAATCAATCAATCAATCAATCTTGTATCCTGAGCTGACTACCTTCATTATTATTAAAAATCATGACTGCTGATTTTTCTTTACTGAATCTGAAACCTGACCTATCTCCCTCATTACCGCAGATGTCCATCAATCTCTGCAAATCTTCCTTGTTGTCGGCAATTCGCACTATATCATCTGCGTACATTAATGGTGGTAGTGCCTGATCAACGAGTTTTCCTTGTTTGACGAAAGAGAGGCTGAAGCCAAGTCCACTTTCCTCTAATTTGGCCTCTAATCCTTGTAGGTACGTCATGAATAACTAGGGTGACGAAGAGCACCCCTGCCTAATTCATTATTCATTCAGCTTTCGCGCCATTTGGTGTAAAACTATAACTAACAAACGACAGAAAAAGTGTTTGCATTGCGCTGAGTAGCTTGCAAAAAAGACCCCCGTGGTATTGCTGCATAAATTTTGTTTTCTCTTGCTGCTCCTAAATGACGCTACAATAGGTAGTTCCCTTCCTCCACTTCCTTCGCACAGTTGGTACGGGTTTTGACATGGAGTTTATGAAATAATAAAAATATTCGAGTTTCAGATTTAGAACACAATTTTCTAACTGGTGTGCAAAGAACTTCTAGTTCCATTATATTGACACAGATAAATGAACGTAAATAGAAGTAGATATATGTAGGTATATATATGTAGATATATATAGGTATGTAGCACTGTTTGAGAAGTAGCCCCACCACAGAGCTGTAACTTGCTTTTTTGTTGTTATTTGGTCGTTTAAACAAACGTATGAACCAATAAATTGTTTAATATGTACCAACTGACTAAATACTGATTGTTGGCCTAGTTGGTACTTGCTTATGACATGATTTGGCCGCAAAAAATACACACACAAAGTAAAGAAACACTGCCGCTTCTGCTTGTCGTTGAGCGTTTCTTTACTTTGTGTGTGTATGATTTACGGCCAATTCATGTCAGTAACTAAGTGAATAGACTGAGAAATATATTATTAAATGAAGTAGCGCGCAAACGAGACAATAACACACACATATCCCCAAATACAGTCTAGAGCTATTGTTTGGGTCATTTTAAGTGGGCCGTGATTGTCATTTGTGCTATTTCAACAAATATCAATAAATAGGTGATGTCGAAGACATCCACTATTTCTTGATTGGACTTTATCCGCCGCCAACTTTCTAGCCTTTTCTTAGTGCAGATTATTTTACACGCACGGTTACATGCAGATTGCATGCTTACACTGCAGATAGTATATATGCTTTTTTATTTTTTGTAAAGAACGTATCTGTATACACCAGGTTATTAATCAAACACGCCACTGCACACGATGAAATTGATGCATGATCGGTGAATATTGATGACATGTGTTCGGTATTTCGGAACGACCTAATATATTACTGCACACGATGAAATTTATGCATGATCAGTGGGTATCGATGGCATGTGCTTGAAATTTCGTAACGACTTCGAGGGATTTCTGAGCTAATGAGTACACCCACATGTAGTGCAGTCAGAGGTGTGGTTTCAAGTGCTAGACATTTGTCATTGGCTTGAAACTCGTTACATTTTGTGGATGTATGAACTCGCACACATGCAAATACGTGCACATTTTGATGATGCTCTAGTTGTCTGTCAGGTATATTTCAAAATGAGAGTTACCGGCCCCGGCCACTTACACAGATTGACAATATGCAGGCTTTTTTCTCTCTGTAAATAAATTGTTAATGCACGTACGCGTATACACTAGGTTCATAATAAAATACCGCACTACACATGATCGCTGAAAATATTAGTGACGTGTTCTTGATGTTTTGTAAAGGCTTCGATAAATTTCTGAGCTAATAATTATTTACCCTATGCACAGACCATTAGCGAATTCAGAGTTAGGGGTGGTTTGAGCCGATAAATGGCCATCATCTGAAACTCGATCATTACATTTTGTGTGTGTACGCGCACATGAAAACCCATTCATGTGAATATTCATAGAAAAAAAACCAAACTCCCGGACCGCGCCTAAAAAAAAAAAACGATCTGCCTAAGCCTAACAGAAATGTAAACACGGGTAAGCAACTCAATTAGGGGCTCATTACCACTGACAGATGAAATGCTTTTATTTTGTGCGCACGATTGCTGTGTAATTATCAAATAAGAGATTCGTGTTTCCAAATAGTGTGATGCATTCAGTTGTATAGCGATGGGTGATCTTCAGTAACATTCCTTCACTTTTTCTCCCAATAAAACTGCTACACATAACACGGCTGCACTTCGTTGGTACTGTTTTCCAAGCTTTCATTGGCGTGTTCAAGGTCTAGGTGCTGCCGATCAAAATGAAGTACTTTATGCATGTGAAATATCTGTCAGACAACGTGAAAAAAGCGACGACATCAGATCATGCACGGAACTTCGATCCGAAAGACGTCAACAACTTCGCGCTTGGGGACACTTATTTAATGCACTGGGACGGCGACGCTCTACTAAAGGAGGGTACTATGTTGCTGACCTCCTGCATATGACTGGTAAGTTGTCATGCTTTTATAAACTGCATACTTTTCTTATTTGTGCTCCTCTGATTAGGATACGCAGACCTATGTTTACCTTTCTAAGCGGCCTTTTTTTTTCCCTCCGAAAGCTACTCAATGTCGCCGTGCATGGTTGACCTTGCAGCTACGCGCAGTTTGATAAAAAAAAGGGCACGAGGCTTAATAAAGCTTCTCAGTACCATCATGAATCTCTACGATCTCGCCCAGGTATCTGTTTTTCTAAACAAGGTGCGTGTTTTACGCCACGACGCCTTTCGCTGAAGCGCTACCCTGTCAACATGCAGGACATCGATTCTTGCTTAGCTCGGATGTCGTCCGCTTTTTCATTCCATGTAAATAACGATGATTTCTCCATCATTTTAAAATAAATTTTAGTAACAGAAATATTATGGACCTTTATATTGGTAAAGACTCGTAATAAAACATGTAAATAAAGAAAATATCTAGTCTGCACCTAATGCCATCTCTCGCCGCTATAGCAACTTGCCAAATAAACAACATGGCCGCTGTGCAGGCAAGCGTATTATGGCTAGCGTGGTGAGCTTTCCTAGTTCTGTGTTGAGTTTCTGGACGTTGCACATTCGCACCCCTGTTTATAACACCAAAGGTAATAGATTGTAAGAATGCCGACAGGAAAAATGGCGTTTGGGAGCCGATGCGCTTGTGCTGTAGATGCTTCAAACGTACGTCAGTACTACCTACGCCCGACTTGCAATCTACCGTCTGGTGTTAAGCCTGAAGAAAGAAGCACGGATACGAAGGGAGTGAACGTAATATTTTTTCGTGCGCGGCCGGAAGGTACCTCATGTCGCCAATGGAGTAGATCAAAAAGGTAAAACAGCACGCGAAGAGATTCATTTCGGCAGCCTGTGTGCTGCTTGGGCTGCGGTCGCTCAACAGAATAGCGTCCGTGACCAAACTCGACAGCTGCTTGTCCGCATGCCAAGGACGCTGGTGTGTACAACTGTAATTTTTAGATTTTGAATTTACTAAACGTTATTAAAAAGTTACTTTTGCGTTGGTATGCGCACATGCAAGCCCGTGCAAGAACATGCATAAAAAAATGGGATCCCCGCACAGAAAAAAAAAAGAGATTTCTGTGTAAGCCTAACAAATGTATACACGAGTAAACAGCCTCACGGCGAACACGGTATTAGTGCAGCCGTGTTCCGTTCAGCTGTACGAAATCAATTTTTAAGCTGGGATATTGTACAGAAATACTACTTGCGTTGTGACATTTCGTAGTACGCGTTGGCATCCTATGGACCTTGACAAGCAAGCGTAATGATTAGACTATATTTATTAAAATAAAAAGTACAGAACAAATGTGCAGCCGTAAGTTTACCACTTGGGATATCTCAATTGTATTATTGGTGCGCCTTATTTACTGGTGTGGTCTTGCACTTTTACAAGGCTAACACCAGTGTTGCTGTCATTACTGAAATCATTTTACTGAAATGTTTGGTCTGGCCTGTCTGAACAGCCTTAACTGCAAAAAAAAAAAAGCTGCTAGAAAAAAAACTGACTTTCTTGAAGCCTCTGTGACCATTCTTACTAAAACGGCATAGTTCTCAATGCCTTTCGGGACACGTTTATGTAGTGTCGTGCAAGGGCAGGAAGTGTTATTCTTTAGCGACCTCTTAATAATTGTAGAATCATTTAATCTATATTCAGAATCCAAGAAAGAAACGGACAGCTTCCTAGGTTCACGGCGTGTGCGTCACACCAAGAAAAACAAAAAAGGCCCACAGAGTTCAACCAAAGAGGTGAAGAAAATTTTGTTTGTTTTTAAAATGTATTAAATACACACCGCTTCCTGTTTTGCTTCTGTTTACAGTAATTTAAATGAATGCAGAATGTGTTATTCCGCCTTGTAGTGAAATTTTTTACTGGGATAGTCATATGTAATATGTGCGGAACACTTTAGAGGCTCAGCTTGTCGTAAGTCGTGCACTAAGTTATTTAATTGGAAAGTAGGCGCACCATAAAGCAGTCCTTGGAATCTTGGCATATTCACACGAAACCTGGAAACATAAACCCTGCCAAGTGTGTATGTCCACGCCAATCGAGGCCAATGAAATAGGCAACACTTTCACAAAAGTGGCTGGAGAAACAGTGGAAAGAGAGACAATGAGTAAAGCAAAAGTGCTATCTTTGGAGCCAGCCGGCCAGAAAGTCTTCTCTAGAAGAGACGGAATAGGTCTCGAAACGTAAGGACAGCTTTTAGAACGGAAAACCAAACTTGGCTAGACAGTTTTTTAATGACTTCGTCCAGCCAGATTTCTGGGGAATGTTTACCTTTAAATGTTTATTACTTGCTCGAATGTTAAGCTTGTAGGCACTTTCGATTTCAGAGCATTTGGAGGGGGGAGGGGGCACTGGGGTGTGCTGTGCCTGTTCATGAAAAATTAATGTTGAGTGTATGCGAATACGAGCTGAATTGCTGTTTTATTTGGTGTGTTGAGTGCTACGAGTTGCTTGTTTCTGTGATTGTGAAACTAAGCTGGTTATCTTGTATGGTAATTGGCGATGGAGGCTGGAGTAGTGTAAAAGTGGTTCGGAAAGCTCAGCTCACTTTGTGAATCTCTCCAATCGCTGTGACTTTGTTCCTGTCAGCATCCAACTCAAGTGTTGATTCCTTTGAGGCTTGGAGCAGCGGCTGTGTTGGCTGTGCTGAAACATTTTTGCTTGGCGTATAATTTGTAAGGTAGCAGGCTCAGAAGTAACAAAGGGAGCAGTGACATCAAACATTGGCGCTCTGTAGCTGTGTGTATATGCAACATGCAAGTTGCATTAGGTTCGCTTTACTGATTGTTGTCTACAATAGTGAACACTATGTTCTGAAGGCATATGAATTTCATGTGTGCATGTTGGAGGCCTGAGATAGTTATTTGTTCACTACGCAGTATGGTCTTGGTACTAGAGCTTTTCGTTGGTTTGTTTACATAATACCTATGAAATCCCGAGGTGTATAATTTTGTTTTGTCAGCTGCATCACTGTTCGTGCCAAAAAGTGACAGAAAACAAGAGCAAAGGCAGGGGAGTTGATTTAGTAGTGTTTTCTGTCGTGCTAGTTTTCGCATGTTTGCAGTTGCATTGGTCGCATCAATGTTTGTTCACATACCCTGTTCATCTCTGTCCGAGCACTTGCAAGATAAATTCAACTTCAGGGTTTAACATTAACGTGATTAGCGTCTGACTTTAGAACACTGTCAGGTTTCCTGCCAGTGCTGTGCACAGTTGGCAGGTATATAGGTCTCCATAATCAGCAATGAGGCAACTCTCAAATGATGGAAAATTGAGCCTGTTGGGGCGATTCACGTTAAAGATACAGGGCATGCAAACATTGACACAAGCGACGTCAAAAACACTAAATGTTGACTAACAACTGATAAACACTTGGTTCTTGAAATGAGGCAAGGAAACCTACTTGTGCATGCTTCATGCCTGTGTAGTTAGCAAACGTTGTGGTGCGTTATGGTAGCTGCTTAGACACTTCATTTCTTTTTTTATGCAGGTGAATCGATCGTTCGCTCAGGCATGCGTTCAGACTATTATTATGCCAGGCCTCAACAATTAAGCGCGTTCCTTTGTTCTGGTCATGGTACAAAATCACGTGTTCATCAAATTTGGGCGTGCGCTTACAATTTATACAATGCAAATTCTAAAAAGAATGAGGAAACTCGTAAAATGGTTTAGGCCTGGGGCATACTACCAATAGTGGTAGTACGCATGTGAGTCACCCATCTATTCGCCTGCATACGGAAGAAACAAGTGTCTAAATATCTCTCCCTCTCGTAGACCACCATGTGCGCCGATTGATGGGTGCGCCTCTCGTATGTGCACGCGCCGATGGAATTTCATGGCTTCTCTCTTTTCGGTCACCGTGTGTTTCTTCAGTTCGTCAAAGCTTATGGTGTCATGACATCTCTCGATCTTGTGCTTGTACACTCTGCATCATAAACAGGTAGGTCTCTGCAATCAGCAGTTAATGCCCCTGTCACACCTGGCAATGCGCATTTTGAGCGAGTGTCATTATATTCATAATGCAAGTGGCGATTGACAGATTTGTAGCGCAACAAGTATTTATTTTGCGCCAGTGTCTTATCATCGAACCAAGTAGCACCAGTGACACACGCGATTGTAAATTAGTAGACAAAACTCGCCTACACATGTGCAAGTGTGCCTGGAAATAAACAGCGTGACGGGTGCGCAGCCATTGCACAGCATGTGCTACCGCATCTCCCTTGCAGACGTGGCCACAAACTGCCTGAGGGTGAGAGTAGTGAAGGTCTTTTTTTTTTCATGGTATTTGGACTTGTTTTAATACATAGCAGTATTTTTTATATCAAAGACAATGGTTTAAAAATAGTATAAACACCACTTTAGGCAACAGCATACTTCAGTAGAAGCCACTCGATTCGAGACTACATACTTCGTCGCAGCTGTCGCAGCGACATGAGGTTAGGGATAACACTTGCCGCTAAGTGTGCTTTGCTGTGAGTGGCACTAAAATTTCTGAAGAAAATGTAAGGGATTATTTTCATTATTAGACACAATAATAATGAGAACTGACAGACAGACTAGAAAAGTATAGACCGTTTTTCGCAGCTAGTTTTTCTGCACAAAACTACCGTTTTTACTCGAATGTAAGGCATTTTGTTTAGCTTTTCTTTTTTTCAGATGTTTGCCACACAAAATTTACTATCGGGTCGCTACAATCGAAACCCAAAACTACTGTGTTTTTTCTTCTTTTGTTTTTTTTCCTGCACGCAACGAAGTAACTCTCGGGTTACAATTGTGGTCGTCTTACAATAAAAAAAATACAGTAGATTGGGCAGCGAACCGATGTCGCAGCATTCTCCTCGGATGCGCGACCGCGATTTGGCGTGTGGCGGACGTTGCCCTGCAGCCTACGGCAATAAAACGGTATTCATAGTGATTCTTGAAGAAGGAAAAAGGCATCTTATATTTGTCAGCCATAAGGTGACAGCACATTGCTTAAGAGAACAAAAACTTAAAAAAAAAGATACGGGCAGCACGGCCCACTTTGCTGGCCTTCAATCTGGGAGCGGCCGCAGCGAATCGGCCGGCTATCAGCGATGGTGAAGAAGTGAAAAGAAGGTCATTAGATGATGCCTTAAAACGTGGCAGCGCCCATTCGCCATTCTTTAAAACCATCTATAGTGAACCAGCACTGAGTTTCCTCAACCACCCAGGCTGTGAGAGCACGCACTTCTGAGCTAAATGATGGAAAAGTGAGGTTGTTTGTGTAAATTCATGTTAAAGATACATGCCATGCAAGCACGGACCCAGCTAAGTCTCTATAACCAGTAATCGCATAAGTATCTGCTGTTGGTAAGCAGGCACGTCTTTTTGTGGGCCCCCGGTTAGGCTTCGCTTCATCACACTAGGCTTCATCATGATTTCTCTTCTAGTGTTCGCCATCTCGTACTCACTTGATGTAACCAGACCAGAATACGTACATTGTTTACGATGTGAGCGTGCATAATGACCTCATCACTTTTTTTCGATTACGATATCGAGCTTTCACATACATCAAACATAAAACAAGTTTTAGGCTGTATTGTGCTGATGGCATTGTAATGTTTTGATTAGTACAATGAGTGAAACATGTTTATATTACTGTATAGCCACTCCTTAAAATGCAGCGTACCATAAAGTTTAAGATTATGTGAGTGGAAGGCCATAAGCATATATAGGCTAAGCTTCATATTATGCAGAGTTCGCAATTGCACATTAGTATTGCACAGTTAATCAAGATGTGAACAAATGCTTGCAGTAATAGTTGGAGAAAGACCACTCACCTGAGATTTATGCATGCTGAATGCGGCATGCAAAACAAACTGCATTTTCTGTTGGGGAGCCACTTCGTATATGGTATGTAATGGGTGCTGCAGAATTGCAATGTGAATAAGTTCATGCACCTGTGTATGTTTTCTTGTCATACTCTCTAATATTTTTTGCAGGCATATGTTGTGGTGATATTTCTGTTATATTGAAGACTAATACCTTTGATTCAATGGTTGCACCAATTTCAGGTCTCGCTAAACATGAGAAGAATAAGGATGGCGGGGAAGAGGGCTGCCATCGCCGACTGGGAGTAGTGCCACAGCTGCCGGCACTTTGAGCAGGAGGTGCAGAGGCTCCAAGCAGAAAATGGCAAGCTCCGCACCCTGTACATGAGGCTGCAGGAGCAGCTGCTTGACAGGCTCGCACAAGCAGGTGGCGTAAACTTTTATTTTTAATGTCATACTTTGATACATACTTGGGCGCACATTTAACCACCATGTAGAGGATGCAGTATTTGCTGTAGTTATATGTTTACGGAAAAGTATGGGCATAAAAGATTTGGCAAAAAGACATGCAAATAACCTTGTGACAGTGCAAAAAAGGTAATGCAAATGGCATTGTACATAGGTCCATGTGGGAGATTTCTTTTTTCACAATCTGTATCAGAATTTTACTGATATGTAGAGAGCTGTTTTCATTTTGAGGTGGTGGTTTGCATTTAAAAATGTGCTTTTAGAAGGAAACTGCAGCTTGGAAAATCTGAGATATCTGTGACAGGAGTGCTTCAACCCCTGCAGAAGTTTCAATAATGTTTGTATTATCAACAAATAATATCATACTAGGTGAGGCATCAAATCATACTTGCGTAATAAGGATCTGACAAAAACGACTTGCTATTTGTGGAACCAAATCTGTTACTTCCTCTTGCATTTTGTTCTTTTCTAAGTAGTGCTTAAGTAGTGGTGTCTGTTTTTTTTTTCGCTTAGCATTACTGTAATTTTCCTTTGTAGAGGTTCGGCAGCACACTCTAGGCCGGGATAAAGTTGCTTCCTATTTTTAATTTGTAACTGAGTATAGAAAACTTCGCTTTGGAAAATTGGGAAAGGCTGCCCCAAATTGGCTGCTTTTCGAAATGTTGGTCTGGCAAACTTGCTTACGAGGTAAGCCAGATCTTCACAGGCATGGAGGCTACTCAATGCCCGCCACTGGATCTGGTCAGCCAAGATCCGAGGTGCCCATCCTGCTCAAGTCTTCAGGAGGACACATGTGCACCAGCGGATCTTGGAGGTTGGAGGGATCAGGTTACATGCGCACAATGTATGTAGTAAGATGTGAAGAAAATTGGGGGACTCTTAAGCTTCGCCTTTCAGAATTGACCGCGATAGCAAAATCTGGTTCCTATTGCCCCTCCAATCACTAAGTGCATAGTTATTGATATGTTCTGCTACATGCACACGCACGCACACAAACACGCACACAGTAGATTAGACCACCGCGTGCTGTTAAAGCCAAATGGGCTCGTTTTTGTAGTGACACCTGTTGAACAAAATGCATTAAAGGGGCTCTGAAACACTTTTCAAGTAACCATAGCATGAACGAAGAAGAGCTGATTGCCTCACGAATTCAACACAGCAAAATATTTACAAATCCGTCCAGTGCAAGTGGAGTTAGAAAGGTTTGTTGCATGCTGCAATTGCATTATCTCTTCTCTCGTCACGACGAAAGCGGTGGAAGCTTAGCAGGAAGGGGTGGCAGGGCAAAAAACTACCGTGCCTCGTGACATTGAGCACTTCTTTTTTCTTTGAATGCGCGGCTTTATCAGTGTGATTGTGCGCGCGCACACGTGCACAAGTAGCAGCCTCCCGCGGCTATGTCAGTAACTTCGTTTTTCGGTCACAGACACACAGGCGATTTTTCCTCACAACGAACGGGTCCGACGCCGGTGGCGGGTTCTCTGCAACACGAGCGCTTTAATGCTATCGCGTTAGAACAGCACTGAGCATCAGACAGTGAACTAGCAACCACTCGTGTATTGCTTAGATAGGCAATAATATATATATATATACATATATATATATATATATATATATATATATATATACATATATATATATATATATACATATATATATATATATATATATATATACATATATATATATATATATATATATACATATATATATATATATACATATATACAGTGACATCTTGGTATACCAAACTTCATGGGACTGCGGCACTTTGTTCGTTATTTTGAAAGATTGTTATAGTGAACGCCAGAAAATTAACCATAAATACCTATGTTCCACCGACCAAAACGACTACTTTACAACGTTTACTTAAAGAAGCCTGTGATTATTTTTTTTTTGACGTGCGCAGCACAAACTTTGCAGTGTGAAGGCCACCCGCTCATCCACATCCGTGTGGTTGTCGGGCCTTCTCCTGAATCAGTGGGCCCAACCCGGACATGTTCTGGTCTTTGAAGCATGTGAGCACCGCAGAGTCTATCGGCTGGAAGTCATCGAGCTGCAGTCACTTCCTTGAGGGGGCAATGGTGACTAATCCTGGCTCTTCATTATTTAGTTCTTATCTTTCAGGATCATTGCATTTGTAGAACACGTCACTCCAAGTTCTTTGGCCACAACAGCCTGTTTTTTGCCTTCAATTTGCTTAAGAATATCCACTTTCTCGCTTAGCGAGAACTGCTTCGGTTTCTTTGTCGCAAGTATAGATGAACTCATTGTAGGACAACTGTGTGAACGTCAACTTGCTTTGCGGGCACGATAAAAATAATTGATAAGAGAAGAAGACGACTGAGAAGGCCTCCTTGAGCACATGTAGAAGTTGAAAAAATAGGAAAAACCCAAAGCGTGGATGTAATCACCTCTTCCGAAGAAAACTAAGAGCTAAAAAAAACCCTCGCAATTCGTTTCTGCCTCATGGCTGTCTCAGGTTGTCTGCGTCCATGCTTCCAGCTCCACAACTCGCACTATGCTTTTCTGACCTTGCCCTCCTGTCTTGTCTTGGCCTCTCGCCTCTGCGCTTGTAAACCTGCAGCATCAGTGTTTCAACAGAAAGAAAAGAAAAAAATCGTCCTTTCGTGTTTTTTTCCTCTCCACACCGTCACACGCCTTCCGAGAAGCATAACGTCCGTTTGCTTGCCTACTGCTCCGGTGGTTGCAGCGGATTTCAGAACATGAGTTTGTAGTACTGTGGCATTCATTTAGTGCACAGCAACACTTCATTTAGTGCACCGCTGCTTAGCCTAGAGTGCCACCTTAGCTGTCCTTCGTCTGTACAATGGTGAGCAATAGGTACAACGTTCAACAACCATGGCAAGTTATTGCTCTTAAGCATTTCAATGCAAAGGGGATGTTCTGGTTGACTTGCGACAGATTCAGATGTTCCAAAATATTATTATTTTCCTAATTCTGTTGCATTTATAGTCATAGTAAGTGTAGTAGTAGTAGAATACAGCGAAATCTCGGTAGAACGAACACCACAATAACAAAATTTCCACATTAACAAACGCTTAAAAAATCCTGTGCCAACTACTAGTATTTTCAATGTAAAATTATTTCACTACTACATACTTCAGAAAACCAAACGTTTCAAAATTACGAGCGGTAATTTAGTTCTGCGTTATATAATTAACACCTCAGTACTATGAACTCAGGTTCTGAAATTCGTCACGGCCACTGGAGCGCTATGCAAGCAGAGGACACAGCGAACGGGTGCCTTGCTTCTCGATAGATGCGCGACAGTGCAGAGAGAAAAAAAAAAAAACGACAGGACGACTTTTTTTCTTTTTGCCGAAACGCCAACGCGGCAGATACACATGCGCAGAGGCGAGGGTAACACGGGAGGGTATAGGTCAGTGAGGCAGAGGGCAGAGTGGGAGTTGCGGAGCAGGAAGCATGGGTGCGGAAAAGCTGAGACAGCGAGGAAGCAGAAAACGAATAATGAGGAATTTTTTTAAATCTCTTTCTTTGGAGGAGGCGATGACAGTTGCGATTCTTCAGGTTTTTCTTCTATATGTGCTCCAGAAGACCTTGTCAGTACTTTTGATCTCTTTGCGGCGATTTTTTATCGCGTCCACAAAGCAAGTCGCGTGGCGCTGCAGTGCTACTACATCGAATTCATCTCTGCTTGCGAAGTTCATCTCAGTTTTCGCGAAGCGAGAAAGTGGATATTCTTCGGCAACTGGAAGGCAAAAGGCAGGCTTTTGGGGCCAAAGAAGTTGGAGTGGCACTTTCCACGATTGCCACGATCCTGAAAGATAAGAACAAAATAATGAAGTGCCAGGATCAGTCGCAACTTGCGCCCTCAAAGAAGCGACTGAGACTCCGTGACTTCCAGCTGGTAGACTCTGCGGTACTCACATGCTCACATGGTAAGAGCCCAGAATGTGCCCGTGTCGGGCTCGCTGATTCAGAAGAAGGCGCGACAGTTTGCTGGAATTTTTAATGTAACAGACTTCGAAGCATCTTCTGGTTAGCTTTACCGCTTTCACAATTGGTGCTGTATTCGTAAAAAAATCACAGACCTCTTCAGGTAAACGTGCTTTTTTTTGGTGTTCAATTGTGCATGTGTTCTTTTCTAGCGAAAAGAAAGTTCAGGGACCCATCGTTGTAAAGGTAAGTCGTTTTGGTTGGTGAAAAAAAGTGTATTCACGGTTAATTTTTGGGCTTTCACTATATCAACTTTTCAAGATAACGACCAAATTGCCACGGCCCCCTGAAGTTCATTATACCGAGATTTCCCTGTATACATGTGGAACCTTAGTCCTATTGTTAAGCAACCATTGATTATGCACCAGGAACAGGTTCATCTTATCCTGAGGCGGTGCCTGAACAGCCTGCGGTGCCTGAATTGCCTGCCACGCCACCAGCTGCTGCAGCACCTGTCTCTGTCGCCACCAGGAAGCCTACATACGTCGCGCCGCGCCTTCGTCGTTTAGGATGGTGCCACTCTGACACAGCTCGTGCCGCCTCCCGCCGTCGGGCAGCGTTGCCAGCACACGTTGCCATAGTAACGGGGCAGACACGGCGCCATCTTGTGCCCCAGTCGGTTCACTGCCGCCGTGTGCGCGTGTCTGCGTGCGTGCCGCTTGTAACTCGCCGTGACTTTTGTTGACCACGGGAAGCTTTTCGTAACCATGCCAGCTCTGTGAACGTGTTGGGAGTTGTATGAGCACCGAAAATGCCCGGCTGTTACGTTCCGCAATGTGCGAACCATTGAAGAAAAGGCATACGGATGTTCCGCTTCCCGGCCAGCCCAAACCGAAGAAAGCGCTGGCTCGTACAAGTGAAAAAGGACCGCTGGGAGCCCACTGCTTCTTCTCGTGTGAGTATTGCACCTCGCTTGATGTCTTTCGCGCGCGTACTTGCAGCTATATTCTATTATGTAAGTGCTATGCACCTGCAACGCTTTCAGCGAGCGTCGTCGTGTCCTCAACCTCTCCTCCGTCGCCACAGCGCCGTTGCGCGTCGGTAGCGGAGCCATGGCCTGTTTTGATGGCTTCCAGCGACGGCTGCGCGTAGCCGAGCGGCAATTTAGCATGCGAATGCAGCGTGCGCGCAAGTGGATGCTTTGCGTGGTTCGATTATGCCGGATTACGCATGCATGGAACATGAATGTTCAAAACTAAGCCTGGTTATAAAACATCCCCGAAAGGCCCGGACCAATCACGCTTGCTAAAAAAACAAAAAACACGCGATTCTCGTCACTGCGACAAAAATTGGTCGAGACAAAGCGACAAAAGCGGTCACTAAGTAACTGCCAAATTTTCGAACGCGCTGCAATTCAGAGTTCGGCAATCGATTTTGAAGTTGCCGTGGGCTGGAGATTCATCGGGTCGCCGAAAAAATTGGCTGGCGACCTCCCCCTCTACCGTAGACGCTCCTCGTAGGTGTTGTGAAATCCCCCCTACCACAGACGGGCAATTGTTCCCTGCGTTGCTTGTGCTGATATTTCGTGCGGGGTCGGAATATATGATTGATTCTTTCTTGCAACACTGCCAAACTGCGTACGAGGGGTCACTAAAGTCTGCAAAGATTTCTGTGGCGAGCCGCCCCATAAAAATTCCCGTACTGCAATTAGAGGGCATAATCAATTTACATTCCAAAAGATGAAAAACGCGCGAAAACGGGCATTCTGCCTCGCTAGCGAGTCATTCGAATGCATTATGTGGTTTTCAAATATTGTTAAGATTGACTTTTTTATTCTAGGCACATTTTGAATCTTCAAGTTTTGAGCAGCACCGACAAGATGGATTGAAAAAGCTGAGGCCGGATGCTGTCCCACCTCTCTTTCCCTATTGAGGTAAGAACATATCTGAACTCGTTATATCAAGCTGCAATATGGACACAAATTTAATTTTCCTTTGAATTTGTGAATCTAGTTTGGGTCATTCAGAGAAAAGAAAAACTCATCTAAATGCACTGCCTCAATTGCACTGTGGCGTTTCGCTCTTATTTTTTACTCGGAACATCTATAAGGAACAGCAATATGCTTTGTGTGGTGCAGACCATGCAAGAAAGTGCATGATAACATTTTGCTTGTAATTTTTAGTCTGCAAAGTGAAAATGAGTATTGGAACTGTTTGCTGAGTGAGATTGCATAGGCAAGCATGTTATTGTAGTAATGTTCGTATGTTTAATTTTTCGCAGCTGCTCCAAAACACCGGAGGTCCCCGAAGAAGCGCACTTCTGCCATGAAACCTGCGAATTCTTCTAACACCAAACGTGTTTGCCCATCTGGAGACATTCCACAGCTGCCTATGGATCCTTGAGACATAACGAGTTTTAAGAACGGTGTTCAGTTGAGTGCTCATGTTTCAGCAGCCGTTTTACAGCCAGATGCTCTTCCTCATGACACTTCTGAATTCGCGAGAGGTGATCCTCCAGAAGCCCACTCGCTGTCACGTTTGCCCACCAACAAGGCGGCAAGCATCAGTAGCAGTGAACCTGAGTCCAGGCTTGCTCACGCATTGGGAGCCGTCTCATTTCCTCTACCGCCTACAAACAATCTATAAAGTGATGCGGACAGTGCTGCTGAGTGTAGGTGCGAGTGTACATCCATGTGTGTGCCCCTGCCATTTGTTCCTCCAGCCAATGACGCAGACAGCGCTGGGGAGTTTCGGTGTCATCATGAGACAGTAGCCGCCTCTCCAGCACACCTGTCTGCCAACAATCTAGCAAGCGACACAAACGCTACTCCAGGTGCATCCGTAGCCATTCTGAAACAGCTCCCTCCCAACCCCGTAGCAAATGATGCAGGTCTCACTCCTGCACAAGAGCAGTCAACCATGCCAGCTGCATTTATGTTTGGAGGCAGCACAACTCCCACATTGTCGATGTTGCATAGGGAAAATTTTGAGCTCCGGAAAGAAAAAAAAAACGCCCACTTAAGCAGAAGGTTTAAAAACTTGGTAAAACTGCATGAGCAGACGAGATCAAAAGTACGTAGTCTAAACAAGAAACTAAGGTTAGTTCAGCAAAAACTGAACGCATTAAGATCATCGACACTTGTTGTTGCAGATCAAACAAAGGCTCTAACAACAAAAGGCAGGGTTTGCAAGTGGTCAGTTCAGACTATACGCGTAGCCCTCCAAATAAAGCACGCATGTAGTACAACAGGCTACGAATTGCTCAGGTCTCTGTCGTACCCACTGCCATATAACCGGACATTGATTCGAAGAATGCAAAACATTCGCTTTCTGCCTGGTGCACTTACTGAAGTGCTGGGTGTTCTGAAGCGCAAGGCAGAAACAATAGAGGACATGGAGAAAGATTGCGTCCTATTCGTGAATTAGATGGAAATTAGTCAAGGGTTTGAACATGACTGCTCTCTGGATTGCCTTTTTGGGGATACGACACTTCCAGTGTCAACTGACAACGTTGCAAACCATGCTCTCGTGTTTATGATTGGAGGTCTAAACACGAGGTCGAAACAGGTCATCGCTTACCACTTCACTGGTCGTTCTACTGACGGAAGCCTTTTAAAGAAGCTTATATTTAATTTATTTGTGCAATGTTTTGAGGTGTCCTTGGGAGTTCTTGTTGTAAGAAGTGACATGGGAAGTGCCAACAGGAAAGTGTAGCAGCTTCTGGAGTTTTCAAGCCACAGGCACTCGAAAACTGTCTGCTCTATACCACACTCTCACTTAGATGGTGGGGAGCTGTATTTGATGGCTGACACTGCTCACGTTTTGAAAAACATACATGGGCAGCTTCTCCGCTCAGGAAGTTTTACCCTGGGGAAGGAGACGACAGAGGAGCATTGCATCCAAGGAAAAACTGTTAGCCTTGAACATGTTGAGGCTGTTCTCGAATATGATAAAACATGACCTTTATATCGCTAACAAGCTGTCGGACATTCATGTCAGCGATGGGCATTTCGCAAAAATGAAAGTAAACATCACCGTGCAGTTGTTCCGTGAGGCACCTCCTATCATTCGATACCTAATCAAGCTCAAAATCTTGAAGCCGGAAGCTGAAGCAACTGCCTGGTTTTTTGACCTTATCACTAAGTGGTACACTTTGATGTCATCACGACACTCCATCGTTGCTTTAAGACATTTTGACCACGCAAAGCACCAGGAAGCAGTTGGGACATTGCAGCTGGCATGTGCTACGTTCACTCGGATGAACATGGGAGCAACTGCACACTGGAAGCCATCGCAGGCCGGTCCTTTGGTGTCGACGACTGTTGTGCTGCGCCTGTCGGAGGAGCTCCTGGCGAGGCGTGGGTACTTGTACCTCCTCACTGCTAGGCTGATACAAGATTGCCTAGAAAACATTTTTTCAGTGTGAGATTGAAGAAGCCAGTTCCAAGTGCGTATGATGTTAAATGTGCACTGAAGGCCATTTGTGTGAGCCAGTTTGTACACACCCCTAAGACTTCGAGCTACAACATTGACGACAGCAGTCATCTGGCTGACTTGCTTGACCCAAGCTTAAAAAAGCTAGAGGAAGACCCCATTAAGCAGGCTGAGGAGTTAGAGAACTTGTTTGTGATTGGCCTGACGGAAGCAGAGTGCGACATCGTAGCGTACATCGGTGGTTACCTTCTGAGGTCTGTCTTAAAGTTTATAGACAACTGCAAAAGCTGTAAAGCAGTACTGACTGACAGTGCTCCTGGGAAATACAGCAGCCTCATCCAGTTGAAGGAATACGTAAAAATGCTGGAAATATCATCCAGCCAAGCATATCTGTAATGACAATTTGGATGGATTGTGAAGAAAACTTCAAAACTTTTGCTGAATCGCGTGAAGTCATGAAGGTGAAAAACCCATTTTCAAGCATTCTAAGTGCCCTGCAGAAGTCTGAAAAATGCACTTTGGATGTTGCAGTTTGCACAAGCCTACTGTAGAGAAGCTGCTTCTCGAAAAATACGTCCGAACAAGACTAAAGATTTACCTCAGGCAGCAGCATAAACACAGTAAATGGGGCAGCAAGCAAAACCTGTGCTGCGGCAAACTTGGAGTAGTTCAGCAGCCAGCTAGAACCGTAGAGCGTACGCAGCTGCGATCATTTTTTTTATGTGAGGACACTTGAACGACTTGTGTGGTACGTTCAATCATAATTTAGGACTGCCTTTGTTAAGGACTCTATGCAACTTCATTGCCGTACAATGATGATAAAGGAAAATTGATGCTTATTTGTATAATTTACAATATAGTGTGTTCAAAATAGCTGTAAAATATTTTATTGCTAATATTTTCTTTTGCTCTTCCTCAGTACCAGCCCGAAAAAATCATTCAAAACCAGGAACACTGGGGTGCCTTCATTCACATTGCACCTTTCTCTTGAGACGTTGCTCTCCACTGTGCCAGTTGCTCACGACATGTTTTTATTCTCGACTAATGTCATGTAATTTTCAGTGGGGTAATTTAAGTTAACCCAGTAGGGCTTGGGGGATTTTCTTATAGATTTATTTCCCCAATATTTGGGTTCATGTGTGTATCTGTGCTCAAAGTACTACTTATGCAGTCGTTGTGTAAAATGCTTTCTTCTCACTGTCATCAGTGTAGCAAGCCGTATTCTTCTCTACTTGCTTTCTATTTCATTAGTTATCTCTGCGTTGGTCTCATCAGCATTGTCCACCTGTGTAGCCCATCTGGTCTTTAATCTTGCTCGTTGCCTGTGTGTTCAGTTTTTTTTTCAACAGCTCCATTGGAAAAAAGTCACAAATGAGTGACATCACTTTTACACGCATTAGTCTGCTACATAAAGTGCTTCTTGAAATTCGATGCCTTTATTAGCTCGGACACATTTACTTTGTGTGTTTGTTGTATTTCCCATGTACGCCTGTTGTTCAAGAAGGGGGCATCTGCATGTCACGCAAGCAGTGCAATGAAATACTTCTACGTGAATTTTGTCTTACTTTATGCGTGTAATAAAAGTATGCTACAAGGCATGATGACTTGGATGCTCAGCCATAGATGTAATATTTTGTGTTGCCACCTCAACAATATTTTTGTTAGTGTATGTAAACATGGTGAATTACACATTGGGCACGGGCCCAGTACGGGCAGAACGATTAAAGCATAGGCTGGAGAGGTTCTATGGTTAACAGTGGTTTAGTCTGTGAGGGCCATTTTTCTTGTATCAGAAACTTTACTGCACACCGATATTTTCTATGCTAAAGCATTTGCGGTGTAACCTAATAACATGTAGTGCATTGTATCTGCACAAAATTGCGTAATTGAATAATAGTGCATAATAAATAAAAGGGTAATAGTGTCGAAATAGCTAAAATGATATAAAAGGAAAAAACCAAAACTGAAAATGAAATTACCGTCTCTCTAATCGGGCGTCATCGTGCAATTACCTAAACACAGAACCTTTCCGGGTTAAGAACGACGGCGAAGCAACGCAACATAAAATCCCCGGCCATTTTCGCGCTTTTACGTGCAGCTAGTGCCTCCAAAGGAGGCACTGGCAAGTTTTTACCAAGGACCTGAATGCCGCATTAAACGAATAATCCCGCGATCTCAACTGTTTCTAGCAGCAGGAAGTTCTTGGAAATCTTCTTGGTGATAACCGCTAATCACGTACGATCGTTTCGAAGCAGGTCGTTCTAGAGATAGTCGGTTCCGCGCCTACGGAGGCGCGGCGCATGCCGGCTCCCTGGGTAGGGCGGGCACTAGGGGACCAATATGGCGGCCCGTCAAGAGTTGCGGCCGCAGCAGCCACCGTTAGGCAACCTTGGACTCTGCCGTCGCCACCCTAAACGACGAAGGCGCGGCGTATGTAGGCTCCCTAGTCGCCCCTTCCCCGGACGTGCCTGCCGAAACTGCTGCCACGGCTGTGGTGGACTGGTCATTGATCAGCGATGGACAGGCGAGATAGTGGGTGCATAAGGATTGTTGTACGCACTGCATAGCCTATCTATGTGCAGAATTTCACCTCGTTTATGGCCAAACATTATAAATGTCCAGGGGCTGATTTCCAATTCCCGTGTGTAAGAGCACTGCACTCTGGTTGCAAGAATGTTTTGTTCAGTTTTGTTCTTAAACTGTAGTAACAATTTATTCATGTGCATATTTTTTATGAAACGTGAAATCGAGTGCTAGTTAGATTAGTCTGTAGACTCTACTCGAAAGCATAGTTTCTGTCAAGCTAATCCAAATAAATGCTTTTTCTCGTTTCATTCCTCCCCATTATGAGTATGCTTCATTAAGTGTATTCAAGCAACATAGAGTGCACTTAGTATGTTAACATTTGTTTTGGGGGGCACTTCTCATGAGACAAATTCCTGATAAGACGAACAAATGGTCATGGTTCCTTCAAGTTCATTTTAAAGGGAGTGTGCTGTAATTCTGAACTTATTTGCCAGAGGTTGTTGGGAGAAGTGTCCTGTGGCCAAGTTCTGCTGAAAAAAATGACTACAGTGACATTGAGTAGTATTGATAATATTTTCCAGCTTGTACTGTGTATATGTCTGCTCACATACTATTTTTAGTTTCTTAAGCTGTACTGGCAATTATTTTCACTTGTATAGATTGATGATGCTGTGAGCTAAAAAAATGCTTTGGCATCCACCTGCAGGTTCACCTGGCCAAAGGTGTGTTGCTACAAAATGCCACCTATGAGCAATTGATGGGAATTCAGAATTATTCCCATTTTGTTTAAAGGGCTGCTGTCGCAATCTAGTTGTCAGAGGTCCTAGCTAAAGGAGCTTCACCGGGACCCTGACGAACCAGTTTGTGGCGGAAGACGGCCACAAAGCTCCACAAAAGCCGCTGACTCCTTAAAAAGTAGATGCAATGAGAGGTGAGTGAGGGAGGCTGTGCATTTCGTAAGGGTGGGAACGAATTCGCAGAAAACCATGTCGAATGTAGTGTGTTCATAAAACACTCATACGGCATTACGCGAAGAATGAGTGCAGGCACACTTTATTCTTGTTTTAGCCACATGGTGCTTTCAGTCAAGATCGACTGCAACAGCGCTGCGCTGTAATCTGAAGTTTGGAGTATACAGTGCTGTCACTGCGTTTTTCACACACAGTGACTGTTTTTACTATGTTTGTCATGTAGTATTTTGTTTTCTAAACTCTTCAGCTTTGCTACTACATTGTTTCGTTTCTGAGCTGCAATTCCGATTTGTGGAGACATCTATTGTTACATTATGTGTTTATTTATTTGTTAGTGAATGCCCTCATTGGTTGTAAGTAATTTTGTCAACTGCCCAACCAATATCATGACTGTTCTTGTGCTCTCAGGGCATGTGAATGAATATATTTAGTTAAATGATTAAGTTAGTATCATCGTAGAGGTAACTGCAAGCAGCAGCGTTGAATATCGTGAAAGCACGGTTAGGACCACATTGTACCCATCATACCAAAATGGAGCCCTGTAACAAATAATGAATTGCCCTTATAGTCTTTTCCAGGCGCTATGGGAGATCCAGAGGAAAGACAGCAGAGGCAGTAGAGGAAGCCCAAAAAATATTAGGCTGTGGCTTTCGCAAAAAACAGCAGAATTGAGGCGAGGGCCTAGAAAATAAATGCATTTTTTACTTTCAAAAGTCATTGTTTCCGCCTAAGTTTTTTTCAGGCACGTTAAAACTAAAACTTCATGTTTTTCATTATTACTAATTGTGGCATATTCGCATTACTTATACCACGTATAGCATCTACCCTATTTTATTCTATTGTGCATCATTAAATGTGCAAAATACGTAGCACATTGAAGTTTCATCTAGACGCCACTTCAAAAAGTAGTGGTGAACTACATGCAATTACGGCTAGGACAACATTTACACGTACCCATCATGCCAAAACACGCCAGCCTAGTTTCCACATGCCGGAAACACACAAGTGCGGGAAACAATAGTAAACCGGCCGTATACGCCAGGCCGGTCATATACGCCAGAAATCGGTCGTATACACCAGACCGGTCGTACATGCCAGAATCCGTGTCTGAACCGCTGTGGTGGGAACGGGAGAAACACACCAGACACGGCCTGGTGGATTTTTCGACTGGGATGCGTTTGTCCATCTGTTCATCCGTCCATATTTTCGTCCCTCCATCCGCGAGTCTGTCCATCCATCTGTCCGTCCGTTCGAGCGTCCAACCGTCCGTATACTCATGCGTCCGTCCATTCATCCGTCCATCTGCTAGTCTGTCTGTCCATCTGTGCGTCCATATAGTGAACAATCCAATTACCGCGATCTCCCATCTCGCATCCCTAAATGCACATACCCGCTTTAGAGCGAGTATTTGCCACATACACACACACACCCTAAGGAGCTTCGCCCCTGAGACATCTTCAGTACGAGTGAGAATCAAACCCAGGCCCTCCGCGCGTGGCAATCAGATGTTATACCATAGTGCCTGGAATATACTTAATAGTGTGCCGACCGCTGAGCGTTTCCAATGGGAGACGCTGGCATTGTTGATGATGCCTTCCTCCGCAGGCCACCAGACGGCGACACCCTTAGGGACCATGGTATCTGAGGCATCCGAAAGGCGGGGCGCTCGAAGAGTGCGCGTTGCACGTGCATTTCATGCGCGTACGTTGTTGCGCTTTGGATGCACTTCGGATGCGCATTCGTTAACCCAGTCGGTTGCGGTGTCGTTGAGGGGCATTTATGCTGTTGCGCACAAACGCATGCCTCCGCATGTCTTTGCCCTGTTTCTTTGCTGTGCGCGTTGTTGACGCTTGTGTCCGTTCACGAAACCTGGATGGCATCGCAAAAAAAAAGCGAAAGGAGAGCACCCGTTTTCTTTTCATGCTGTGTAAGTGAACACTGCTCTAACAACGAGGGCATTTTATTATTCAGCGGCCCTGCAGACCCAGAACGCTGAGCCGAGTAGGATACGGAAAGGATCGAACTCTAACTCTGGCGACGGCCAATAGTGAGAAACATTTTTGCGATTGCTACATTGGGCGCTCCTTCAAAACTACAGTCGATGGTGTGATCAGTGAAATTTCCCGTGAAAAAGTCAAGCTAAATTTTCTATCCTTCATTTTATTTGCAACTCTCGTTTTTTTTTTCACAACCGAGATGATTTCTTGCTTAAACCTGCGTCGCCGACACCAGCATTTCTACAAAAGGAGGTCTTTATTGCTGTTGCGTTAATACTCATTATTTTTCATGAACCACTCGATAAAGCCCGCCTCGGTACCAGGTGTTGCAATAAATCTGTCCAAAGTCCTCAAAAACGAAAATTGCCGTTGCACTACGACCAGATTAGTTATGAAATTAAACTATTTACGTTTAATAACTGCAGCTAGCATCAACGTCACTGGAGAATTGAAGTTCATGCGAAGAACTCATCCTACCTTTAAGCAATAGAAAAATGGGCCTATAGTAAATGCTGCGGAAAATTAAATCAAATTAATACAATGACTTTCACTGTTGAATTTTGTCGATATTCAATAAAGTTGACTTTCTTCCCCGGAAAGCAGACATATTCATTCTTCCTTAGTAATTTCTCAATCAAAAACTTGATATTGTGTACCGTAATAATAAAAATCGGGTGTACGTGCGTTTGTAAAAGTGCATTAAAAATATTGCATTGATTACGCATTGCCTCCCAACCAGCGTTCTACAGTTATAAGTTGGTTGGGAGAGACCATCAGCACCTGTCGGACGCGCGCGTTGTGAGAAACACGGTTGCGGCCGTGGTAAAGACACTGCCAACACCACTCCGCTCAATCTCTGGCTCGGGCCGCTCGGCTATTGACTCGGCAAAGCACGGACTCTGCGGCTATCGCCGTCTGGTGGCCGCAGATGGAAGGCATTCTGCGTGCCACCTTGACGGCCATGGTCGGCACACTATTAAGTATATTCTAGGCACTATAGCAATACGATATAGGTTCGCCAATAATCAAAACTGATTACAAAAGAAGACAATATGAATTTCATGTAGTAGAAGTTCCTATATGTTGGGCCCAGCCGAATACGTGAGGCCATATGTTCACACTTTTTTTGTTCATGCAGTAGAAGAAATTTCTTCAATCTACGCAATTGCCTCACCGCGGTGGTCTAGTGACTATGGTACTCGGCTGCTGAAACGCAGGTTGCGGGATGGAATCCCGGCTGCGGCGGCTGCATTTCCTAAGAAGGTGGAAATATTTTAGGCCCATGTGCTCAGACTTTGGTGCACGTTAAGGAACCCCAGGTGGTCTAAATTTGATTGATATGTGTGGTTTTACGTCCCAAAACCACCGTATGATTATGAGAGACGCCGTAGTAGAGTCCGCATATCTCAATGTAGAAAAATCTGCCCCTCCTCGCTACGCATCATATATGACAAAAGCGCTTTCGTACAAGAAACTACGCAGTGCCAAAAAAGCCCCCGAGAAGTTACGTGGGAATACAGTGCACCATTCACGGTAGCCACTTGCACGTCGCCGCCGCTGATCAACACGCCCACCCCGGGCCGCTGGAGCAAAAGATCGTACTGCAGTGCCACTAGTTTTTGTGACCGCTACGCGGCCCGGCTCTCCGGTGGAGCGTTCAAACTGAGTTTGTTTTAGCAACGTTGCTTATGACCACCCAAGCTAAAAAAATAATTTTTTCCTTCCCCAGCAGCCGTGCAAAATGGCTTTGCATCTCTTAACCGAAAATCCTGCTGACGCACTTGGAATAGGGCGCGTGACGTGCCAAGATTAAGTGTAACTCGAGCAAAGTACGTCACGGATGCCCTTCAGGAAGGAAAAGCGCCAATGCAACGAAGCTGGTGGCCTTACCTCTGAGAGTTGTGGATCGTCTGTAGTGGTTAGAAGCACACAGGTGTAGGCAGCCATGATGCAGAACTCACAACACACTTGGGCCACGACGTCCGGGTAACCTGGGCTGTATAGCCGCAATATTGAAGCACCGCGTCCTCGACGCATATGGCAGCACTCTAAGTTTGCATGCTCCCGTACTGTTTAACAGAACTGCCTCTCCAACACACATAGCGTAGCCGGCTCCCACAAACTGCGTCTGCCGGGGCCACACAGCGTGAAGGCTGCTTGAGAATCGCAAATGTAGGGAGACAGCTGGCATGGACGTGCATTAATAGTGTTTTGAACCAACCTGACGGCTTTCTGGAACATTCCAGAAACATTGCCATGGCTGAACGTGGTTAAACGAAGTTCCAAATGATAGCTAACCTGGTTAAAAGAACAGAAAGCTTAGTGCAAAATAACAAAAACGCCGACCAAGGTGAAATACACAAAATTTAAAAAGACGTTTCGGCTCCCCACACGGGAGCCTTGTTCACAGTGACCGCAAGTGGCGTAGTGCGCTCTTCTTATGCATGTTTCATCACGTGTTGCAGACATCGCACGTACACAGGGGGGAGTGTCCCAATATTTCTGTTCAACGTATGCGTAGTAGTTTGAATGGCTAGAGATTCCATGTGCAATTGTGATAACAACTTTCCGTGGCAATGATGCAGGCTTTATCCCAGTCGATAGCGTGCCCAGTAGACACAACAAGTTCTGTGAGGGCATTAGAAGCTACTTTATTGTTTTTGACGTCATTCAAATGTTCCCGGAGCCTTCTTTTTCAATCGCCCGTTTCATGTGTCCGTCACTGCCGCAAACCTTACTATGGAGGCTGTTGAAAACCGGGCTCTCACTTCATTTGCTGCCCCACCCAAGACTTTCCTTCGATATGTGGATGATTGTTTTTTGTGTTTTGCAACGGAACGCCCTGCCAGTATTCTTGTAACAGAAATTTCGTGGAAGCCGCGATACAGTTTACCGTGGAAGAAGAATCAAACGGCTGCCTTTCGTTCCTTGACGTCCTCGTGAAACGAGACGTTAGGCGCCTGACTTTCAGCGTGTACAGAAAAGAAACAGACACCGGTCGTTTTCTAAGCTTCAATTCTGTGCACCCCTCCACTCATAAACCTTCTGTTTTGTCTACACTCGTAAAGCGCGCTTGGAAGATTTGTTCTAAGGAAAAAGACGCAGTAGATGATGTTGAGTCCGTTCGATGGGAGCTGGATACTTGCGGATACCCACTTTCCTTCATGAACTTGGTGCAGCGACAACTGCAGCGTCCGGCTTAGTCACACACCATTGCTACAAGAAAACGCGCATCGGTGCCTTACGTTCCAGGCTTCATCGAGACCCTCGCTCGGGTATTGCGCGGCTACGACGTCCAAGTGGCTCACGTTCCGACACGAAAGCTCCGAGGCCGTCTTATAAATGTCAAAGATAAGTTGGACAGACATGATTTTCTCGGCGTGGTGTATAAAATTCTTTGCAAAGACTCTGAATACGGATACATTGGCGAAATGGGCAATTACAAAAGAAGGCTCCGGGAACATTTTAATGACGTCAAGAACAAGAAAGTAGCTTCTAATGCCCTCGCAGAACTTGTTGTGCCTACTGGGCACGCTATCGACTGGGATAAAGCCTGCATCATTGCCACAAAAAGTTGTTACCACGATTGCACATGGAATCTCTGGCCATTCAAACTACTGAGCATACGTGTAACAGATATATTGGGACACTCCCTCCTGTGTACGTGCGATGTCTGCAACACGTGATGAAACATGCATAAGAAGAACGCACTGCGCCATTTGCGGTCACTGTGAAGAAGGCTCCCGTGTGCGGAGCCGAAACGTCTTTTTAAATTTTGTGTATTTCACCTTGGTCGGCGTTTTTGTTATTTGGCACAATGTTTGTCCCCGCCCAGACGGGATTCCATCGGACTCTTGACTTAACAGAGAGCTTGTTCATGAGAACTCATTTTAAAGGAGAGGGCATGAAACATATACACTTAAAGGAAGTCAAGACACCACAAACGTCAATTAACAACGGAAGATGCGCGCTCTAAAGTTGAAAGGGAAAAGAAGGCGTGGAAACTAATCTACCTGAACCTATCAATCTGGCAAGGCACTGCGCCATGCTCCCGATAGGGCTGCAGAAATCATGTGCCTTTCTCCTCTTCTAAACACTACCACCACCACCAATCTGACACGCAGGGTGTTTCACTTGGAAGGTAACTGCTAAGACATTTCACTTCATCTTTATGCTAGTTAACTTTCGCTCGGCCCACGCATGCACAAACACTATTATCGATACGTCATGCCTCAATCATCAAGACGCGTTTCTTCATATCTATGACAGTACCAAACTGCGCACTCATCGAACTTTGGTGTGCACGTACACTCTCAGCAATGTAAAGAATGATTGGAAGGTGAGCCTCTGGTTAGCCCTTATGTTCCAATAACATGAAAATGCCCGTCGGTCTTACGCAGAATTGGCCACGGCTGAAAGGAATCTTGTATACTACACTCACGGCCACTATATGAAAAAAAATTAACAGCTTTGCCGCAAAGGTGAAGCAATAAACGTGAAAGCAATTTACAAATTGAAAGGTCGAACACAGAATAGAAAGCAGATTGAAACGTGCGTAACGTTTCTCACGCAAGAGTGACGCCTGGTACGTACTCACTAGTACACATGCAATGCAAATAAGCGTCTCAGTTGTTACTTCACTGTGTCTGAAAAGCACGCGCTTTTCGCTAACGGAGACTGCAATGATTGCAGTGACTATTGTGCGCGCAGTAACTACAACAGAATCGTTCCAGGTATATCCCGAGTCCAGCCAAGCCATACATCTTCCCTTCCTCCCCACCACAAGATAAGGGCGTGCGAGGGAGCTTCGCTCCCCTTCTCTTAGCCGGGTGACGTACGCGTGGGAGATTATAGCACGCGCCACCATACGATGTGGAGCCGCGCGCTCATTGCGTCATCTTTCTGGTAGTGATGAAAACAGGATAGTTCCCTCTGAGGCGCCTGTCAGCTGAACTAAGTGGTAGATATAAATAGCTTGCCCTTTGAACGTTGAAGAACGTGCGGAGCATTTTCTGGGTAAATTTTTTGCTACTTCATAGAAACATATATATATATATATATATATATATATATATATATATATATATATATATATATATATATATATATATATATATATATATATATGTATATATATATATATATATATATATAATATATATATATAATATATATTATATATATATATATATATATATATATATATATATATATATATATATATATATATATATATATATGGGGAAGAAGTGTATACATAAGGGCTCGTTTTTTCCGTGTTTTGACACAATAATTTGATCTAACAGACAATAATGCCAAGGAATGTATAGGGAAAGTTATTGGAACCAATGCAATCTAAATAAGAAGACAGAAAAGTGGGTGAAAAGGTGAAAAAAACATCCTGCTCACGGCACGTTGTTTTTTCACCCACTTTTACCACTATATATATATATATATATATATATATATATATATATATATATATATATATATATATATATATATAAATAAATATATATATATATATATAAATAAATAAATAAATATATATATATATATATATATATATATATATATATATATTAATAACAGGGACAATTAATCAGCTGCCCGCTCATAATAAGTTCACGTGCTACGTGACGCCAAACATGCGAATAAGAGTGTTTTCACACTCGTTGTTTGGCTTATAGATGGCGCTGACTGTCACTCCTACTTCTAAATTCACATATAAACCCCAAAAAGTGGATGGAGGGACGGCCGCTGTGATAGCTCAGTGGTTAGAGCATCGAACGCGTTATTCGAAGGTCGTGGGTTCGATTCCTGATCGCAGCTGGTAATTTTTTCATCCACTTTTCTTTCTTCTTATTTACATTCCATTGGTTCTAATAACTTCCCTTGTACATTCCTTGGCATTACTGTCTGTTACATCTGATTAATATTGTGTTAAAACACGAAAATACGAGCCCTTAGTATACACTTCTCTCCCTTATTATATATATATATATATAAATATATATATATATATATATATATATATATATATATATATATATATATATATATATATATATATATATGTATGTATGTATAGGTGTGGGATATGGCACAACGGGAGCGTTGTCAACAGGAATAAATATATTTATTTCCCGACAGTTTCGGGAGGGATCCTCCCTTCATCAGGGGATGAGATATACTAACATTAACTTCAAAACTTCGTTGCTGCCGCGCTCCTCTCGCATTGAAAGATGTTTGCAAGTCTGAGATAGAACTAAAAAAAGAAAGAAAGAAACAAAACAAGACAAGAAAAAAGAAGAGAAAAAAAAGAAAAACCACTGTAAACACTGAGCACGAAGCCAAATGTCGGTGTACGTCTACATCCGGTTCTTATCCCGTGATGGTCAGTTCTCGACGTGTGTCGGGCCACCCAAGATTGTCGCCGCGGTGGAGGGAGGGGACCCCCATTAGTTTCTTCTGAAGAAAGGATTGCTACGTTATACTCGCTGTGTGTAAGCTCCTTAGTTTTAGAAAGGTTTAGCGAGCGTTGAGCCGTAGTGCCATGAATACAATGAACTAGTATATGCCATAATTTCAAGGTGGTTAAAGGTGGGAACTAGATATGAAGCGCAAGCCGTAAGAAAGTAAAAGCTGAATTCTCCTGTCTCTCTTTTCTCATTAGCAGCAATTGGAATGTACATTGAGCACTATCTGACAGGAAAAGGTTGCTACGTTATACTCGCTGGGCGTAACCTTCTTGGTTTTAGAAAGGTTTAACGAGCGTTGGACCACAGTGCCGTGAATACAGTGAACTAGTATATACCATGAACTCGAGGTGGTTAAAGGTGGGAAGTAGACCCGAAGCGCAAGCCGTAAGAGAGTGTGCGTGCGCCACCTCTCGTTTAGTCCTTGGAATCTCCACTGGATGGCGTTGCTTCTATATGGGGAATATATGATGAAAACATGCGAGATGGTGGTACTTGGAGTGCTGAATAGATGGACGAACGGACACACAGACAGATGCATGGATGGATGCATGAACGGACGCAGGGGCGGATGCATGGACGAACGCAGGGACGGCCGCACGAACAGACAGACGCACGGATGGGCGAATGGACGCATGGACGGTCACACAGATGGACGCATGGACGGACAGAAACAAGAACGAATGGATGGATGAATGCTTCGCCCCACTTTCTATCATTCACTTCGTGGATATGATGTCAATTTTTTCCACGAACGGTGACTGAATGAAATAACCTGACTAATACCCAAGTTTACAACCTTCACTGTCCTTGTTTGCTGCAAACATGTGTTAATTATCTTTCATTATGAGCTCCTTTATATTATGTATTTATTTTTGGCGAGTTTTTGGTCATTTAGTTCATTCTTTGTATAGGGGCTGTCTTTGTACGCGCAATAGCCTAAAACAGTGTATTCGTTCGCGTAACATGTATTGGTTCTACCGTGTTTTGTTTTGTTGCCTGCATTTGTTCAATAATATGCTGTATTTCCACCCTACTAAAATCCCCTATGACAACTGCAGCGTCTGTAAATAAAAAAATAAATAACAATATTTCATGACTTTGGGGTACCTTAACAGTAGCTTCACAGATGTGTCCTACTTGAAAGGCTTCAGTGACATCCTG
Source organism: Rhipicephalus microplus (assembly GCF_013339725.1). Taxonomy (NCBI): domain Eukaryota; kingdom Metazoa; phylum Arthropoda; class Arachnida; order Ixodida; family Ixodidae; genus Rhipicephalus; species Rhipicephalus microplus. Next base: position 10,507,138 of record NC_051175.1, read on the forward strand.
TACCTCATCGTACGGGGTTCGCGAAGTTACTTGAACTAGCACGGCTGCTGGATGAAGGAGCACACGGGTACAGCCCGGTACCGACTCCAAAACCAGCGTGACAGGTCTAGTTGCCGAACAACCGCTGGGGCGCCACCAGGGGGGGGGGGGGGCAGTTTTCGTGAGCTCCTAAATCGCATGTGCGGCGCGCTTGCGGTAGTTAAGATTGAGCGCGGGCATCTTTGTATGACCCGCGAAATCTTTTAATATCCGTCTAGCGTGTGCGCACCAGATAATTACCGACCTTGCTTTTATACACCTGCAGCCCTTACAAAGTTTTGGTATTGTCTTATTCGAGATGGTAACTTGGACACCGATCAGTTTTTGCGGAAGTAACAATTGTGAGCACATTTTACTTAGATCCTACGAGATCACATATAACAGATCTGGAAGAGCTACACTTTTGTAATGCACCTAAATTAACAATTGTAATTGAGTATGTCACTTCAGAAAACGTTGCTTTAGATTTAATAATTTCATTTATGTCGCCTCAGCAACTGCAGTTGCCACTGTTCCTTTAACACAAATTAGGATAGACTTCTCACTTCCTCCAAACACGTCTATTCTATTTTTACAATGCAGTATAAGATGCAGCAGCAACGAAATATACTTAGCATGTGTGCGATCTCTTAACAGTGGACTAGAAGCTCTCTGAAATTTCAGTAACTCTTTTTTCAACGCTGGCAATTGAGAGAGCAGTTCTCAAGTTAATAATATGAAAACTGTGAGACGAAAAGAGCGATGAAATGCTGCAAAATGCGAGCACAAATGCTTGCGTTTCTGCGCTTTTAAATGTGTTCCTCTCTTTCCGTCCCGACGTTCTTATGATAATGCAACTAATTGAACAGTGAACACACAATCAGAACAAGACGCGTGAAAATATTTTATTTATTCTCAATTTAGGGCTAATCCTGGCATTTCTAATATTTTTTTTACTTCTTTACAGCTTTGATTAATAGAACGACTTGACAATTGCTCCAGCTTGTGCACCCAGCTTTTCGCTTCTGTGTGTATCGACAATAAAACCACCCGCTCGGTCTTTTGAAGTCAGCCTCTCCACGGGCACTGGCGAATGCCGATAGCACTCCAACGCGCTTGTATTCTTGTAGTCTCCGTCATGCGGTTCTCTCATCCATTACTGTTTAATTTTTCTACTATGTATCGTCGACAAATAGGCAAATGTTCTCGCTCCAAAGAAGGCACGTCATGTACAATCGACTGCCCTACAGCAGCCGTGGTTTCGCGAGGTGTGAACATAATAAAAACATGGTTGGCACATGACCCGGCCGTAGCATATGTATATATATATATATATATATATATATATATATATATATATATATATATATATATATATATATATATATATATATATATATATATATATATATATATATATATATATATATATATATATATATGTATATATATATTGTTAAGGCGTTTATTAGCCGGCACACAGCGAGCATGAGGAATGGCTGGCGACGGTAACGGCCAAGCACGGGCTCTCAGCGCGAGCGGCATCCTTTTTGGGTAGACCCACTAGAAGGCACCTGAGAGTTCGACCGATTTCAGTGTTCGGAAGCTTCTCTACAAGTACCCCGGGGTTGGAGAGGGAGCCGCCTGGCGACATAACAGCTTGTCACTATGAGCGGGTCATAGCAAGCCTTCAGGCGCTTCACGTTGGCCATGTCGCGCCCGCGACGGCGCATGTCCGAAGTTTTTTCATTTGGTTCAATCAGATAGTTGACCGGAGATGTGCGCCCGATGACACGGTAGAGGCCTACGTATTTGGGAAGTAGTTAGGAAGAAAGGCCAGCTACAGAGCTCGGGATCGAGAGCCATACAAGAGAACCAGGAAGGAACGTGGGCTCAGAAGTGGTGGAGCCATCATGAATACTCTTCTGGCGCTCTTGCTCATGCGTCATAAAAGTCTTGGCAAGCTCGCGACACTCTTCAGCAAGCCTGGCTGTCCCAGAAATAGGCGCACACTGAGATGGATCCGGCGTGTACGGGAGTATCGTGTCAATAGTGTGTGACGGGTGCCTTCCGTACAGCAAGAAGAAAGGTGAAAACCCGGTTGTGGTCTGAGTGGCGGTGTTGTAGGCGTATGTGACGAAGGGCAGTATAGTATCCCAATTCGTGTGGTTGGTGGCGACGTACATCGAAAGCATGTCGCCGAGGGTGCAGTTAAAGCGTTCTGTGAGACCATTCGTCTGCGGGTGGTAAGCAGTAGTTTTGCGGTGGACAGAATGGCACTCCGTGAGAATGGCTTCGACGACTTCTGACAAGAAGACACGGCCTCGACCGCTGAGAAGCTCCTGAGGTGGACCGTGGCGCAGTATGAAACAATGCAGTAGGAAGGACGCAACCTCACGTATAGTAGCCGCAGGGATAGCGGCGGTTTCGGCGTATCGCGTTAAATGATCTACAGCGACGATGGCCCAGCGGTTGCCCGCCAACGTCAAAGGAAGTGGTCCATACAACTCGATACCTATGCGCCCAAACGGACGCTCAGGGCAAGGTAACGGTTGCGAACTGGCTGGTGGCATGTGTGCTGACGGTTTGCGGCGTTGGCAAGCGAGGAAGGAGCGAACTGCTGTGCGTAGCGGTACATCCCGCGCCAGAAGTAGCGTTGTCGAATGCAATGGTAGGTTTTGAATACCCCAGAGTGCGCGCATTGCAGATCAGAATGAAAGGATTCACATATATCTGACCGCAGACTGCGGGGTATCACGAGTAACCACTGCCGGCCATCGGCGTCGTAATTGCGTCGGTGTAGAAGGCCATCACGGATGGCGAAATGGCGAGCTCGACGACGCAAGGCACACGTGGATGGCATTGCGGATGAATGAGAGAGCAAGTCGATGAGCGGGCCGATCCAATAATTCTTTCGCTGTTCGGTAGCGATGATGTCAACATCAATGGCAGAAACAGCAGCCGAGGATACTGAGCAGAAGACAACACCTTTAGGCAGAAAGGAGCGTGAGAGGGCGTCGGCGTCAGCATGCTGGCGTTCATTGCGGTACAACACGCGAATGTCGTAGTCTTGTAAGCGAAGAGCCCAACGGGCGAGATGGCCTGAGGGATCCTTCAATGATGAAAGCCAGCACAGTGCATGATGGTCGGTGACGACATCGAATGGGCGACCATAGAAATAAGGTCGAAATTTTGTAAGGGCCCAGACGATCACCGGGCACTCTTTCTCCGTGACGGTGTTGTTTGTTTCGGCTCTCATGAGCGTACGGCTTGCATATGCTACGACATATTCAGGGAATCCGGGTTTGCGCTGTGCCAGGACAGCGCCGAGGCCTACGCCGCTGGCGTGCGTGTGCACCTCCGATGGGGTCGTAGGGTCGAAGTGGCGTAGAATGGGAGGAGACATCAACAAACGGCGGAGTTTCGCGAACGCGTCGTCGCACTCAGACGACCACGAATTGAGGGGCTCGTTACTTCCAAGGAGCTTCGTCAGCGGTGATATAATCGTGGCAAAGTTTCGTATGAAGCGTCGGAAGTATGAGCACAGGCCCATGAAACTACGCAGTTTTTTGACGGACGCAGCTAGGTTTGGGGAATTCGGCCACGGCCCGAAGCTTGGCTGGATCAGGAAGAATGCCATCCTTGGACACGACGTATTCTAGGATGGTGAGATGCCGTGCTGCAAAGCGGCACTTCTTCAGATTTAGTTGCAAGCCGGCATTGCTCACACGTGCGAAAACTTTTTTCAGACGTTGCAGATGCGTGGAGAAATCTGGAGCGAACACAACAACGTCATCGAGGTAACACAAGCCCGTGTGTCATTTCAAGTTGTGCAGAACGGTGTCAATCATGCGCTCAAAGGTCGCAGTTGCATTACATAGACCAAACGGCATGACGTTGAATTCGTACATGCCGTCGGGTTTGAATAACGCAGTCTTTGGTCGAGCGTCATCTGCCAGGGGTCCTTGCCAGTACTCCGAGCGCAGATCGAGAGAAGAAAAAAATTCGGCTCCGTGAAGGCTGTCAGTTGCGTCATCGATGCGCGGCAGTGGGTAAACATCCTTGCGAGTGATCTTATTGAGCCGTCTGTAGTCCACACAGAACCGCACAGAACCATCTTTCTTCGCAACAAGAACAACAGGAGACGTCCATGAACTGTCTGAGGGCCGAATAACGTCGCTTCTGAGCATATCATCAATCTGCTCGGTAATTTCCTGACGTTCAGCAGGCGACACGTGGTAGTGACGTTGGTAGGGACACGTGGTAGGGACGAGTTCAATTTCGGCAGTGGCACAATAGATGACGGCGTCGTTGCGGGAGAGAAAATCCCACCCCAGGATGACATCATGAGAGCATGCAGGAATGATGATGAATTGGCCGACATACAGAACGTCTTGAACGACAACGCAAGCTGTGCACTTTGCTGCAGCATGAATACAATGTGAACCGGCAATAGGAATGGACAATCCAGAAATTGGCGTCGTCACTTTTCGAAGCAAGCGGCAAAAAGTTTTCGTCCATAACGGGTACTGCAGCTCCAGTGTCAATAAGAGCAAGTGCATGAATACCGTCCACAAGCACGTCTATGACATTAGATGGGCGGCTCTGAGGGCTTTCACATTGCAATAGCATCGCACTCCTTGCCTCGGAACTGCGACGACTAGTTTTCCCGCTCATCAGTAGCCGAACTTGACCTCATGGGGGACAGGGAACGACGTCGTGAAGACGGCGACCTTCGAGGAGATGGACCTGGGAGAGACGGCGGTGGCATAGACGGCAGTTCGTCGTGATAGGGACGGCTTAGGTGGCTAGCAACAGACGAAGAAATTGGAGCCGGCTGTACGCGAAGGAAATAACGGGCTACGTGACCGGCGTAACCGCAGGCAAAGAAGATGGACCGAATGTCGGGTGTGTGCCATCGGTTCGCCGGGGTAGGTCCTGTCCATGACGCAAAAGCCAATGGACGGAACAGTGGCTGGAAAGGTTGCAGGGGGTGCTGGAGCTGAGTCGGAGAGGTCACGTCAACATACGTAGCCGGCATACCCGCTGCAAAAGGTGGAGGTCATGCGGCAACTTCGGCGTAAGTCAGTGGGGCGGGCGGTTGAACGACTGGAGGCGGCCTGGCGACCACTTGGGCGTAACTTGGAGCGCAGGGGTCGGAAGCTGTTGTGGGTGGTACGCAGGCATGACCTCCGCTATTTCCTGCTCAATCGCTCGGCGGATGGGTGGAAGAATGGTAGTGGCCAATTGTTGTGCAGCCGGTGGGTGGGCAAATGGCAGGAGAGAGAACTGCCACGCGATTTTCTCACGTATGAAGGACTTTAGGTCTGCCAGCAGTGTCACCTGATCACAGCTCGCCTCCAAGCCAGCAAGCCCTGCATCTCGTGGTGTGGAGCGACGGGTCATCGAACGCTGCCGGCGGAGCTCCTCGTAACTCTGGCACAGAGTGATGACCTCAGCCACTATTCCTGAGTTTTTTGGCAAGCAGCATCCTTAAGGCATCATCGTCAATGCCCTTCATGACGTTCCTGATCTTGTTTGATTCCCACATGCTGTCGTTAGATTTCTTGCACAGGTCTAGGACATTTTCAATGTAACTGGTGAATGATTCACTGGCCTGCTGAACGCGTTCGCGTAAGCGCTGCTCTTCTTGCAGCTTACGAACGGCAGGGCAGCCAAAAACGTTGGTGATAGCAGTCTTGAAATCAGACCACGTTGCGAAATCGGATGCGTGGTTGTTATACCACATACCGGTCAAACCCGCGAGGTAGAAAACCAGGTTGTCGAGTTTACCTGCCTCGTCCCAATGATTGGGTGCGCTGACGCGTTCGTACATGGCGAGTCAGTCCTCGACGTTGGTGCCATACGCGCCGGTGAAGACCGGAGGGTCGCGGTTGCTGGGGACACTGAAACATGGCGTCGGCGCAGGAGGAAGCGTTTGCTGAGCGGCGTCTTGGGGCATGGTAGCAGGCATGGTACGGGATCTAAGCTCCAAGGGCATCGAATGCGAACTGAAGATGTTTCAAGGGCAGAGCACTCTCCACCAAATTGTTAAGGCGTTTATTAGCTGGCACACAGCGAGCATGCACATTGGCGACAGTAACGGCCAAGCACGGGCTCTCAGCGCGAGCGGCATCCTTTTTGGGTAGACCCACTAGAAGGCACCTAAGAGTTCGACCAATTTCAGTGTTCGGAAGCTTCTCTAGAATATATATATATATATATATATATATATAGGCAGGCATGGTGGTTGAGTGGCCGTAGCGTTGCATATAGTCCAGTAGATCCTCCGTGAGCGGTCACATCGTGGTTTATTTCGACGTTTCGGCCTAGAGTCGGGCCTTCATCAGGAATAAAGATACAGTTTGTTCGTGCTCAGCTTTATACAATCTCAAATTAGAGGGCAAGGAAAGAGAAAAAAAACAGAAAAAAGAAAAAAGAAAAGGAAAGAAAAAAAACGAAAAAAAGAGAAGACGAGGAAAATAATATACGGTGGACGCCCCTCGGGTGCCCCCCTTACACTCTTCCTTCTACTTCCCCCTTCATCTCTCTCCCTCATTTCCCCTTCACCTTTCTGATGTCAGCGGTCTGTGTATGTTTCCGTTCACTAACGCATTCCTCCCGATCAGACGGCCCCTCCTGGCACTGGCGGTTGGGTGTGGGGCAAAAAAGAGCTTTTCAGGAAGTCCTAAGCCTTTAACTACTCGGGGTCCCGTAAACAATTCGTCGTAGAAGGAGGGGATCCGCGTATTGTGGCAGAGGCTGGTAAGCGGGCATTTTGGGAAGTTCTAAGTCTTTAACTACTCCGCTCCCTGTCAACATTTCGTCGTAAAAATAGGGGTGCCCCGTACTGCGGTAGGCTGTGCAAGCGGGTGCAAGCGAATTCCTTGCACGCTTCTAAATTACGCGTGTAGTGGGGGCCTCCCGGCTGTGCACAGGGTTGCTGTTGGGCATGTCGTGCATGGCACAATTGATTGGGTAGTAAAATAAAACAGAAAACAGACGACAGCTTCACTTAGGAAAAGTAGTTACACTTGGAATTGTTTTGGATTGTCCAGTGCCCTTCGCAGCTGCAGTGCCGTGAACTCAGTTACTATTTTCATTGCTGCTGTTATTGTTTTTTAATGCTTTAATTGCTGCAAATGTACCAGGATTCTCATTTATTCCTCTATCGAGGGTGTTGAATCGGTGAATAAGGTATGACTCTCGTTGTTCACGTTCTCGATTGGATTTAAATCCCGTCTCTAAGAGCGTTACTGATAGTTTGTCGAATGCATGGTCGGGAAGTTTGAGATGTTTTGATAGAGGTAGACTTGGGGCTGATTTCGCATGGGCTCTGTGATTATTGAAGCGAATCCTAAATGGTGTTTCTGTTTGTCCGATGTACTGCATACCACAGACGTTGCATTCGAGTAGGTATACCACATTAGAGGAATCGCATGTTAGGTTTCCTCGTATGTTAATCAAAAACTTGGATTGCGTGCTGGTTGCTTTGTCTGTTTCTCGCATCACCTTACATACAAGACATCGTGGCTTTGAGCAAGGGCGGCATGAATTATTGGGAGGTGATGTGTTATTTTGGGAGTGGACAAGGGTGCTTTGAGGTTACGTGGTCGTCGGTAAATGACGCATGGAGCGGATGGGAATGCGCGTTTCAGACGTTCACTTTGTTCCAGAATGTTGTAGTGTCGTTTAGGGATTTTGTTTACATTGGCGAAGTTTGTGCTGTAAGTCAAGCAGAGGTTTGTTCGTTGTGGGTCTTCTCGTGGTGGTCGCTTCATAAGTAAGTCTTCAAGCTTTGGTTTTCTCGCTTTTTCAACAGCGTCATTATCACATGTGGGGGGTATTTTTGTTTCTCGAGCATAAGTTTTAGCCTCTGTGAGCTCGTGTCAAAGTCAGCATCTCTAGAGCAGATTCGCCTAAACCGGTGAGCCTGGCTGTATGGAATACTGTTTTACACCACTTTAACGCCACTGTAACACACCCTTGTCCACTCCCAAATTAACCCATCACCCCCAATAATTCATGCCGACCTTGTTTAAAGCCACGATGTCTTGTATGTAAGGCGATGCGAGAAACACACAAAGCAACCAGCACACAATCCAAGTTTTTGATTAACATACGAGGAAACCTAACATGCCATTC